>CM056993.1:47177297-47751484 GCA_029891345.1 Dryococelus australis
ATTCCACCAAGGACGGTGCTCACTGTGAGTTGTTTGTCATGTGGGTTGAAGTAGTGGGTTCGCCCCCCTCCTCCAACACCTGCTGGGCCAGGTTGGTAGGGAGTGAGAATGAGAAAAGAATGCTCATGTCCAAAGGTCGAATGCACGTTGTACTGCAGGTGGGATCTATCAGTGCCTCACGTGTTGTGTAACATGTCGCTTACTTGTCTGATTTGCATTTTACAAAGGAAAACTAAAACAAAAAAAAAAAGCTAATTATTTGTGGCATGCAAAGCAAGACTGCTTTTCTGGATTAAGCCTTGTCCACAATAGCTCGTCCGCTCGGAATTTTTTTTCCGATAATCGGAAGACATAATTTATAGCCGGTATATATACATTATAATCAAAGTGTCTACATTATAATTATAATGATTACATAGAGCTAAACCCATAGCAGATTGAAACTGCGGCTTACTGTTGTTGCTCGTGCCTAGAAAATTGGAGCTGGGCAGCTGTCCGTTGGTCGCTATAAGATTATTTTAGCGGGTGGCTGTGAGACTGCCATCGTTACAGAACCGGTTCAATTCATAATAGCGGCCTGGTATTGGGAAAACATGCTGATTGATGTAATTCACGTCAGTGTGTTGAATTTCTATGAAATTTAGGCTGCATGTTGGCCTCTGCACTGGCACGATAAGGCCTGGCAATGTTTGTGGGAGTATATAGAGTGCGGTCTACTTGAAATATTAATTATCCCAAATTTTTCATCAAATACTTCAGACGTGGCACATACACGCACACGGCCTTACTCGCCAATATGGTAATATGAGAACACATTTTTATTTGCATATACAGAAAACCATACAATATTGGCTGTAATGAATCAGTAAAATAGTTCTGGGTCCTGAAAGGAGGGAGAACGTGCGCCCGCACATTCCGCCTCATCAATCAATGTCCCCGTCTCACGACCACCCGCTGACAGACCACAGACTTACCTGACCGCACACTTTCCACTTATTTATTTATTCAGGCCGGGGGACATAAATTGCCTCGCGGTATTCTGGGTTTCCACTGTATATTGATTGATACTACGCTTATTGCAATGGCATACATGTCTCTTATTTTCCAGCTAGTCAGCAAATCTCGTGCTGAGAGCATGGCTGCTTAAAACCGTACTGCATGTGTTACATGATAGATGACCGTTACTGGAAATTTCTTACCTTTTTTCATCCAGAAGTTTTCAAAAATAGGGTGGGGAATTTGCAGGCGTAAATATGGTATTATGGTATTTCACGTACAGATACTTTCTGTATTTGTCATTATGTCAGAAATTTTACATAAGAGAAAAATTGCATTTGAGATGCAGATATGAAATATATACTAATATTATATGCAAGAAATTAATATGTGTGAACATTGTTATAGACAGAAAATTAAACCATTAGGCCTTATGGAAAAGTGGCAGGGTCATGAAATAATAAGTGTTAAATTCAGGAATGTAATAATATGTTTAGGTCTTACTTGTGATGCACTATGACTTGGGACTAGGGCTGCGCGGGTTCCCAAATTTCGGGATAAATTTTGAGAGCACTGCAATTTTTTCCTTTTGCGGGAGGGGGATTTTCCCAATTATTTTGGGATAATTGTAGACAAATAATACCTTGTTTTGGCAAGTCATGATATGTGGTTTTTTACATATTTAAAATTAGTTCGTTACTTTTCAGCAATATGCCGGCATTGGTTAAATCAAATTACGGAATTTACATAAATCTGAAAGGTGCACATTGTACCTAATTTTGTTTTAAACGTACCAGGTTATGATACATCTACATAACCTTAAACAGTAACGTGATGTATAAAATGTTCATGGTAAGAAAAATATGGAATATATACATTCAATAATCAGTAAAAAAAAAAAAAAATACTGAACCAACACACAAATCTTTCCATCAAGCGATCACCCGTTGTACTTGCACTAGTTAATCACCAAACTTACACCGAACATATTGACGCGCTTTCCTGCTCTGAGCTTTTGCGCTCCGTAAGAAAATAAAAGTTGGTTGCCTGGCTGGATCGTGGACATTCCCACTTTGGAATATCTGAGGTGACATTGTTTAGGTAGAGGGACCTTAATTGGAGGAGGGGAATCAAACCCCAGGATAAGCTTGACCACGCATGTCTCCCTCCCAGGGAGTTTGGTCCAGCCCACCGTAAAGGCTGTCAAAAGTCGTGACGCCAGTTGTCAGTTGTTAATTATGGAAAATAACAGAGACAAAACTCTGCCAGGAATTACTTGGCTGCTTCTGAGTTCATCCTATGCCTAGAGGGGGCTGGTCTGGTTGGTTTCCGTAAGGGGGCGAAGTCAGGTGTAACTGACACTACTCTACGTGTAGTGGCAGGTTTTGGGAGGTATGCAAATTTTTAATACCTTACCAGCGGCCGTGTGAATTACACTAGTGCTTTTTATATAAGTTACGACTTCCAAAATAACCTGTTGTTGATTTCATCAGATAGTCACACTAGCTGGTAATTTGTAACAAAAAATATTAAATGACAACAATAGACCTCGCAGACTACACATGTGATTAGAGAGCACGATATAATAGAAACTGTATAAATGTGGAATACAGTAGGTATATATTGACACATGCTGCTCAACATACTAAATAACAATGATTACTACTCATTGCCAATTGTTCCTACTTCCACTACTACAAAAGGAGGGAGAATTTACTACATGCACTCTCGACTGCCTACTCTACCAAGCAACAGAAACCTATGAACGATTCTTCTCACCTGTAGGTTATGTAACCCGGCAGGAACATCACTTCCGCCCCCCTTCCCCAGGCTGAGAGCCTACAAACTGCCCATCACCGGACAAGGCCGAGTGCCACAGACGAGGCATGAAGCAGAAACGCTGACTAGCCAGAATGCTCACCCTCCCCGCAGCCCGTGCCGACAGCCTACAAGCTTCACCTATATAAGACAGGACGCTGCCGGGCTCGGACAGTTCATTCTTCGCAAACTCTCTCGTGACATCCCAGAGCACTAATTCAGTGCTGGGAACTTCGGAAGCTACGAGTAAGCCCCAGTTGCTACTCACCACGCGTCGATATCCATCAAACACGTACACATATACTTAACTTCATTTTGTCGCCTCAAGAGACCCTTTTCTTAGCCAGTTTAACTTTAAATACTTTTGCTTTCGCCTAGAACCAGTTACTCCCCTTTTTACTATAACCAGGTCGCCTATACCTGGATCTGCAGTTATCTTCAGTTCTCCACGGTCTGATAGGAGGTAACACAAGGTCAGGTGTTAATTGCATCTCCAATAAACACCTATTGTTCACTACCCTTCTGCTTTACATTTACAGGGTACTTGTCTGTGTGACTGTCAGGAACAGAATATGACGTGCACCGCCAACAGGAACCAAGAGTACTGACATCCACATTAGATGGCTACCTTTTTCTTCCCAACCCCTGAGCACTAAGTCAGTGCTGGTGGGGAGAAACAGCAATGCCCCAACCACTATTAACACCTTCGTGCAGGGAGAGGCTACAAGCTCAGGTTATCTCTCACTTTGAGAACTAAGTTAGTGCTGAAGTGACCTTAGCCTGGTGGTTGCCGCCCAACTTGGTGCAAACGCACAAGCAGTAGAGGCTTAGTGGCCCACACGGTTCCACGGCCCTGATCAGTCTGCATATGTGGGGGATCAGTGGGGACTCCTATCAAGCTCAGGCCAGCAAGTCACTATTGGGCTATACTTTAATTACCATTCCTGTTTAAGTGCACTGCGTAGGCTGTCAGACCAAGGTGTCCTATGCCTTACAAGGTGAGGAGGGGCAAGAGGTGTACAGAGCAATACCTCGCTCACGCTGCTGTCAAGCCGTGGGTAGTATTACCTCATCCTACACAGGACAGGCAGGCAAAACGGGACCGCGCCGCCCATCTTAGGCGACAAGCAGTAGCGTCTGCTTTGGTAACTGTAATAGTCTTCCCACCGTACGTTCACATTCACCCTTCGTACCATCCGGTGGTAAGAGGGTTGTTAAACCGGATGGAGTCCAGATACGGCTGGGGGCAAACCCCAACTTCTGGAGCTGTGAAGCCAACTACTGGAATTGCCACTTCGGAGTCGACCAAGCTCGCGGCCAGTGGGAAACCCTCTTCAATCGCAACACCCAAAAGGACTGAATAAGTAAGCAATTGCCAACACCCCTCACCTCATACCGTAGAACCCCCCAGCTTTTGGTCAAGCGGAAAAATCCTCTACATACGTGTCAGTCATACCTAACCACGCGTGTCAATATGTATATGAAATATATATTGTAGAATTTCATTAGTCTTCAGCAAACAATTGCAATGTTTACGGTGGCGGTTATGTTGGTAACTATTAGCAAGAAGAAACAGCATTGCCATATTTTGGAGATATCGATTTGCGATGCTACGTTGCAAACAACACTTGCAAGTTTTTTACTTGAATATTTTTTCATGAAAATTACGAATGCATTATGTATAAATGTAGTGCTAAATATGCCCGGAAAGTTAGAAAAAGGCAACGCAAAATTAAGGAAACCCTATTCATTGCACTTTATCAATCACAATATTCAAGAAATATATGAGAAAATAATTTTGCTGCTGTACAAGAGAAAGATATCTTACGTAGTTGGTACGCCCGCCGCCATGTCGCCAGTGCAGATTTATAAACACCATTTTGTGTAACATGTAGCAGTGGTTTTGCATTCTCAAATCATGTTACCATCTTTGGTATAGTAATTACGCAATTTATATTTGTAAACATTGCAACATAATGAAAATTTTCTGTCACAAATGTTTTTAGGGGAGAAATTAAGTCAGGATTTATTATGTTTTTAGGGAATTGTGACTTAACATATTTGCAGGAATACAATAATTCAGTGCGGCCTATAGTTGAAATATTAATTATCCCTAATTTTTCATCAATAACTTCTGGTCCAGCCTATTCACGCCAAAATATGGTAATTTAGGAAACAACCAAGTACATCATACATGGGGTGATTTTGCAAAGGTTTGATTCATAAAGAGTGAAGAAACTGTGAATAGACTTCGTGTGCATTTTCATGATATTATCTCTAGTACACATTAGTAGACAATTGTTTGTTATGTAGCTTAGGATGATGTGTTTGTTTGCAGACGTTTGGAAGAAGAGAGCATCCGGAAACAATACCAAAATGGAGAAGCATTTGGAGATGCTTCTATGGGTTCTGCAGCTGCTGAAAATTTGAATGCAAAGCCAACACCATCGTCAGAGTTGCGGTTACATGAACTCAGAGCAGAAACTTACAATGGAATGGTTCGTTTACTTAAACCTGGTTGCCGCACCATTGTCTTGTTAGTAGACATGCAGTCAAGAAATAAACTTATTGCAGAATTCCACAGGATCATATGGCCATACCGCAAGTAAATGCTTGATTTCAGTTTTCTTTATCTTTTCCCACTAAACCATATACATTAAAGGCCTGTTGAAACAGTATTAATAATGGCCTTGGTTTCTCCAATAGTGGTGGCAAATCCTTCCGATTTTTTTAAATATAAAAAAAAGCTGAAAATGGCTAATGAGTGAGTTTTCTAACTCTTATGGTAGAAGTAGTTTCAACTTTTTCCAACTTTAGATTGTAAATGACAGGTTTTGAGAGACAGTGGTATCTGCCTAGTCCAAAAGTCACCTTCACTTTGTTCCTTGCAATATGGAACTATAAACACTGCATCGTATTTCCTAGGTCAGGTGGTGTGTGAATGAAATGTTTCAAATAGAGCAGGGATTTTTCAGAAGTCCTTGTCATTTTGTATTATTTCTCAGAAATGAGGGAATATATTCTAGTTGGAGCTGAGCCAATGCAGATTTGTACCAATTCTGGTGTGAACCGATATTTCCTTACCTATATCCAATACCATTATAGTAGACTTTACAAAGCTGAACGGGAGAAAAATCAGTGCAAATTATTATTTTTTAATGTATTGTCATAGGTTGTTTGTGCAAAGCAGGTAAAAGAATATGTTCCTTTAACATTTGTGGTTTAACATAATTGCTACTTTTTGTTCTATAGAACAAGTTTTCATTAAATGTTGCAGCTTCTGCTGATTGCCCCGAAACTTCAGAGAAAGCCCTAAGCTGGATCCTCAATCGACAGATTGAGCATTAAATTAAGAATTATGCTGAATACAGACTCAGTCTTTAATCATTAAACAAATTCATTATATTTTATATCTGAAGTAAAAGTTGTGGGGCTGTGACCAGTTAGAACAGAGCAGACAATGTTGTTGGCAGGAAACTATTGTTTAGTACAGTAACATAAACAAAAAATAAATAAAAAGCTGTGTTATGTGCAAGTTGACGCATGACATCTTTTATGATTTAATTTAAACAACTTTGCCTCATCAGTGCATACCTCCTTATCGCACCTGGCGGGGTTTAAACTGAAGTACAATCCACCAGTGCGCCTATATAGGATATGCCCCTTGTTGCTGGGGTTATTACAGACGCCACCAAGTTTTACTGTTCACCCACGGTCATGACACACGCCAACCCTCCGAAGTATGAGTGAGCTGTCGGCCGAGCAGCCAATACCAAATTCTGAGAACAGGTAGTTCTACAGCGCTCCAAGAGATGGCACCCACTACCTGACCCAATCCAGCAACAGACAGTCCAAATAGACGACGCCCAAGAAGACGAAAACTGGCTCCCTCGAGCGGGCGTCACACCACCCACCAGCCCAGACGAGGGTGAGCCGGCAGACCTGCATGCTGCGAAGAACGTTAGTCTATCTCCAGTAGCTCCCTCCATCATCTCATGTGTCTGGGGCTCTCTACTACAGCCAGATCCTCGCGATCCACAACAAGCCCATCGGCAACTTTGCCTACATCTACCATATCTCCAAGAGGTTATTCAGCAGCTGCACCAGAGGCTTCTGGTCCTACCAGAGACTACATCAAGCCCCCCGAAGAAGTCTGTGAGTCCCTTTCTAGTTGTCCACCCATCTGGTGATGATAATAACCACTGACTGCCCTTCTGGTGGTGGTAACACCCCACTGCCTTTAGGTACTTGGCCCCCGCAATTCACAAGTCCCTTCTGGACAACGGTGCTAGTATAGATAAGGAGAGTTGTCTAGTTTAGAACCAGGGCACCTTCACCTGATGCATGCAGTTTACGTCTGGTCAAGTTTTGCTTGGTTAGGAGGTAGTACAGGCCTCCGGGTTAATTCGTACTGGAATAAACGCTTATTTCAGCTCACCAAAAAAGTATTTATGTCAAAGGGTATTTGTGCTAATTCTACGTAGACACAATGTCCATCAGGTTTAAGTAGGAGACAGCGATAGATATTTAACCCAATACAAACCGTTGTGTAGGACTAAGGACTCCCCTCAGGGATGCACATACGTCATAAGATACACATTAGAAGGCCACCCGTACTATGCACCCCGTGTACAGTAAGGTAGAGCCACAACCACTAAACAGTCAATCCAAAAGGTGTCTAGTCAGTCAACCCAGGTTGTACTTCGTCCACAGCACTGAACTGTGCCGGAGGGAGTACTTGCATGGTCCTGATGGTCTGACCTGTTTTGAACCCACACCCAAGAGTTGTTGGTGTGCAGTATGAGGATAATCTTCCACTTTTTATCCACCGCGCTGAACTGTGCTAGATTTAAGAGCAAAGGGTATACCTATTGCCTGTACGGCTGCGCCCTTGGCAGAACATCATAGCTAGGGATCATCGTCGCCTGCTTACTCCTTATGAGGCCGATAGTAGTTCCTCCCCATATATTATACACCCGAAGTAGAGGTGCTCAATGGCAAGCTTGAAAGAGGCAGCCACCACCTCTGCCACCTAGCAAGGTTGCAACCCAGAGCCGCCTGCACTCTGCAGCCTTAACCCCCAGGAACGAGCTTAAGCATTTGACAGTTGGAGAGGCCTCACCTCCCAACTCCCTCCTCTTCCTTGTTTTCAGTCTCAGTGAAAACAACAGGGATCCAGCACCCTATAATTGCCGCCTTCCTCCGGAACGAGGATTTTCTGTATGGCATCACCAACCCCTGGTTTGGGGAAAACCACCACACCAGCCCGACCTGGGCCATAACCAGCTCGAGCAGCCATAGTTCCACCTGCATGCCAGGACTCTGCACCAGCGCAGCTGCTGACTGCCTTGCCGCAGTAGGGACAGTAGCCACCCGGGGCCACCACCAAGCAAGGTAAACCCGTGGCAGTGTGTCCACCCATCCGCAGGACAGTAACAGTAGTTCCAGACTTTGTACCCAGCTGACAGGCCACACGTCCAGTGCTTTACACTGACCATACTCCAGTGCGCAAGTGTTAACGTCAGTCTTAAAAAACCCTATGTTACTGACTTACGCAGCTAAAACCAGTCCTGACTGTGATGTCGCCCTCAGCCACTAAAGGATGTCACACGTCAAAGTTCATAAAATAAACTTCGCAATGGCGCTCTTTTCTGCCAGAAAACATATGCTTTGAAAAGTGATTTATATCATTGTGTTACACAAGGTTAGGTTATAAATAGTTATCAACCAATGTAAACAGGAAAGACTTGTTGCAAGTGTTATTTGGCTGGACTTGAAAATTATCAAGTTTATTGTAAAGCATAAATCCAGAAGATTTACTGAATTTACCCGAAAGGAAGACAACCACTTTGTAAAAAAATATTGTGGAAGGAGAAATATTTAAACCTGAATTCAAGACTAACCCTGTGAAGTGCTGAAAAAATTATTTAGGTTGGAAGTATTTTTGCATGAATTTATGACAAACTCTTCAAGAAGAAATGCTATTATATGAATAGTATTATATATTTTATTTACTTTAAAAAAAAAAGAATCACAATGAAATAGGTGTGTTTAACCTGGCTGAATTTTAGCATCATCTTTCTTACACTGTAAAACTTTTGTGGGTGTTATATAGTCATGACTTGAACCATTTTGCTTTACCACTGGTGACATTGATAAGGGGACCCTTGTCAAAGTTGACAGGTTCAGTCTCATCACTACAAAAATATGTACAACCGTAAGACAGATGGTATTTAAGCATGAAAAGTCTTTGTCAAAAGCCTCTGTCTCATTGCATGCCTATTTTGGAGGTCTAAATGCTACCTGAGTAAAAAATTTTGAATAGAAGCTCATAGTAATTTTGTGCATGTAACACAAGCTTAAATATTGAACTAGCAGTGTTGCACGTTTATGGTATTTGTGCCTAAGTTTTGAATTGGACGACCCCGAATTGTAGAAAACCCCTTATTTTTTCTATTCCTTTTGAGTAAATACGGTACTTCTGTGCTCAAGAACAACAATTACTGCATACGTCTTAATTTGTAATTTATAAATGCAGCTTTAGTTGTAATTTTTTTTAGTGATCGGACAATAGTTTCTTCTGTTCTTCATTTATTCTGGTTCTTAAAGGAACCGACAGAACCAAAACTGATGATTTGTATAGTCCCACAGGATAAACAAGTAACCTAAACCTACTACGCTATTGAAAAAAAAATTCTCGCGAATTTTTGCACAAATTATTGTACAATATATTAACGCATTTACTTCCATAACCCCATACTTACATCACCAAATGTTTGCCATTTTCCAACTAAAATAAGGGTCCTTTGGTTACATACATAAAAATTGAAGCAAGGTTATTAATGAAATAACATTGAAGTTACAAATAAAAAATAATAAAACAGTGGTACACTTTGCAGTAGAAACATTCACATGATCAAGAAAAATTGTATATAATTCAAACACAAGCCTCTTTTTATGATAACCTCTGCATTTACGTCTCCTAATTACTTGCACAGATGTACATGTTTGTTTACATTTTCTGCATGCAATGCCATTACTTTATGGATAATGAGTAATAGGTATTTCCTCTGTTTTAATTATCTGTTATCCATTTCTGGCTGCAATAACAAAAAAGTGGAGTTCACAACAGAATAGCTTGATGCGTAGAGTTTTTAGCAAAAAATAATGTGTAAACATCATACAAAATGGCAGTTGACATTGCAAGTGATGCCATCTCTAACAGTTTGGCACTATCTACGTATTGATTGTTTTATTAAATAATAACATTTTGAGTGCTGGGTTATCTATATAATCCATCATCTGTTAAAAATGTATGTTAAAATTTTCAGGTGTGTCATATTTTGATTTTATTTGCACATTGTTAGATAACAAATGCCTTTTATTACACAACAAAAAGAGCAGTGGTTCAGACAATGAACATTACATTCAAATGAAGAGATGATTGTAATTAGTATCCAATTAGGTCACACACACACACACTACATAGGTAACATCAATATGTCTCTCATGGATGAAAAAGTGTGTTTCTTTCCAGAAATTTCTAAATATTTTACGCCAGCAGCAAAACTATTAACTGGAACTGAAACTGAGAATTGAGAACCAAAATTCAGGAACTGGAACACAGAACCGGAAAAAGTAGAACTGTCCCATCACTAATCTTTTTATTTTGTAAAAGATCCGACTTTTTAAGTTGGCACTTCAAATAAGAAGTTTTGTGAGGCATTTACAAATAATATTGTACAATGCATTATTTTCATTGCTGGTGCTAATTGTTAAGAAATTCCACGTATAACTTTTCTGATTTATGCTTAATTATGCTTCACTTTAAACAAAATTAAAAATGTTGGTCATAGGCCCTACATGTGGATTACTTATAACTCAGTTCAACCCAACCATCATGTTACCGTACAAACTTGGTGTAGTTAACGAAGCTCAAACAAAATGGAGAAAACTGAATGGCAAACAGATAGAATCTGTATTAATTTTATTTTATACAATGATGTGGTTAAACTTAGTAATTTTTAATAGCAGTGAGTAGTAATTTAAACAAATGTATGTGGAATAATTATTTTGATACCATAATTTGTAACCAGCATTTTGATAAAACAATTTTCAATTATTGTGTCACACTTACAGCTAGGTTACCTTTGCCTCGTTCAAATTATTTTGACTATCAGTTGTACTTTTGATCCTATCGGTTGCATACTTCATTTTCATAGTGCTGATTCGTGTATCAAAATATTAAAACAATGCTGTATGTGTTGCTTGTAATAAGAGCTGTCTAGGTTATATGATAAGTTTTGACACGTGAAGTACTAGCTGTCTGGGAGAATACTATGTCAATCTGCACTGGTTTTTTTTTAATGCTAGGCAGGGTTGAGGGTTTAATTAGTCCTTGCGAGGGCCTGGAGCATGTCCAGTATACAGGACTGGCCGGGTAGCTTTGCGGCATGGCACAAAGTCGTGTTCTGGCAGTGAGATTTTGTGTTTCAAGTTGTGTGCTGCTGCTGTTATACCTGGGTGTTGCGACTCAGCTGTGCTAGCGTGTGGTAGAGGCTTAACAATGGTGCGTGTAGGAACGGCAGGTACTTGAGTGTGGTGGTTGTGATGTGGCGTTGGGGGCAGATCAACAACGTTGATTCCCAAGTAAGCGATGGGTATTGTTGGCAGCTGTTCTGGTTGGCTGAGGATCTTGCTTACCAAGGGGTGAACTTCTTCATTGCCACGAACTGTGGCTGTAAACAATTCCCTTGGAATGGCTCGTGTCACAGGTACTGATAGCTGACAAACGGCCTGTGGTTGTTCTTGTGGTGCAAGACCGTCAACAAAGGCTACAAGGGAGAGTGTTGGCACTTGTAGGCGCCCGGAGGCAATAAGCGTTTGTTTGACCTTTTCCTTTATCCCGCTGCATTTGGAGAAAGGCATCTGGATTCATACAGTAGTCATGCCCATGTCCAAGGTGGAAAGCAGGGAATGTGTTCCTACGCAGTGTGTCAGTCTCTGCCGAGTCTTCCCAATCCAGGGAACGTCTCCTCTGGCACTGAAAGTGCGGTGGAAAAGATGAGCACCGAACTCACAAGCTTGGTTGGGAGACTGAATACCTGTGAGCAGGTTCTACCGTTCTGCCTATCAAGGTATGCTGAAAGGCTGGCCAGTTTGCGAGTACGTGTGGGTGGTAAAATACATGCTGCGGCTCAATTGAGTAATATTCCTGGCATCATCTGCGTTTTCCTCAGGGAGGAGGTCAACTAGGATGGTTGCTAAGTCTACAGGAATGTGAAACTCAACGAGTCTGGTAAAACACAATGTTTATTTTACGTGAGATGAAATGTACATGTGATGCGACAATACCCCCTGCGTATATGAGAGTTGTCAGGGAATCTATCGTACACAAATTGGGTAGAAGTGACCCGAAACTGGGCTGAATGGGACAAGGTAGTTTAGCGCTGTGAAAACAACTTAAACTGAATCTGACTCGCTATCACATTGTTGCCCAGAAGGAGCTGTAGTGTCTAGAGGTGTAGACGACTAGGCTTTGTTCTTTGGCATGGTGCTTGGGGTGTGGAACAAATGATCTTTGTTAGAGACCTAGGAAAGGTGCCTCTTTGGCACTGAAAGTGCGGTGAAGAGGTAAGGTAAGCTGGGGAGCTTGGAAGTGAAGGCTTTAGACGAGATAGGCTAGTCAATTACTCTGCGGCTAGTGCAATGAGGAAATGAAGACTGGTCTGGAGTCGAATCTTGACTCTCCTTTTATACTATGCTGGACGGCTGCCTCTGTGCTGATTGCTGGCATCTTGAAGGCAAGGGATTGCGTCAATCAAGGAGTGGCGAAAGCATAGCTTCTCTGGCGTGATGTTTCCAGCCGGCTTGGAGAAGGATGGAAGACGGCAGCAAGACATGCTGCAGGAGCCATCTACCGGTGGCAGTGGTACTCAGTGCCTTCGGCGCATAGCTTTGTTGGGCCAGTGAATAATACAATACAGCTGGGCTGAAACATCCGTTCTTGCTAGGGTAAATAATACAAGCTGGAGTCATGTGGCGGCCAACAATGATAAACTCTGTTGTCCCAGATGCAATGCATGCTATGCTGATGAGCTGAAGTGTTTTAATAACCATTGTTGCCAATGCATAATGCATCAGTTCCTTTAAATATTGGCTAGCCTAAGCAACACAGAATTTTAAAATTCTTGTCTTCTGAACCAAATCTAAATGACTCATTTTTTGTTAGTAGGATTTGCCTGTTACAAATGGGAAGAAGAAAACAAACTAAGAAATTACTTGTGTTCAGTATCGGTTTAAAAACATACTGGTTCAGGTGGTTTCGATATTGTAAATATGGGCCAGTTTATAATGTTGGTATTGGTACCGGCTCAGCTCTGATTATGATGAAGATGTATTTGTAGTTGATATCCTTCCCACAACTTAGTACTATCTGATGGTGACAAAGATGACTTCATTCACAGATGAATTATACTGGAACCAAAACCAACTTTATTAAAATTTCAACGTTAAATTTTTTTTGTGCTGAGAATTGAGAGTGATTGTTTCATAGAATAAAGTGACGTATTTTGTGTAAGTACACATGCATGCATGTGTATACACATGCAAAATAGAAACATTTCACAGTGGGGAATCATTAAGTTGTAGGGTTGTGTGAATGTACCTTATCATCTCACAAAATTAAAATGGAAAATACTGTATGTTATAAACTTTGGTGAATCTAAAACAAAAATTAGAAATAATTTCTTAAGAGCTCAGTCTTAATGAGATTTTAACAAATGTAATAACATTTTAGCAAGTTATTCATTGTAATAATTTTTTTGCAAAACCAAACAAAAATAATGTAATATTTGGAGTATTTGCCATAAGGGTTAGTGCCTATATTTAAATTTCCATTTTACATGCATATTTTAGTTGTAAAATAGTGAAAACAAAAAAGATACCTAATTTATAGACAAAATTTTCTTTGCTGGTGCACTAAACGAACATTTATTAAACACTTGAATATTCTCCAAAATCAAAGATTTTAGTCTTGTGATAACTTTCAGCAACCAATTTGTTACCTAAATGAAAATGAAAGTTGTAATTTTACATTTTCATCTCTGTATACTGAATATTAACACAACCATATTAAGTAGCTCACTTCAAAAGTCTCAGAAAATGTTCTTGCAATGACTAGAATTTGGGGAAGTCTGGTACTGTAACCTCGACTCTTTAATTACATGACTCTGTTTCCCATTGGCTCAGACTAGGAATGCTTGTGGCATTCAGCTCCAGTGGTGATTACAGAGGTGATGAGCAGAGGTTTCCTAACAGATCGCACACACATACGTTACTATTAGCAGTAGTTTGCCTCAGCTCTTCGAGGATAGCACACAATCAGTGGTTTTTCTAGTATAGGCTGTTCACTGTAAAATGAGCACTTTTGAAAGCCCTGCTTAAGATCTACTTGTATGTAAGTTGTGTATTCTTCTGCCTTATGTAAAATTAACATTGCCCTGGGCCTCATCACTTTATTCATGCGTCGGTTAAGTGAGACTGTAAAATGATTAGAAAAGTAAACATTTTATACAATGGCTAATTTTTACACACTGGTTGCATTAAAAAAACGTAAAGCGAAATAAATAATTTAAATGATCACAAATGGTTACCTGACACTTTTTATTCAACGTTAAGACATTGAACTACTTTCCATTTATCGTTATCAACTTTACCGGGCGCATGTCACTCAGTGTGCCCGTTGAAGTATATGTAGGCATGGGCAGTGACCTCATTGTCATTGGGGATGCAGCAGTACATTGTCATCTCACTCTGGCTTCACCTATATCCACAACAACTGTCTACCCATCTACCACCTTCAAGGGTGATGTATTTTGCAGTCTTTTTTAGCAATCGGAAAGTTACATATGTACATGTATACGAGATGTGCCAATTTATGTGGGAAGTAATGGGGGTGTGGACAGTACATCTCAAAACAAATCAAGAAGTTTTTTGGAACATACAGTTATATCAAAAAATATTGGCGTAGCCAATTTTAGAGACTGGTTATGAAGGAATCTGTATATTTCTGTTTACAACACATGTAATTGCTGACGTGTAATATAACATAAGAAATATTTCTACACAATGCTTGTCCATAACAAACAAAAGCCTATTTTCTGAATAACACAAAAGTAATGGTACAGAGAACAGTTTGTTTATACATTATCTAGGGTGTGTTCACCTAACACAGTACCCACAGAAGTTTGTTACTGATCATTAAATAGTTTCATGCAGTGTTATGTGGCAGTAAGTCACCACGTGTCCAAAGCAGAAGGAACATTCAGTGTCTTTTCGTGACAGATCAGTGTTTTTCTGTTCACAAGGGAAATGCTTTCGCAAGATTGGATTAAAAACTTTGTATCAGCTACACTACAGTAAACACAATTATTAACAAATCAAGGAGACTGATACAACAAAAAATAAATATTAATCTGGGTAATCAAGTGTTCTTACAAGCCGAGATCAAAGACGAATCGACAATCTTACGCAGAAGGAATCCTATAAATTGCTTCAGACATCCAACAATTGTCTAACAAGGTGAGTGCTCAGACTTTGAATGGAGTTAATTCTTTATGTATCTCCAAGGAAGAAGTCATACATTTAGGAAAATAACCGTAAGAAACAATTGCCATTTTATGGAATACATCAACAAGCAGATAGAATTTTGGAACACTGTCATATTTCTGGAAAAAATTGAAGTTCACTTTTTTGGATCCATTGGAATGAAGAAAGGTTGCTGCAAGTCAAACACAGGAATCAAATTCAAACACATTCTTCCTACCATTAAATGTGGAGGAGGTGCTGTAATGATTTGGGAATATAAGGTGGCTTCTGGAGTTAGAAATCTAGCTGTAATCCAAGGTAATTAGACCATATGAAATGCATTGAAGTGTTGTGCGGTAATTTACACAATAGTGTGTGTGTAGAAATGTGAACTTGACAGGGACTCTCATTTCCAGCATTATAATGACCAAAGCAAACCACTGTAAAAATCTTAAGAGTGGTTACTATACAATGCTTGCCCTGGAAAAAAAAAAAACAATTTGAGAGAATACTAGATGAATGATCTCAAATCACCCCAGTAGTGACATAGAATTTGATCAACAGCAGGTCATGGCATTTGCAAGTTGTTATAAATGCTACGGGTATGCACACTGACTATTAAAATGTGCATTATACTGAAGGGTGCTGTTGTACTGTGTGTACCAATACTTTCTTGTTGTGCAGAAAAGAGATGTTTACTATAATGTATTTACATTGAAACCCTGTTAAAAAGGTCCCACTTAAGAAGTTTTCCTACTTAATAAGTTTTATTTTCTCAGTCCTTTCTAAACTTCTTAACGGAGTTTTACTGTATTTGTTATGGACAGACAATCTGTGTAAAATCATTCTATGTTATGCACATCAGCAATTACTGAAGTATATGATTTTATCCATAACCATCTTCTAAAATGTAAGTGTGCAAGTACTTTTTTGTGTGACTGTATGGCCTAGGTTTGATTATTTCTGAGGTAAGGACTTCCAAGATTCTACTGGGATTGTTAATAGCTATACTTGATGAACCTCTGGTCATGTCACTGTACCACTGCCTGTGTACCAGCAGCAATTTACTCTTACAAGAGTTTCTCAAAATGTCCACCTTGCGTCGGAAGAATGCATGCCTGCACACTATTCATCAGCCACTGACACGTTCAAACATCTCAGGTGAGCCATGGATCTGCTGGCAACCGCGCTCCACATGCTGGCAAATGTCCACAACAGGTAATACATAAACAATGGTTTTGAGATGTTTCCGCAGGTAATAATTCACTGAATTCGGATAGGGTGAACGTGCAAGTCAGGCAATTGGCCCTTCACAACCCATCCAGCAGTGCAGAAACTGCTCTGCTCATTCAGATATACTCTCGCCACTCTACTGAATGTGGTGGCACCCCATCATGCATGAACCATATTTTGTGTAGTAGATCCAACTGGGCATCCTCCAATAGGGAAAATAACTTTTGTTGCAGAAATAATATATTAAAGGACAGTTAGTACAAGTACGCACAGTCTAGTACTTGTTAACAGGCACACACAAAGGATGACACATTTTTCACACAGTTGCACTGTTGGGATGTTTCTCTGGCTAGGCCAGCTTCGTCAGGCGGCATGTTGTATGTTAGTTGTAGAAAGTTACATTACAGTTGGTCTGTTAAACTCTTGGTGTTTGACATGTTGGATGTTAGCAGTGAAATAGGCCTAGTAACACACACCACATGTTCGTATGTACCACATTCTCTACACAAACAGATATGTACTGACTACCAATAGCAGACAGTGATATGGACCTGTAGCTCTTTAACCTTCGATCCTAGAATATAGAGTATGTTTATACAAACTTTTTTTTATTTTTACTGTCCACACTCCACTTTCCAAATAAATTGACACACATTTGTAAATTTTTTCAGTATGTAATTTAGTCTTATTTTCTAAAATTTATCTCAGTTTGTTCTTAGTTCTTAATGTCTATAATTTTCCTTGTTATTATTATGTGCATTCTCTTTGTAATACTATTTTGCAGAAACAAGACGTTAATGTTTGGCTTTATGTGTTTGGAGCATGGATTGGACTGGTATAAGGGTCTGTTGACATTGAGTTTACCAGAGCCAAGGGACCTGAAAATAAATCCACGTAATTGCATAGGGACTGTACTGTCTTTAAATGGCCATCGAAAGTATTTCTGCATGTATCATGCTAAACATCCTGAGTGTATGAAGACAAAGGGTTCAAAGGTTTGTTTCATTTCTTTAATGTACTTGGTATTTTTGCATGTTAGACTTTGTTGTTTGGCATTGGTGGTGATTTCTGTATAGCATAACTTGCAACATAAGTGAACATTCTAGTTATGTTAAAGCACATACATTACAGTTACTATATTGTGTTACTCTTAGCCGTGGTGGCAACTAAGATTTAGTATTTGGCTCATTTTGTGCATGTGTAAACAACACTGCCTGTATTAAATGTACAAGAACAGTTTGTGCCAACTTCTGCAGATTCTACATTATTGATCTGAAATGTGTAATATAACTGTGAAATGATGTTATTGTGAATACTAAAGTAAAAATATTTTTTAAAGTATAGTACTGTATGTTGGTGAGAATTTTTTTACCGCAAAACACTTCCCTCAATTTATTGCAGACATGCCTCAGTCATTCCTACAATTTTGCTTAGTTGTCTTTTAGAACTTTGTCTTAAAGCATCAGTAAGTGCAGTGACTCTTCACTGTTTGTGTGGTATTACTTTTGGACTATTATATTCAACCAAAATGGCAACATCCAGTAATATGATGTTTGTTAGTAGAATGAAAGATGGAAGTCTGGCACAAGGGGGAAGGGCGGCAGATATTGGAGCTGTTCATGCTCTGTCATTCTGTCTATTGGTCATTTTTCCCTCAAAAAGCACCTAATCCCCCTCAGTTACAAAAATGATCCCTCAAAAGGCGCTTTTCAATCCATCAAAATGATTTGGGGGGAATGGATTTTAGGACAGAGCAGTGGTGGCAATATTGGTTTTATAGGCATAGGGTATGCCAAACTGATACATAGGGCCCATGGTCCAAATTCAGAACTAACCATCAGCCATCTTGGTTGTCAGCCATATTAGATCCATATGACAGTCTTGATTGTGTGGCCTTGAATGACCTTGAACCCAAAAAATTTCCAAAAATTTATTTTAAAATGTATATAAGAAAATTGTTTAAAAATTTTATAACATTTAATTTAAAAATTTGAAAAATTATTTTAAAAATAACATCACAAATTTTATTTAAAAATGTTCATTTCCGCAGGTTCCCTTCCCCAGCACTGCGTCAAGCAAATGACTGACCCCCCTCCTAATTAATTACATTATCTTAAAATTCCCTTCCCCTAACAATGTTTCTCATTGGTTAATTAGTCGGCAGACACCCCCCCCCCCCGGCTCTTCATCGATTTTTCGTTTGTCATTTGTTCATACATTGCTGGAGGCCGCCATCTTGGGTTCCTTGTTTTCATTTTCAACATCTAGGTGGCACTATTTTCTCAATTTACCTGCCAGGCGAACTGGCGATTTAGCCACCAAAATGGCAGCCATATTTGTTTATCTAATTATCCATATAGGTTGTTCTGTCGTCACCCTCCATACTGGATTCTATTTTCAATGTGTAGGTATAACTAATTTTTGATGTATGCAGCCTGCTATCGGCCTGTACCGAATGGTGACGTTGACCATTCCCGCAAAGTATGTAAATTGTCATATTTAAATTTATTTTTTTATTTTTCAATGTATTTTTATTTAAAGTAATTTTTATATAAAATAAGAGTATATTAAAATAAATAAAACATAACTTTTTTTTAAAACTAATTTATTTGAAAATGTATGAAATGAGAAAATACATATATACAGGTTTATTGATTGCAATCTTCTGTGTTCACCACTCGATGTCTGCATCGTCGACCCAGGAATTATAGCGGGCTGAGAAACCCCACCACTTGACATACGACCGTCCATTATGCCGTTTCAGCACCGTCTCTACCAAATACATATCTGGAAAACTGTGTAAGGAGGATCTCCTCTGTGTAGAACCCAACATGGTTGGGAACATTATTCAGATCCTTGAAAAAGTTTGTCCTCTGAGCATAGTTGCATGTATGCTGCACACAAAAGAGTTTGGGGCTCCAATTCGCTGTGAACCCTTTATCGAAGATGCCTTTCTTTTTGGAGATGTGCACCAGGTCACTGATCTTGATTTTAGGCTTGCTTGGGTCCCTCCTTTTCATGTTGGTTTACAAGGTTCGAATCAGGGAGTCGTCCTTGACATCTACGAGCTTCATGCGTGTGGTATAATGGACGGTAGAATTATACTGTGAGTTTTGACAGTAGTGTCAGCCATATGTAGTTGCCATTCACAGCGAAATGCCTCCACATCTTGTTCTTTAGAGTCATGTTGAACCTCTTGACGGTGGAAGCTTTGATATTTCTGTACATGGAATAATGATTAATGTTATGTTTCATCATCAGGGCCTTGAACTTTACATTGCCCTGGTCGGTTTTTATATTAGTCGGGATGCGTCCTTCGTGCAATATATCTGCCATGGTGTCGGTGATATCGTGTGCATTCTTCAACTTGACAGACCTCCTGGTCCAGGCAAATTTTCGATATGCATCGATGATGATCAACATGAATTTGTAGCCCCTGTTGACCCAAGTATACAGTATTATGTTCACGAGGTGAGCTTGAAATAGGTCATTCATCCCACTTATCACAACCTTGTGACGACGGTAGTTGCATCTTGCAGATATGTGCAGTTTATTAATGATTCCCAATCAACTCATTCTCTGTAGCCTCCCTCCTTCAGTTCTTCAATGATTGAAATTATCTCATTAGTGTGGGAGTAATTTCCAACCCTCTGCGAAATGAGTAGTAGTCGTAGTCTATTGACCAGCTCATTTGGGTCATTCCAAAATATGTAGACGGTGTTCTTGTTATCGTCTATCTTCTTCAGACCTTTGCTGCTTTTCGTGATCTTTGTCCTTATAAACGCCAGTCTTAGGATCATCATCTTGGTAAATTGCATGCATGAGTTCAAGTATCTTGTATTCCAGCAGGTCAGATTATGTAAACTCACAGGGTTCCTTGCAAAATAGAAGTTCATATAGCCCAGGGGTTCCACGTGTCTTTTAATCACGAACTCGGATGATCCCACCAGGTTGAAATTGGTATTTAATTTGTACCGAGTAATCTTTTATTATTATGCCTGTATACTCCGTATGTTGTTTCATTATTACGAGATGTGTATGATCGTGTGTACCATTAATCAGAGCATTGGGTTTGAAGACTCTTTTCCGTACATTTTCCTTGTGTGGCAAATCCACATTCGATCCATTTTCCCAGTCTGTTAGTACATCTTATATTTCCGCTTCTTCGTAGGCTTAGCTTATCGTCGATTTTGGTCTTCAAGGCTACCGGGGCTCCATCGCTCTCCCTGAGTACATGGAGGCGAGTAACAGACTTAAAAATGTCTTGATTTATAAGGTTGCGCAACATTTTTACCCTCTTAGCGAGCAAATACTTTGAGCGAACAGACTGAATCATCTGATGCAAGTTGCTAACAATGTCCTACATCGCACTGAATAAAAATTGTAACTGTTGCTCTTTTTTATAGGTTTAGTTTTGGGTCTTCACCAAAATACTTTTGATCTTGCTCAGGCGTGTGCTGCAGACATCCAATATGTCCCTGCTGTAATTTTTAATATCCATTTTCATGGTGAGGTGGGAAATCGAGGTAGTGAATGTTGACACATGACGTCCTTTTGTGGCTGAGGGCGACGCCACAGTCGGGAACAGTTTTGGTTCCGTGTCGACCAGGGACATGAGGTTATATAAAAGTCCGTACTCACTTAACTGGCTGACTGGGGCCCGACCAGTGTACAAAGTGGGGTGTAGCTTGGTGGCTCGGAACAAAGTCTAGTACAGACTGGGCCGTCTGGCGGGCTGGGTAGCTCGCAGCCACGTGGTTCCTGCACAGGCGGTGACCCAGTACAGACTGCTGTTGGCGGCTGCTGGTGGAGCTGGGTGCCGTGGAGGGGCTCGGTTGCTGAAGATGGTGTACGCCCGAGCAGGGCTGGTGCTCTGCTGTTCCCGGAACCACGGGTTGGCGATTCCGAGGGGCATGTGCTCTCCCCAACGGATGTGGGCAATGATGGGGTGAGGTGTCCTCGATGTCTCAATAGGGGCTGAAAACAAGGAAGGGGAGGGAGCTGGGAGGTGAGGCCTCTCTAGCTGACGGGCGGCTTGAGCTTGCTCCTGTGGGATGTAGTTGCAGAGTGCAGAAGAGGCTGCGTTGCAACTCCAGTTAGACTTGCAGGTAGCAGAGGCCTTTCTCTTCTGCAACTTTTTCCCACTCCTTTGGGTGTAAGGCATAGGTGGGTTCTATGTCCAACCTCGTTAAAGGGAAGAAGGCTACGGTAGTCCCTAACTAAAGTGTTCTGCCGAAGCCGAGCAGACACAGTGCCGTACCCTTTTCCCGAACTGGCAACACAGCGGCGCGGTGATTGGAGAGGTGGGTTTACTCTGAGACATCCAACAACAACTGTGAGTGTGGGTCCAAAGGCAGTCAGACCTTCAGGACCAGCCAGATACTCCCTCTGGCGACAGTTCAGCCTTGTGGACGGAGTACAAACTGAGCTGTTTGACTAGCCTCTGTATGGATTGTCTTGATAGTGGTTGGGGCTCTGTCTTTCTGTGCATGGGGTGTACAGAATGGGTGGCCATCGAAAGTGTGTGTTTTTGACGTACGTGCATTCTAGTGAGGGGAGCCCACAACCTACACCAGGTTCCGTAACATCAGGTGGCAATACCTGGTCCCCTGCTTCTAATTCACTTTTTTGGGTGTGGTGGTTACGTGGGAGTAGCACATTCACCTTAGTATTGAAACTCGGAAGTCAAGAGAGCAATAGACACGGTGGCCCGTACTACCTCCTAACTATTTAAAGCTGACCGGAAGTACTAACTGTGCAAAGCCTGGTGAAGGGGGCCTGGTTCTAGGCTGGACAAGGCAGTTCAACTAGGTAGCTATAGAAACTGACCCTAACTACTTTGTACTGTTGTCCTGAAGAGACTTGGGTGCCCATTACCAGAAGGACAGTGAGGTATATTGCCATTACCTACCTACTTACCAGTGGTAATTGGCAAGGGTGGAGGGGGTTGCTGGTGCAAGTCTCCTAGAAGGTCTTGAAGACGTTGGTGCAGCAACTGAAGAGCTTCTGGTAAGTCTGGAAGACATTGAGGTTGGCAGAGAGCTGCAGCACACAGGGTGGTAGAGTGAGCTGTCGGAGTAGTACTGGCTCTGAGAAGAGCCGGGGAACAACTGACATTTATGAGCCGTATGCAGGTATATATTCTGCCTGCCGGCCCTTGTCCAGGCTGTGGGGATGGGGGCGGTCGTCCGAGCTGCTCTTCTAGCAGGTGGAGCCAAGGATCATCTGCTGGTGGCTGGGGCGTGGTAGGGACGCCTTCCCGTGGCATACTCTGGAACTACTTGACCACTGAGGGTAGTCTCGGCTGCTGAGCCGGTGGCTCATTCATCTTGGGGGGTGGGGGGGGGGGCTGGTGTGCTTTTTGACCACGAGCGAATAGTACAGACGTGTGTGTAATAGCCCCTGCAACAAGGGGCGGTAGTTGTAGTACTAGTTTGGACCCTGCCTGGTGCAAGACAAGGAGGTACACCCAGATGAGGCAAAGTCGTTGGCGTAAATGTCAGGAAAGTATTACGTACCGATGTACGTGTCATTTATCCTACCCGGTTTTTTCAGATTCTCTTCATTTTGCGCAGATGCCACATTCAATCTGTCTATAATTTCCCTTTGAACACTCGTTATGTGCTCATCCAAGGCCACCATATTGCGGACAATCGCCGTCTTCACATGCTCCATGTTCACCCCGAGCTTGAACTGGTAGTTTTGAAAGACTGTGTTCTGTTCGGTCAACATACTGCGCAACTCCGAGATGCTGGTATTACCAGTTTCGCTGATAAAATGTTTAGTAGCAGCATCCTCGGATCCTTCAGATTTGTCAACATTTTGAATTATTGTTCTACCAGAATTATAAGTTCCTTCGTACGAGACAACCTCCATCTTCATCTTTGTGAAGACGCAGCTTGAGGCTACTTTGCCCGAATTTCGATGTGCTATAACTCATTCTCGACAGTGTGTCTGAAAAGGTTGCTCATTAGCTATTTAAGGCCATCGACATTTTAAAGTTGTGAAAATAGAGTAATTAAAATAGTTCAGGAATAGAGGGCATGAGCACATTTTATAAGAAGACCTGTAAAGCTCATTTTACCAAATTTTGAATTAAGGAAGAAAATAATTGCCACTGATGTGACTGTGGGTTTTCTTAGTCGCGTGGAACATTTCCTTTCATATGCTATCGCCAATACCTAAAATGTGATGATAAAGCCAAGATTTGCATTGTTCTCTAGTAACAAGATTATTAATGCTTATAAAATATATCCAGTTGGTAATGTGTATTTAAATCCACTGTTAATTAGAAGGTGGAAAACCCTCAAAGTATGCTACTTACGTAAAATGTATGCGGTGAGATGAATAGTCATGCACCCGTAAGTAGTGTCACTTTTATCACCAGAGGTAGATTGTATGTTTTATCAAATCTAATGTTTTATATATGTTTTTTTTTCCCCTTCTTTCTTTCTTCCTTCCTTCCTTCCAGTTTTGCTTTAGTTTGTCAAGGATTTCTATGTGCATGTCCATTTGCAGCAGCATACTCTTCCATCATTTTGTTTCCCGCGATTTTGTAATTTATAATTTTATCACATTTAGCATATTTTGTTGTACATACCAAATTTTTCTGTTTAATCTTTGCGTGTTTTGAATAAGTTTCTATTGGGTTTAAATCTCTTGGAAGTGTATTTGGGAGCACTCATTTACATTTATCTAATTTTATGTTTTGACATTATGTGCTACAAACTTTACACACAATGAACGGGTTTATAGGGTTTTTAGTTTTTGGGATTGCAAATTGTTTATCTTCCCTCCTGTAATCTTTTCATACTTTTTGATACATTCTTCATGTTTTTAATATTTGTAATCCATTATCACTAACTTTTATCTTTGCTTGCCATTTTGTTTCCACCACGTAGATCTAATGTTTTGCTGAACAAACCAGGTTACTTGACATGTAGTTTCAAAGTTGTGTGCCTCTGTTCTGTGTTGCAGCGAATGGTTAAGATGACTAAGCATTTTAGTAACCAACCAAGTAGTAAAAGTGGAGCCTTCATGGGCTTTGACTCCAGCGACTCTGATGATACAGAAACATCAGATGTCGAATTGGGAAACACGCATTTGGATAAAGTATGTATGGTTGTATTTTTTATTATTTGTTATGTTTTCACATATTTAATTTCACATATTTTTTATATACACAGGCAAGTACTATTCTCAATAATGGCTTCACAAAACCCCTGACTTCGTAAAATTGGGACAGACTTTGACCCCCCATAACTCGGAAATTGTGGTAAAAGTATTTTTTTTGCAATAAGTTTCCATTTCATATTTTCTAGTGCAAAATGTATTTTTCCGATAGAATATTTATCTTATTCAATTACAGATGTTTTCCAAATTAAATTATTCCTCGTAAGGGTACATACAATCCACCTTTTCAAAATAATTTTTGTGTTACAACTTCTGGCGTATTAATAAAATATTCACCTTAACGAACACTTCATGACTGAATTCCGTTCTAATGTCATACGTTCTGATTTTTTTGACTCAATATAACAGAACCTTTTGTAAAATATTGCAACGTTTACAAAAAAAAAGTGCTATGGCTGCACCATAGAAATTACACAGATGTTAAGTGACTGGAGATGATAAAACCATGGCAAATTGTCACACAAAATGGTGTCTCAGTACACAAAGCACTTGTGGCGCATCTTTCTCTTGCACTGCAGTGAGATCATTTTCTCGTCGTGTACGGCATCTATGGTCTATGTGACATCTTTTGTTCACATGCAGCAGGAGGGTTATGTTTTTTTTCTAATGTGAATAAATTACAGCACCTCTAGCATGCCATTTAAACTGCTTCGGTATGCCATGAAATTTGATAAAAGCTGAGTGAAATGTTATTTTGCGATGCCATATGGATTATGTTGCTTTTTAATGCTAATAAATCATTTTCTGTTAGTGGTACATCATCAAAAATTGTGGTCAAAAAATGTTTGAGTGAGTGGCTCATAGTGTGTTATAATTACAAAAGATTAAAAATTCTTTTATTAAAAATTAAACTAAAAATTTTTTTTTTTGGCGTGTAATAATGTTTCTTATGTTTAAAAAGTAGTTAATACAATAATGATGAGTTGTGTAGCAATAAATGTCATATGCACCTCACTCAAAATTTTGTGTAGGTACTTTCACTACAAAGAACTTCTCTACAACAAACAAGTAGTATTTCAGGTCACTTCAAGTTTCTAATAGTGAAGTTTTTCTGTATCAATTTATTTAAATAATTAGACCTTGGTTGCGGTTTATGCTGATTTTATCGGTGTTTACTGATATTTTATTACTGAAAAGGATTAAACAGTATATTTCTTGGATAATTCCATCACAGGACACTTAAAACACAAATACAGTACATCAGAACCTTACTAAAGCAACCCATCACAGTTTACAGAAATAAGGTCGTTATTATACGTTGGTCGCTATAGATATTTTGACCCATCCCCAAACCTATACATAAAGTTTGCAGTTTTCTGTATGAAATACATTAATTTCTAATTGCAATAATTGCTTGCAGTTTTAATTAAATATAAATTAATTTTAATGGGCAGACGTCTTCTGAAAAATATAGTACCAGAGAGGTTTATACTTAGCCTGCTTTTGTTGCCCAGTGTGTTAAAAATAAAATCAAGCAGTGTGAGGGTTTACCGAGCATCATTCATAAGTCCATGTTCAATCGTCTCTGGCCAATTAATTCCATGTGACCTTGATTGAGGCAATCTTGCAAAATTGCATGATACTGAATTTTCAAATGTGCCAGCATGCACTCTAGGGACTGGAATCGACGAGAGGTCCCTGACTAGGAGTCTCCCAAATTTGGACATTCCCTTTTAAAGGTTAAGGCCACACACAATTTTTCACGTGAAACTGTTCCTTTAAAATTTTTTCAGTCTGTGTATCTTCTTTGGTTCTAACTGTGAGATGACATAGCTCTTCTTTAACTTCCCATAATTTTTTTGATTAAATCATCCACATGTTCAAGTGAAGAAACAAAAACGGGTTTGACATCAGAGTTTACAGACTCACCTCTGGTTAACCTTACCCATCAAAAACCAACCAAAAATACTATTGATGGCAACTGGCTCTTCAGGTGAACCACAAATTCTCCCATCTCAAAGAATTTCAGGAAATACTTCTGCATCAAGAAGCATGTTAACCTGTTGAGGTTTGCCTTGTGATATGCATTTGTAGAACAAATGATGCAATCTGCGACAACACAATTGCTTACACCATAATGATCTCATGTTACTCCATTGGCAGCTGGAAAAGGGGTGTGACCCAGAGTGGTCAGTGGTGAATTATGCTGAGAATATGGTAGTTCCAACTTTCGAAGGTATCCCTGTGTAATGAATGATGCTTGTTAGCGTGGAGCGATGTGGGCTCTAACTGAATGTGACTGATCTAATCTGATCTGCCCAGAACTTTCACCACTGCAGTGGATAATACTGTGGATTACTCTATTTGAGCTCCTGTGCAATAAACAGACCTTCAGCAATATCGTTACCATCTGATGAACCATTTCCACTCTCCCCAGGTTCATTAGATGCCAGTGAAGCAAAATGCAATAGCATGTGATGGCTTTCTTCCAAGTGCGACATGTAAAGCTAGAAGAGCACTCCCTTACAAAATGTCCTGTCCTCAAAACAATTAATGCACAATTTTAACTCTTTAACATTGACGCGCGTCGTTGCCTGGGCTATCCCTCTTAGGTCCTAGCAGGCAAGTGGTTAGAGCGCTGACCACCCTCTGTTCCTATGAGGGAAAGGGGAATCAAACCCCAGTGTGAGGTGGAGTGTAATACTATCCCTCCCAGGGAGTTTCACCCTCCTCACGACCAAGGTTGTCAAAAGGCGGGACGCCAGCTGTCCCAGGGATGTGAAATTACTCTGTGATAAATCGAGAGTGGGGGGGTGGCGATGGATGAACTGACTACATCAACGGGATTAGTTCGCAGCGGCTTCGTTGGCTGGCGTGTGGGAATAAAATTGGCCAGGGTTCGTTCTCCACATGGTTTAGGAACGTCTTTGGCAGGGAGTCGAACCCTGATCGTTTTCTCGGAGGCCAACTTTATGATACAGAAGTTTGGTAATTCTTCTGTAGTCAGGTGTTGAAGCAGAACCAATTTGCCAAAAGTTAATTTGATAATACTAGAGCAGATTGGAGTTGCCTGAATGGGTGTTTCTGGGGGTTCTGAACTAGGTATCGCAATTCCGCTTCCGTGTGTTCTGTGGAAGTTTCCTCTAAATCCTCGTCCGGTGGACACCAGCCTAACTAGCATTTCAACAGGCTTTCTTGGGTTGGCGGCACTATAATGTTGTAATCTATGGGCATATTATCGGGTTCACTTGGCAACAGTGTAGTTGGGTTAGGATTTGCAATTAATTGATTGATGTCAGACTGTTTACACAAGGCGCACCTTTTGCGTCTCCTCTGGCGGCTCCCAGCTCTGCCATGCTTGTTGTGCATTGGAAAAGGGCTGTCTACCTGGCTGCATACGGAGCAGTCCTGGGTGGGTGCGAATTTACAGTCACTCTCAAGGACCTGCCAAGTGATGGGCAGACCAAGGTATAGAGTCTTAGGTCTCGTATCATTGGCGGATGCAGTGAAAACCTAGGAGCAGTTGTATGCCACTTCGGACTTGAATGCCAGTTATTCTCAGGCCCCGTCTCTTGTGGAGTCCATCACACCTCATGACCATATAGTGACATGTTAAGTTATTGCGCAATGAAATAACCAAAGTTTCCAATATTACACCACACTGAAAACTATAAATATACAAATAAGCAGGGGATCTACAATTAAAATTACTGTAGACGACACAAAGAATTAAAATATACATAATGTTCATTACGTCCTAAAAGAAGAAAGTTAGAAACTCCCAGTTGAATGGATACACAGTAATATTTACTTAAAACAAATTAATTAAAAAGCTCTGCTCAACAGGCGAAGGCAAGTCTGGAAAAAAATTAATTAAAGCAATATGGCTAAGGTAATGCTATTGACAGCGTATGGCTCTACAAGGGCTCTGCCCAGGGGGGAACATTAATTGCGCAAACGACCTGCTGCTGCGAGATTCAATAGAAGTTGACTGAGGAAAGGGGTAGTGGGTACAGGTGTTGGATTACCGTCAGAAGAGGAGAGCTGTCCCTGGCAGTCAGCTGGTGTGGAACGAGCCTTGTCCAAGCTGAGGGTTGGTGTGCTGGCTGCGTTCTTCAAGCTGCTGGCTGGAGAGAGCACTGCTTATCCCAAGCAGCGGGTAGGAGGTTAAGCCCTGCCGCGGGCTGAGGAGAGGAGAGACAGAGTCTTCGCAGACTGTGTTAAACTCGCGAACCTCTTCGGCCGGCGAGCCCGGCATCTCTGCTGGACCACAGTGCTGGACCTCTATTTATACGTAAAAATCCCTTCATCAGCGATTCTCTGGGGTGTGGGGGTAACGTTGCCTTCCAATACAGGGGCAGATTTATCGGGTGCAGGAGCACCGCTCATTTTCTTATCACCCCTGGAGGAGGCGATGACATTTTCACGCGCCTCGGGCTGAGGTTAGCGGGCTTTGACGTCACCAGGCCACAGGGGTGCTACTATCTCTGGGGTTGATAGGAACTTCTTCAGCTGCTAAATGTAGCGTAAAGGAATTTAAAAAAATCTTAATGTATCTGTTGGGGTGGCGCTTGCACGCTGAATTCAGGGGGGGAATAGAATTCCATAATTAAACACATTAATTACATTTACTTAGTCGGCTGTCCAATGCATGGAGTCTTCTTGCTCGACTAGTAAAACTAATTTTTTTCACTGTTTACGACTCTCCCTGAGCGTAGGGTGCTCTTAGATAGGGTGTAGCCACCCATAGAGCGCACCTCTGTGTGGCGCAGTATGTTGGCGTGCGTCAACATGAATGAATCTCTTTTAACTGGGCAGGTGTAGGAAGGGTTCATAATTAGTGATGGAGTGCTTCCCATTGCAGTGCACACAGTCATGGACTTCCTGTTTCAATGTATTCAAAACAAATTTAGGATTGTTAGCTACTCTAGTTGACCTCATTTTGTTTGAACCAATTGTTTGATCTCCAGCTTTTTTCGTGTTAAATTACCGGATTCAGATAGGCCTACTTGTGAATGCTTTTTCAAAAAAGGGCATAAACGTAGCATACGTTGCATCTCATCATGTGATAGAGTGAGTTCCCACTGTTTTCTTAGTTGACAGTCCAATTTCCATACCAACAAATGCAACAATATTGCATCCCATTGATCAGTCAGAAGACCGATAACCTTTTCTGCTCCCATGTTTTCAATAACTGTATCTAGTAGCCCCTTTATTGATTGTACACAATCTTAACTGAATTAAGGAGCATTGAAAATTGACTCTAAATAATGAGAAAAAATTAATCGTAGCCATTTATATAGCTGATCTAGCTAATTTTTTGCTACTTCATAATTGACATTTGATTTGTCACGGGCAACATACTTACCAAAGTGCTGGTCTCACCTGCAATGCTGACTTCAAATACAGGAATTTTTCAACTTCATGCACACTTCTGTTGTTATGAAAAGGCGTAAGTAATAAATCGTAAAATGCTTGCCACTGCATCACATCGCCATTGAATTTTGCAGTTCTCTAGCTGGCATCTTTAGTGCAGAATGACTGTTGGTATCCTTGGTGTTTAGTGTACCAACAGCTGGAGTATCAATATTGTTACTAAGCATGTCCTTGATAGCATTAATTTCAAAATATATTGTGTCAAATTCGTCCCATTGTGAAGTGCAGTCATGGGGCGAGTCTGTTTCTGTTTCGCAGCTGCAAATCTCAAGGTTGAAAATATCCTCATCGAATTTGTCGTTAATTTTTGTGAGCTCTTTGCACATTCAGCAAAAAAAGGCACACTTTCCTACGTCATCTGTTATCTTGTTTAGCCAAAGCCTTTTCCCACCTTCAAAAATGAGCTTGAAATGCCACAGGTGCGACTGCACCTTTGTTACCAAAACATGTTCACCTGACATTATAGAATTGAAAATAAACCAGAACAGTGTTGTTTCTGACTGTTGTTAGCGGTGAATAACTGTCATAAGACAACTTCGCAAAGAAATTTATGGCGGAGCACACTTGATCAAGTTCACAAACCCTCACTTAGTGAAATTCTTTAATAATTCTTTCGGCACCATACTTCTTAGTAGTTCTGGGTACAGTCTCCCAGGACACAAATTACTTGCTGATATAATGTAATGTACCATTTGATGCTAATTACAATATTATGGCACACGTCTTGTGAACAGTTACTTTTCAACAATGAGACAACCATTAGTAGACTGATAAATGCACTGATGTAACAATTTGTTTAATCCAGCGCGGCATTGACCATATTTATTTATCACAATGAAAACGAGAGTTCTGTAGGACCTGAGAAGGTGAGAGATCTTTCTCACGTGCAATACCAATATACTTCCCGACCTCCATCTTGGAAACAAGTGGCTGTTGCAACCTGAAGCAGTGTTTCCAGTGGTGGCAACACCAAACACTATCATCTGAGGTGGGAAATCAGTTCATTCAAATACAAATTTAAGTTCACAATAAAGTACTATTTACAAATATACACACAACAGACATCGGAGAAATATGCAGGCAGGAAGGAGTTCGTAGACAAAATGTCTTGTGTGTTTTATTTTATATTATTACAAAACAGATGTTATTAGTGTAATAAATTAAACTTTATTCTAGATTAATGTGTAGGTGTAAACAAAATGCAACACTGTATGCAATAGTTTAGCTTTGTTTGTCTCTTAATAGCTCGTAGCTAATGCGTACTGCTAACCTCACCACGTGCATGCTGCTTATTAATTGAAGAGGCTGCACATCTATTGCAGAGTATTTTTCAAATATTTCTACGTTAATTTGATGTAATACATTTCAAACCCAAGTTGTTTTGAGCACGCACAAGATAAAAAGATTTACTTTTGATAGGATGTGGGTGATGGATATACTTTTGCAACGCAGCAGCGAAGTAAGTGACCATGCTGCCATCTGTTTGCCAGTGCACGCGGCTCGCTTCGGAAACCATGCTCCCATGAAATGACTCATTTTTCATGTGTAAAATGTGAATGTGCGACCTACTTCTCAGAATTTTAAATTTTCCTTGAGCTCTGTAAATATTTTAACGCAACATATTTCCATGTAAAGCGATTCTTCTTGCTAATAATTTGGATTCGTCCTGCAATTGCCAAGCCTTTCTGAGGCAGTTTTTGTCTTCGTCTTGACTCCCCTCCCACTTCAGCAACAAAGAAAAAATAAATATTATTTATATATTTATTAAAACCACGTGTTGTATGCAATGGAATAATTTTTGCAGCGAATAATATTTATGTTAATGTGATATTTTGTCATCCAGTCACTCTCGGTGCCACGGTTAATTCATAAATAGCCTCTGCATGTACAAACTACTGTAAACTACACAATCTTGCCTTTTTGATGAGCAGGCGCAAGTTTTAATCGTGAAGTAATTTATTATTATGAATGAAAATGTGTTCTCTGATAATTTCCCCAAATTCCTAATACCACCAATTTTCATATACATCCATTGTGAACATGTGTAAAGATAGTACCAGAACACTTTTAATATTAAAGTAAATCAGTACAGTATCACTCGACTGCAGTCTGGTAATGAACAATGTGTGCATGGGTTAATAATAGCAGCTGCGCACGACTGGCGGCAGCTGTTCACTATTTTATTTTGAACTGGTGGCTCTACAGTTAAGCAGCCCCTGGTAAATCGGGAGTTTACTGTATTGTAGAAGGTTGGTTGCTTTAAATGGAGTTAATATAAAGAGGATGCGATAGAACTTTTATAAAATAAACTGTCGTGGTTTCTATAAATTATGTTGTTATGGAAAGATGTTCCTTACAAATATTTTGGAAAATTTCGAACCAATTTTGATGCACCTTCTACCCCTATACATTAAAATTAGCCATTTTTTTTTTGTTGTATTTAGTCTTTATTCAGTAGTCTCTAATGCAAAAACAACAAATTTTTACAATTAAATATTAAGTTATTTTAATGGCCAGATGTGAAAAAAAATTTGCCTGGAAGGCATGTACTTTGCCTACCCTTGTCATCTCCCAATATGTTAGAAATGTTGAGCAGCACAAGGTTTTACAAATAACTCACATTTTCAATTGTATCTGCTGTAAAATGAACATGATTTTTGCAGGGAATATCAATTTAATTCAATTGTCAGAAATCTTCTGAATAAAATGATATACCAGAAGTGTATTTGAGTTCTCCTTGTTGTAAATATTAAATATTGCATGGCTATTAAGCACAAAATCAATTTTGTGTGGCTTCTTGTAGGATAATCGGATGATTTCTTACCAGGCCTGCAAAGAGGGGTTGGCAAGGGGGTGAAATGCACAGGTGCCTGGGTCCTCGGGAGGCCCGGGTCGAGCCCGACTCGTAAATGTGTATTTATAAAACGAAGTATTACGTAAAAATTTATTTTCAACACTCAAAACTTAATAACTTTTTTGCATGTATGAGGACTATTTATGTTGTTGTAAATGGTCGATTTATAGCGGGGAGGGGTAGGGGGCCCCACAGGCACACATTGCTTAGGAGTCCAGAATTTCTCTTGGTGGCCTTGTTTCTTACATATATGAAACTCCTTTTATGCTGAATACTGTGCAAGGACCGAATGCTCGTAAAATGCAAGCACAATCATTAACCTTGCAGGCATCTACAGACTACACTCTGCATGTGTGTCCAATGTTAAAGTTTGTGTAATTGATTGGCAACAAAGGAGGTTGCAAGTACTGTTCTGTGATATCATTTTATTCTGAAGATGTGTTAATTAATAGAAATTAATGTTCTGTTAAATGTTACTGTTTTTTGCATTTGTGTGCAGTGGACATTTTGATAAATGTGCAGATACTGTTACCATCTTAATACCATGGACAAATATAATTTTTGGAATACTCTGCCAAAGTCAAATATATATGTTGCTTCAAAAAACACTTCAGCATGGAAAAAAAAATTTTTTCCTTCATTTTACTGTACTGCATACAGTATCTTATTAGAACAGAGTGATCTGTCGTTTTATGTTCACCAAGACAATGATTATGTGGTGATTTTTTATTTATTGAAGTAAATGCAGCAGACTTGTGTAGTGAATGTAAACATTAAATGAAATCACGTGACAGTGATAATGTTGGCATAAGTTGGAAGGATATGCAAACAAAAGTAAGAATAAACTTCAAAAGAACTTTAAAAAGTGGTCACTTTCTGTAAACAGTGTAACAATCCACTATAGTGCAACAGGCTAGTTATATTTCTTTTCATTTCAATGAAATTGCAAGTCTGTTTAAAAGTCGCTGATCCGTCAAAAACAGATTCAAATTGTGTGGGTCTAGAAAAACTAAGTGTAATAAGTCTTTAACAAACGGTAATCATAAACCAAGATAAATCCAGTCATGATAACATAAGCAAAGTGAGAAGGCTAGAGAGCAAAAAGACAGTGAGATACACATGTAACAGTAGTTATGCCGTATGTGAAAACATTTGACTGCCTGAGGGGTGGAGGGTGGGTAAACAGTGGTTTGTCACTACTTCAGTTTGTAATTATTTATAACTTACTGTAGAATGCTTGCCTCATTCTTTGCAAAATATATCATGTTTATAGAACTTTACGTAACCAAAAACAACAATATATCAGAGGAGTTATACTATACAAATATTCAAAACCTTGGTCTACATTAAATAAGTGTTAACTTCCATAACCACATGCTAAAACGTGCTACATAGAGTTAGATAGGGTGAGGGGGAATTAAGATTCAAATAAACATGAGTACAGTTACAGAAAGTTTTAAACTTTCTCGCCTTCTGTAAACAAGAAGTTAGCACCTATGGGGTGGAGTCAATAGGTATTGGCTAGTTCTCGCAGCCTAGGGGAGTGTTTTCTGTTTATATATATTCTCTACGTTCAGTACAGTGCTCACCAAGAGAAATGCATTTGCACAGACCAAATAAAAGTTCAACAGATTAATTTTTTTGGCAGATTTCCCTAAAAATTTTTACTTTTTTCACCCAAATTTTTTACAGTTTCTCAAAAATGAGTCAAAGAATGATAGTCACTATAAGTGGGGTCGATATAGAAGAATTCTACTGTATTAAAAAATGTGTAGTAAATTTCATCCAGAAAGTTACTTCGCTCCAAATTCGAAGATAACTCGAAAATTATGAAATTTCCAATTTGAATACAGCCTTGAACCATTCTTCTGAATTAATACTTACACATAATATTGTAGATTTCTGTGCCGGTTTTCACAAAATTTCACTGTTCATTGTTCACAGAAAATTTTCTAATATTTGGGGTCGTACTAACATTTTATACTTCTAGCAAACTGTCTGTGTGTTATTTTGTAGAAACATGTCAGGTTTTTTCAGATGATGACTGTGTTTATACTGCCACACCTAACTCAGATAAGAAAAGGGAAAAAAATTGCACATTGCTGTCAAAATTACAGGAGTGAATTTAAAAATCTGCAATTCAGTTAGTGGCTCTGTAACGTGAGAGTTTTAGTTAGTGTAGTGTTTTACCATGAGTATAAATTGTGAGCGAGTTCTATGTATGTTCAGAATTCCAATACGTATGTGATGTGAGATAAATGATGTAGATGACATGACTTCACACCTCATACATATGAGCTCAAATTAGGACTAAAAGAAAAACTTGACCGCATTTAATTAAATTTGTTATATAAATCACTATGAATTGGTGTCTGACGTGAGCATTAAATTATGTGAGATTTAAGTTTGCAACAAAAGCGTTTACTGGTCATTTGGATCTGCACACTAGGATATATAAACTGAACCATGTGCATACTAAAGTATAGTAGACCTTTGATTTTGCAACCATTGGATTTTATGACAGCAGCGATTTTGCGGCAACCTTTGTTTGAACAATAAAAACAAAATCTAAATAGTAATTTAAAAAAATAGGCAAAAATGCAAGAAGTCACATTTAAAGTTCATTAAAAAATAATTTCTTAGCATGTAGCCATAAAATATATGGGTTGTGTCGCTACCCGTTAACTGGTAAGCCACAATATATAAAAGAAAAGAAAAAATTAGGAACAATTCCTTAAAAACTTTGACCTGTCAGTCCATGTCCATTGCCTGCCAAGTTGTGCTGTGTGCGCAACTCATAACATAATTTTTTATTGCGTTTGCAGACTTGCCTCATGAGTTTAGCATAAACACTTTCATTTCTCATCACAAAGTAAATAAAACTCGATATAAAGATGAAAAATTTTGTTAAGGAAAAAAAAAAAACATTCAAAATGTATACATAAACTATTCACTGCAAGTGCCGGGGCCACGGTGGCTTGGCTAAGCGGTTAGCTGGGATTTTCGCAAGCGGGAATGGCGCCGGGCGATGCAGTTGGTCACCTGGTTTTTTCGGGGATCTCCCGTTCCCCCACCCTTTCATTCCGGTGCTGCTCCATACTCACCTCAATCACCCTCATCGGCTTTCAAGACCTCGCTGTTAAGAGCTGCCCAATCTCTTCACTCGCTCATTGCAAGCTCTAGGGTCATGGATACCATATGGTCAGTCATTTTGTATGAAGTATGTTGTGCACACGACGCATGATGCGTGGAATTGTTTACAAAATATTTGCTATGAAAAATAACATATTTTGCTAAAGTTCTACTTTCAGACTATTCATTAGCCTTATGCAAACAAAGCTTAACCAAGTCAATAGGCTATTTACGATAAAGTGAGCACTTTTGAAAGCTATCTCATTTCAAATAATAGTCAATAAATGTATTTTATTTTAGCCTTAGATGTTAGCTTCCGAGTGCAGTGGAATATACACACTATGTTTGTAACGTACATGGCAATATTTATTTAAAAAGATAAAAGGATAAAAAATGGCTGAAAAAAGTAACTAAGGCCTCACAAGTTCTCATTTTATCATGAACAGCTTATAGAAAATTACACCAAAGGGCCAGTGCACCACATTTTTGTACACACAGATTAATAATATTTTCCTTAAAAAAATTGTTTCTCACTAGACATTACCAATACACTTATGTTCTCCCTGATTTTGTTCATATCAATTATTAATAAAATACTGTAATTTTGTAGGTAAAATATAAATTATAATCCATTTTAATCAAAGATAAAATACTTTTATGTTAAAAGAATAAGAAAGTCCCAGTGGTACATGATGTATTTAGGAAACAACAAAACACATTTCATACATTGGATGATTTTTCAAAGGTTTCATTAAAAAATTATGGAGATATAGTGGCCAGCAGCTGTGGTCTGTGATATTGCCAGATGAGGCAAGACCGCTGAAGTTTACATTTCTGTGTTAAATCATTTTCTCGCATTTTTTAAATAAAATTATGGCTGTTGAAGCTGTATTGGTACATCCGACTTTCATTGTGTGATCACACCTTTTTAACTGCACAAAAATGTCTTCTGGCTCTTGGTTAACTACCAGAGACAAAGGTGGAAAACAAATGTACCACCCCTCGTAGGTATCACTATGTTATATTTCACTGTCTTAACACATTTAATTGCATGCTCACTTGCCAACTTTTTCTGTAAAAAAGTATAGAATCTGTATTCCCTGCCTTACCATCCCATTGTGTGTAAGTGTCCCCAAACAAATACCTTGTCATTACTAGCGACCATGAAGACTACTAAAGGCTGTTCACGATATAGTGAGCACCTTAGAAAAAAGGCACTGCTTCTAACTTCATATATTTTAACGGCCGCACAGAGTGACATGTGCCAAGTAAAGTTGGTAATGATGGATAGAAAGTAGTTCCATAATTATTTCTTTCGCTTTCTGTTCTTTAATGCATTGAAGCATAAAAATTACCACACTTGTAAAATATTTTCATTTATAATAATTTCACAGTTTCTCCTGACCGACGCATGAATAAAGTGACGAGGCCCAAGGCAACGTTAATTTTTACACAAGGCGGAAAATTAAACAACGTTCATACAAGTAGATCTTAAGCAGGGCTTTCAAAAGCGTTCATTTTAACGTGAACAGCCTATAATGCACCATAAGCCAAGCTGATCAACACCTAGTGCTAGAAACAGCACAGCTGACTCTCCAGTACAGCGACCCATCCTCCGCATCATAAGGAGGAATAACTGCAATTTTAAACTTTATTTTTAATCAAGTTTAGCGTTTAGCATATGAAAGATTTAATTTTTTGTAAAGTGAACAGTAACTGTTACTTAAAATTTTTTTTAAGTTTATGCCATTTTAGGCGATTAGTTGTTGTTGTTGTTTGTGTATGTGTGTGTGCGCGCGCGCGTGTGTGTGTGTATATATATATATATATATATATATATATATATATATATATATATATATATATATATATATATATATATATATGGTAGTAAGATGTGAAAAATGAAACTGAGCCTTGTGGTATCTCAAGACATTAAATACCAATGTGATTAATACCTTTGAACTACAGTACAATTTTCGTAAGTAGTGTATTGCATGTACTGTAAATCTGTGTTTTCAGGCCGCTGTCACAGACAAGTACAGCAATGTGGTTTTTCAGAGCAACTTGTTGGATGGCCTTCCAAACTGGTTGGATCGTCTTTTTGAGGGAACTACACATCGATATCACATAAATTATTGGCCGGACTTTCCTACAAAGTAACATTTGTTAAAGTTTAGTACCAGAATGCCAACTGTTTGTAATATACTCAGAAGTTTTCACGTTATTATGTATTGCTTGTGAATTTTATGGGATGAATTTTATGTGTGAGATCATGTTAATATTTGTTGTAAATTCAAGAGGGCCAATCAACTGAACTTTCTGATCATGTTGATGCCGATCAGTAGTTACCAATTTTGCCAGTTTTTTAGGTGCGGGTTAGCTCTTTTTTATTATTATTTTTTATTTAAGTAAAATTAATGTGTTGGCTTTACAGTAATTTAAAACACCAAAAAGATGAGTTAGCATTGTTAGTCCTGTTACAGCACATTTGTACAGAACTTAAAAAGTACTCCTTCTCTTATACAAAAGTACTGTAGTGATATATTAGCCAAATTTAATCGCGATTCTTATGGGATTTACAAAAATGTTACATATGTATATATTACCGGAAATGTATAGCTGTCTAAGGTAACTGCTACTGTTGATAGGGAAACAATTTGGTACAAATAATATATTGATGATTGTATTGTTTCTAGAACAGCTGGTAAGTATGTAAAACATCGGTTCAGTAAAATGTGCATGTGAATTACATGTATTACTTGAAACAATGCGGATTCATGTAATAATTTTCTTTTAACTTAATTTCATAAACTAGATAATTTTTTTTAAGTTTAAGTGCACAATGTTGATTAGCGGCCAAAAAAAATGTATTGGCCATAAGATGTGCAATAAAATATTGGCAGGTTATGTATAAAAAATAGCATCATGGTTACATGCTTCAGTGTGGATGACATTTGTAATGTGTACAGCTTTGACTTCATATAAGAAGTGAGGCATAATTATTTTTCTGAGTTTAATTAAAAAAAAAAAATTTCAGTTTTCAGCAGCTGTCTGGGCATTTTGGGAACAAAAGTTTTCTCCATCTATTGTCAGCCCATGCCCTAACATTTATTTTTTTAACTGCTTTTCTCTGCACTCTACTCATTCATTTGTCATCTACGTCTTGCTTGTTATCTTGGCTGTTTGCCTTGAATACCCATTTCTACCTGCATAGTTACTTATTGAGATGTTTTGAGAATTGTTACTGTCTGTTAGGTACAATAACCAAGACATCTTGCATATTCACATCATAAAAGTTTGACTGTGTCTGCTTTGTCCTGCAAGTGTATCTATATTACTGTGCTTGTGATCACAAAACATGCCAGCATGTATTTCATCATGGGAATCTTATGTTTTCACAATTTATTGTGGGCGGATTATAATCTGCAGAAGTAATTCTGATCACGTTAACTGGCAGTAACTGCTACATCGGCTGATCATCGTGATCAGTGATTTGTATTGACCCAGCTCTAATGACTTCAAGAAATATTGCAGATGAACTTAAATTGTGGTACATTGTATTATTTTCATACTGCAGGGTCAGTATGCTGCTTTAAAATATATTACATACTTTCCATTCCATAAAAATAGTGTTTATACCTATATTTTCTAGGTTTTCTGTACTGGTTAATTTCAGTAGTATTAATATAGTGTTGCAAAAGTAAAGAAAAAAAAAGTATAGAAGGACTGAAAAAAATTTGTGCACAAATACTTGTTTACGTAACAGTTTGTGGTCAAAAGTTAATGAAAATTATTACTAATTTTTAGTACAGTGAAAAAGAGTAAAACATAAATTTAATTTCTACTACATACAGCAAATGTAGAATAAATGTAATAGGTTCAGAGCATGCATGTAGTATTTATACAAAGGCAGTATTGTATTGTTCAAAAATGTTTTATACTATATAAACAAAATTATATCAGAAAAAGTAGTTTGACCTGGATAACTGCAATTTTGATTTTTTATGGAATCACCTAACCATTGTTTCCCGAGCATAATGTGTTTTGTTGTGATTTTTCAGTCAAGCTTTCTAAAAAATACCACCATTCAGGAGTGGTTAATGGCGATCATGTTCATAAAAAAAATAGGCAATGTTTAGTCATAGATAGCAATGAGATGATGCTGAAAATACTCAGTTAGTTGATGTTTATAAACAAACTTTTGTTAATGGGGCTCTTGCAGTCTGTAGGTGAAGCAGTATTTTCAGGTATTGTCCAGTTAGCTACACTGTAATTACAGAGAATGTTACATTTTGTGTGTCTGCCATTTAAGTAACCAAGACAATCATTTACCGTATTGCAGTAGTGTGTTAAGCAATGTGATATGGTCAGGTGTGATTTTTTTTACATCTGTGCCTGTTATATTTAACCAGAAAATAATGCAATACTGAGAGTGACAGAAAATGTTCAGAGGTAAGTTATCCCAATCCAGTAAACACAACTATCAGTTGTACTGAAGCATGATGTGCACCTATTACACTCACTACATATGGTTGGTGTCTTGTAAAGCTATTTTACCATATTAGTAAAAAATTTTCAGTTATAATAAGATTTGTCGTGTTTTTCAACATAAAAGACGACAGTCCACAAGTGCAAATTTTTTTCATTCTGTTTTATTGTGTAATACTTGCAGAGGTATATTAAAGCTTTGTATGTTGTTCAATTTTAAAGCTATCTTGAAAGACCGTTATTTCTTGTTCTTCAAAAAAGTGATATTAAAATTTTGTGCACTATCATAGGACCTTTTTTTTTTGTTTCGGCACTGCCTTAGTAATAATTTAAAACCTTAACTTGGGAATTTTTTTAAAATATTGTTTTCATTGACACTTTAGATTAGTGGTATGCAGTGGTAATGTGTTTCTTGGAAATTATAATACTTACAGTGTGCAGCCCATTGTACTGTGTATTATTATAAATGTTTTATTCATCACTTTTGGAGATAGGAATATTCTATTAAAAGATTACTGTGTTGTTTTATTTTTGTGCAGTAATTATGAATTTTTAATGGAATCATTTATTTTGAGACAGAGAGGTAATTTAGCTGGATTTAATTATTTGGAAATATCAATTTTATGATTGGTTAAGGGTAACCAAGTTGAAGTATTTTCGTGGAAGTTTAATTAAGCCTTACAAAACCGTAATTTTTTGTTAAGATACTGTAGTGATTCTTCTTTAATTATACAGTGCAAGTGTTCAATATAATATAGTAACTGTTAGTTTTTTAGTAATGTAATGACTAATATGTAGAGTGGAGCTGTTGCAGAGGACCACTGCTATCCACAGCTAGCCACTTGTTGCACTATGTACAGAAATTTGGTACATGAAGCCTTTTTCAATTGAGTGGCTTATCAGTAAGAAAATTGGGTATTGATACTACTGAGTATGCACAAAATGCAGCAGAGTTAAGTAACTTTTTATGGGTTAAAAATAAATTGTCATTTCTGAATAAATGTTTTTTTTTTTTTTTTTTAATATCATGCACCTGATTATTATGTGTACCTTTTGGTTGCGTCAAGTAAACATTTTAAAATTATGCTGTTATAGATTTTATTGCAGTGCAGAGATAAAGCCACATGCACAGCTTATTTCCAAGAGGTGTCAAACTCAAATTTCAACCATTATTCTTTGGTTCACTTGTCTTAATTTTTCCACTTTTGTATTCATGTGTGATGTATGAAGATGAACACATTACATTGGATGAAATTGTAAAAAGGAATATTTTTATATATACAAATAATACTTTTAGTCTACTAGTTTAAAAATAACTTTTTTTTATTGATTTTATGGTTGTGCAGTATATGGTATACATGTTTTTTTTCTGCCATGAAAGATGTCTGAGCAGTACCATTGTGTTACATTATTTATGGATTGGTTTCATGTCCCTGTAATATGATGACAAATGCACAACATGGTGTCTGATGTCGTGTAAAGTTTTTGATGTTCGGTTTATTTGAAGTTGTCAGTTTGTGGTCTTACATTTCAGAAATATTTTATATGTTAGTCCTGAAGTCTGTTTCACTTGTTTCATAGTGGGTGGTCGTAGTTTATACCATGTTCATAACAGAATTGTCCTCATGTAAGGTAACATTGTGGCAGTAAAAGTGTGTTGGGGCAACACAATTGTACAGTGTAGCAGTCATGGGATGTAATTTGGAACAGGAGAATTCATTTATCTTCCAAGCTAACTGTACCTCTTGTTTTCACTCCTGAGGGGTCTATGCTTGAATTTTCATGAGATTATTTCAGATTGTCAAATCTAAGTGCTCTATTTTCTGAAACCATGTCTTTCATAGAAAGAAGTTCTCTAGTACAAATTTCAAAATGCAGAATTTTTGTGCAGGATTTTTCTGCTTCAAACTTTCAGTTATGAGTTTGAGAAACGCATGAAAGCGGTAAGAACAAGATATTCTTTCAGCAAACTGAACACACTTCATAGAAAATAATTGAATGTAGAAATACATTCTAAATTTTAAATGGAGAGTATGGATCCACTGGATAAAATGGAAGCATGCTGAATATTATGGTGGCTGAATTTTAGTGCTCTTAACAGTTCACCATAGACTTTCCCAATTTTGTATTATTGTAAATAGAGGAGGATACATTTGTGAGCTTGTAAACTGTAAACCATTGTAAAGGTATTATTAATTGTAAGTGACAAAACACTTGTTGCCCATTTGCTAGTGTACATTTGGGTACAGTATTTAGTTACGTATACCATAAAGTAAACATGTAAAATTATGTGTTGAAGTAGAGTAATGAGTAAAACTACTGACACTAAGTTTTGGGTGTAGGTTCAATCCCAATTATCAGCTCTACTTTTCTTAAATTAAAATTTAAAACTTCATTAATTTTGTTAATATTGCTGCAAATACTTTCAGGCAATTTATTGTGTACTGCCTATTGAAACTATATATCGTGAAATAAAAAAGAATATCTTACATTGTGCCTACAGACACAACTATGAACAACAACCGAGCTGCTGGTTCCCAATCTGTTTAGTTGGATGACCATTCTAACTGCTTTCAAATATTGATGTTTCATTGATAAATTTGTGTGATTCATGTTCATTGGGTAGAACTCATTTCGTAGCTACATGCGTGTATTGTGTATGTAATTTGTGTTTTAAGGTAGGTATCTTACAACCAAAGCAGAAATGCAAGAAAAGATAATTAATAGTTAGAGAAGTGGTGGAGAGATTTGGATGACTCGTAACATGGAGGTCTTGAGACCTGAACACGTTAAGGGAACATGTCTGTTAATGCAACCTCTCATAAATCAGTCAACAAATCTGTAGCACATCTTTTACTTAATCTAAACATGTTTGCAATTTTCATGTCACCATTATTTTTCGAATTCTTCAATTCTCCATCTATTTTTCTGGTTTTATTCAGGAATTTTTATCGACCAAAGAAGTGACATTTCATCTGATTGAGGTAGTAGCCAGTGAAATTTGGAATAATTTAGTGGTCTTGCTCAAGAATTGCAGGATTAGAAGCAAAGTCTAAGTGGAATTGTACAGTGAGTGTGGCATAGGATCGATAGCTACACAGAAACCAGTTAATTGAACTGCTTTTCTTTCTACAGAATTTTCCAAACCATGTGGCATTGACTATGGTAAGCACACTTTACTAAAATAAGGGCTTTGATATGCTTTTGACAGGGTGGTGACAAAAATATTGTACGTAGAAGTAAGTTAACAAAGCATAACTTTTAGGTACATCAAGAATGAGTACCTTAAAATTTAGGGTTGCAGTGTGTGTATCTGAGATTAACTAATTTTATGGATGTGATATTCAATACTTACATTGCAGTGTGAAATAACAGCTTAAAATTCATAGTTTTTGTTAGGATTGCCACATTCAGAGACAACTTGATACAGTGCACAAGCTGTGTTGTACATGTGCTGTTGTTCCAGCGAATCAGTTCGCCTACACCTGGGGAAAACATGAACACAAAAAAAAAATAAACACATCAATAAATGCTCCTGCAAACATTTTCTTCACAGGTAACTATTGATAGGTATCCACTTGTAAGGAATTTCTGATGAAATTTATTGTCAGTTTTCTTTGTAGTTAGCGCTGTGAATTAGTCAATTTTCTGAAGAGGTTCTGTAATTTCTTTTCGGCATTAGGTTACAAACCTCCAGTTGCTGTTCACTATCACAAATTGCACATAATTTTTTAGACCCCAAAGTTGTGAAACTTCTTCACTATTACTGCAGTAGTACCCACTTCATAGTGAACAGAATTAAATTTGCATTACAATACTTCTGAACTTCTGCAGTACACAGTGCCATGTGTCGGTGAATATTTTTCTGTTAACATATTATGTCAATAGGTACAATGAACTGACAGTTTTTTTTTTTTTAATGTGTTTGCACCTCTTGGTAGAAAGCTGGTTTCTCCTCCTAAGTAATATTGAGGTTTAAAAGCAGAATTTGTGGCAAAAAAAAATTACATAAGCTTTTATTAGTTTTCTTTGATGCCTTACTTTGGCCATCCTTTATTGTGATCCCTTCATGTATATCTGCTGTGCTTCTGGGTACAACAAACATTACTTGCCATAAACATGGATTTTTGACTTGTATATTCTCTTTGTACTAATGTGTACACCATACATAATGTTCATTGAAAAGACTGTTTATTCTTTAGCATCAGTGATTGCAGATGTTGTAGTCAGTAGTTATATACATTTTGCATACCATTTTTAAAAAAATGGTATTGGTTAGGATTTTGAAATATAGTTTACTTTTGTGTCTTTTTTGTTGCAATACTTTCTTTGTGTGTTATAATTAAGTAGCATTTGTTTTTTTTTTCTTTTATTGTTAGAATTTTTGGTATTATTACCTATTAATACTTTTAAGTATGCAAGAAATAATTCTTGGAATGTTGCCATGATGATTCTAGTCAATGGAAATGTTGTTGTATGGTTTGACGTAAGTATTACATACTTGGAATGTTGAATAGTGTGTTCCTGTAATTACTGTAGTGTTCCTTTTTGTCTGTTAAGTGTTACAGTTTGGTAGATAGTCTTGTACATGAATCTTCTATTGGTGTCTCACACCCACAGATTTTGCTCACAACTTACAGGAAGTAAGTTTCAGGACAAAATATTTTGGTTGCTGGCCTTATCGAGTGCCAAACTGCCAAACTGAATCTCATTCAACTGTTATAGTGCTTACAATTGTTACAGAATTTTCCTACTTGTTATATATATATATACATATATATATAAAATAGAATTGATATAGAAATTCACTGAGTAGTAGAAAGTTGATAGCACTTTATATACACTTTTTTGATAATATAGAACTATGTATGTAATTAAGACTCATCACCTACAATCAAAAATAGTAATTTAAAATACAAGTTGAAGAAACTGTCTGTTGAATAATGTTCTCAGCAACCTCTTGGTAATAATGTATGTGTGGATTGTCTTGGCAGGACTGTGTTGGCTATTTAGAAGATGGGTGGGCGGGCACATACTAGGTCAAGTGAGTGAGTAGTTGCAGCTCTGTTTACCAAAGTAGGTACAGTGTTCTTTGTATACGCACCACTTTAATTTTGCAATTTTTTGTGGTGATTTTAAAAGTGTAAATCAAGTGGGTACCATGTACACACGTTAGGTTTTAAACATGTTTTGCGATAAATGGCTGCCTTTAGGCGCATCGTGGTGGTATGCTTTTTCCACCAACAGTTTTGTAGTGTTTGCAGCTGAGGTAGGCTGTGTTTTCTCCCAATTTTGATGTTCACATAGTAGAGAACTCATTGAACAGCTACTTCAGTGCTGTTTCTCTTTGAATTATCTGTTACATTGTAAAACTATTGTTACTTTTAATTACTGTACACACTAATTTTCGTTATTTTTGGTGTGTCATTAGCTTACTCCAGCTGTTTAAAATGTACCTCAGTATACTTGGTTAGTACATGTGTTTACATGTTTTTGTTCTGAAGTTATGGAATCGTTCAAATGTTAAGTATATTTTAGGGTCAAAAGAACTGATTAGTATATGAGGCAGAAATCTTAGTGGGATTGTGGCCAAATCAATTAGCTTTACTGGTGTAGGTGTGGTGGGGAATTCATTATTCAAGGACTTGTTCCATTAGTCCATTGTCCCAGAACTAGTTTGCACTAGAGGTTTAGATGACTGATGCCAGAAGTCCTAGCTATGGCAGCAAATACGTATTACTACATACCGTGTACCACCTGGCAGGTTAATTTTTCTGCAGCCAACATAACTACGCATATAAATGTAAATATTCATCTCTAGTGTAGCTTTGGATTGCCTTTAAACTTTATAATACACATCAGTCTCAAAAATTAAAATAATATTTTAAAATTGTATATTATTACCATAGTTGAGACTGTGCACTCATAAGAAGTTCAAAGTAGAACCTCGGTCATCAGATTTAATTCACTGAAGCTTTTCATATATGAAAACAGTATTACTGAATCATGGATATAAAATTTGAATAGATGAGGCTAATTCAAAAATTTTAAAAAAATATTTGGAATAATTAATATGTTGGAAAAGATGTGACCTAATATAGTTCACATTCATCTAGCTAATTAAACAAGTTGCGTAAATATTTGTTTTTTATATTTGTAAAGGGTAAACTTCAGCTTCTACAGTGACTAAATATCAGACATGTCCATTAGAGATTGTATACAGTTAACTAACTGGTTTTCATGTGTGTTCAGAAATGGCAGTTCCTGTGTTTAGGTTGAATACATATTGTCTGTTTTGAATTGTGTATGCATTACGTATCACTTATTTTTAATTGTTTTGTGTGAACAAGTATGAGACACATTGCAATTGCTTTTGTTTCTCAATAGAATATACACATTCTGTTGTTTTCATATGTATATTAAAGTGTTTTCGTATCCTAAATATAATTTTATTACTCTGTGCATACTTGTGTTAGTTTTTGATGAATGAAATGTGACATGTGTCAGGTTGATGGAAAAACCAGTTAAAATTGTTGCAGAGAAGTAAATTTACACTTGCATATTACCTGTATATGCACATACAAAGTTTTCAGTAACATAACCAAGCCCCTATGTGTGTATGTGTATATCTTATTAATGGACATTTTTCAAATCACTGGCAAGAAAGCTATAGACTCTATATAATGGACATTCTAAATAGTGGACTGTGGACACTTCATTAGAGTTAAATAAAGGACAATGTAAAACCATGTGAAAACTGTGCGAACGAGTGCTAAAACAGCGAGTTTCATGCGGGCTGAGGAGGTTGTACACCACTCACCAGCAACCATGATGCTGTACTGTATACCCCTCCTTGAGTATGTGCCACAGCAGGCAGCTGATCTCCGCTCCCCTCTGCTCCCAGTTCCTCTTCTGGCTGGCCGGCACATTCAGTCATGTCCAGTGATTAGGGGAACAACAGCCAGTGTTTACAGTCTGTGTATTACTATTGGTGAGACAACAGCTTTGCTAGACAAAGTGGACGTGATTTGGTCAAAAAAAAATTGTGTGTCTGTGATCTCGCCATGAGGTTTGCTGTGGGGAAAATGCAAATAGCCAATATCCTGATAAACAAGGATGAAATCCTTCAGTTGTGGACGGAAAATAGCAGCAGCTCCAGCATACGTGCATTTCCAAAAATAGCCGGCGTGGCTGTAGGCACAATGATGTACGAATGGTTTTTTTTTTAGAGCTAAGGCCAACAATTTTCCTTTTGTCTGAGACTCTAATAAGGGGAAAGGCATTACAAATAACAAACAAAGTAGGTCTTGCTGACTTTAAATTTTCTGTAGGCTGGTTGGACAAGTTTTGTAAGACACACATAATTTCATACAAAAGTGTTTGAGGTGAATTAGGTGCTGTAGATGAAAATGTTGTTGCAGAGTGGAAAGGGTAACTTGAACTCGATAAAGGATATCTCGAAAAAGATATTTTTAACTGTGACGAGACAGGGCTCTCTTTTCGTGCACTACTTGACAAAACTATATGTTAAAGGAAAGAGAAATGTACTGAAGGAAAGCTTTTAAAAGAACGGTTGATTGCTATGTAGTACGTAAGCATAACGGGCGAGTTTGAATGACCCCTAATTATCGGGAAAGCGAAACAGCCATGGAGTTTTAGGGGCATTGACATAAATTCACTTAGTATTGTATGGCGTGCAAATTGACGAGCCTGGATATCGAAGGACATAATGACCAACTGACTAGTCAGTTTTGATAGAATTAGGAGACATAAGAGGAAAGTGATTTTGTTTATGGACAATGCAGATCCCCACCCAGATGTCAAACTGACCTACGTGATCATTTTTCTACCACCAAACGTGACCACTGCTTGTCAACCACCAGATCAAGGCATAGTAAAGAACTTCAAGCTGAATAACAGGCTGAAGGTTCTATTATGACACTTCCTTTGCAAGATGGATGTAACTTCGGCAGTAGATTTGGCTAAAACCATTAGCGCGCTGGGTGCAATACTGTGGGCAAACTCGGCCATACAGAAAATCATGCCACCTACAGTTCGCACCTGTTTCATGAAAGCTGGGAATCCACTGGCCACAGGTTTCACCGGATTCGATGCTGAAAGTGTTAACGACAGTGATTCAAAACTCACTGAACTGTTAACACGCTGATGCGTACTGATATATTTTAGAGTTTTTTCAATACCATGCTTGCCGATACAGATGCTCCGATACCAAAAACTGATACCAATGCCCTTCACAATGAATTTTAGAAAAAGTATTACTGTTAATAATACATTAAAATCATTTTTCCTAGAATCGTTTAAATAAAGAAAATAACCTCTTAAAATACTGTAAATAATTTATTGTAATCCGGCACACAATGCAAGCTGACCTAAAACTTTCAAACCCTCTGAAAATGCAAATAATCTGACACCAAATGCAAGTCAAATTTTAAATATCCTGCATGCACCATCAGCTATGAATGCACGGAGAAGTTATCAATTGGGCAGTGTCATGTCTGTTGGTTTACGAAGGGCTACCTGTTGGCAACACCTTGCACGTGTGGTAAATGTCCGTCTTTTTAAGTAATTAATAATATTTTACTGCAAAGAAAACTTGTAATTTAGAGATACAAATGAGGTGATTATAATTGATTTCTTCACTGTCTTTAATAATTAATAATTCAAAACCACATCCTCTGATTTTCTCTGTCATGAGTTACTCTGCACTTGGCTCAGTGCTTACCTACCCATTAATTTATACGGCAGAAGGTGTCAAATAGGCACTTACATATTATCAGTTTATTCAAATACGAGCGTTTATTGACATATCCTCCGATTTCCCCGCAAGAAGTTACTGAAAATGAACACTTATAATACAAGTTGCTCAATGCTCAAAGACAATTTTTTGCTGACAAGTGGTAGAGTATATGCTTTTGGGCATATCATTTTATTTGTGAAGATGCTGCCTCTTTGACTTAAATAAATATTAAGTTTTAAAGTCACGTTAATTTTACGCCACATACAATGAAACATCAATCCTAACGGATAAACAACCTTTAACACAAAAGAAAACATCTTTACAAATAATAATTCCTTGTTAAAATGTTTTGCATAACATTTTCAGGTAAAACCATTTGCTTTGAAATACAAATGATGTTAAGAGCAACTATTTTGAGCGAAGCATACCGTATTTTCTTGTGTATAGCGCACACCATGATTTTTGCTACAAATTCCAGAGAAAATTTTTTTTAAAATAAAATTGCACCGAAAATTTGTGGCGCCCTGTTAGTAAGTATGGGACAAATTATTCTTTTTTTCATTAATGTGTAATGATTGTGATATGTTTGAAAAATAGTTAATTAAATAACTTGGGTCCAAAAAGCCAAAATTTAAAAAAAAATTCCGGAAACCTCATTCTACTAAACATTTCCAGCCTCGTTTTTCTTTTTTCTCCTTTCAGCAGTGACCTGCTCCCCCACCCCCCATGCTAGAATTTCACACTACTATTATCCAAAGAAAAGGGTCTCCTCGTCCCTTTTCGTCCCCCCCCCTCCCCTCCAGCGTATTCCACGAACATGGTTTGCTAGCCTCTGCCATGGAAATAAAGATGGCTTGGAGGAATTATTGACCAGCAACATCTGGGTGTTATTTGAGGGGGGGGGGGGGGGGGGCATAAACATGTCGCAGCTCTGGTTTACAGCATGACAGGATGTCATTAGGCCAATCACAGGGGAGTTTTTCCTTAATCTTTCAACGAAATAAGGTGCCCATGGTAAAGGCTTCCAAAACAACATGGTTATATGAAATATCAAACATAAAAGTGAATATGGAAACTAACATAATTAACCAAATCACCAAATAGTTATATCTGATACGTAAATCATGGGGAAATAATAATATTCTGACCATATGCAAATTATCGCATCAAATCAAATTGTATACCATAGTAAAATTAATTATCATATACTCAATATCTGCATTTGCATGTCAAAATATCAAGTCTTTCTGTGCATAAATGAGGTAGCATTTTACCAGCCGTTAAACAGAGTGCTGCCACATTTTCATGCAATGTGAACATGTGTTAAAATGTCTGTCAACAGTGATGGCTGTAACATTTCAAGTCATCAAGTAATAATCAGTCACCTATTATCTGTTTACTGTAGTGTTTAACAATATTTTTAACATACTGTACACATACTTTACACATGTATCAAATAAAACATAGTGTAATATTCAACACTCATAAACATTAACATATAAGCTCAACAATACATAAATAACCATAAAAATGCATATGAATACATAACAATATTATCTCTGCATTAAAATTTAACATGAAACCTTGTTTTAATTTAGTTCTTTTAAAATGTCAGGTTAACATTAACAAAATCAAATAATTTTACTTCCTTAGTTGCGTAATGGATTGTTCTAGGTCAGTGACCTATTCCTACCGCCTTGTGTCCTGTGGGAATCCTCGGCTCGACTCTTGTTTCCAATGAAGTTCAAACAACTGCAATTGCGCCTCGCTGTCTCTCCACTTCTATGACTGTTCGTTGCTCAGTCTTCATGGTTCTGTTAATGCGGGCAGTATGAAAATATTATGGCAGGCGGCTAGCTTATAAAACAGTAATCTTGCAAATGATAGCTCTCCTCGGATTACCATCAGTTTCTACAGATTACATGCTCCCCAAAAACGAAGCATGTCAGCCTAACTTCTCCTGCAATGATACCAGCTGTTACATAGTATTATAGCTATGTATCTGCATCTCTTGTCTAATTTAGACCTAGGTCTCCTTCACCTGGTATCACCGTAGTTTACTTCCGTTACAGTTCATTGATAGTTAGGAGTTAGTACGGGCCATGTCTATTCCCCATGGAAATAAACTGAAACATGCTGCCTCTTAACACCACTTTACGCAGTAAACCACTGAGTACAATGACACCCTAAGTCAGTGATATTTGCTAAATGGTGAAGTGAGACTACAGCCCTAGCTCAATAGGAATCGCACACAGGATCGTCAGCTAGTTCTGCAGAGAGAAGAGGCATACGGGTCGAGAGCTTGGAGATTACAACCCCTAGGGTGAGTTTCACTTCCAGTGACCTGCGATATGCAGATCTGGTGTTGGCAAAGGATGTGGCTGTCAAATAAAAATGTGACATCAGTAGCACTGGGATCATGCCCCAAAGAGAGGTTGCTCCCGCTTGGGTAACTTGCCGGTATATAAAACGGGTCGGGTAGGTTTACGAGTAGGAATGCAGTCAGGTGATATTAGCACAATAACATTCCGTCCTTTACCTGGTGTCCGCGCAGTGCTGGTGCTCTCTCGGCGGCTGGCGGCTGCTGGGACGTGGTCAGTGGCTGAACAGCGCCTACTGTTGGCTGCAGCGGAACTGTACTGATACTGTTGATGGGTAGTTGGGAGGAATGTGGAGGAATCCTGGGACTATTTCCATGACCTCAAGATTACAATGGAACATTAATAAATATTCAAATGTAATACATTGCCCTGTGCGTAGACTCATGCCAACATGCTGCGCAGCGCACTTGCGCTCTCTACAGGCGACTTTGCCCCATTCTGAGCTAATGAGAGCTCAGGGCAAGTCAGAAACAGTGGTAAAGTAATTTCATGTACTGAGCAAAGAGACTCCGCACTGACAGCCTCGTACATAAAAGTGATTAACGCAATTAATTATGGAATATACGGCCCGTTCAGAATCCCGCATACGAGCGCCACCCCCGGGAATAAATAAAATATTTTTCACAAACCATTACCCTACAATTTAGCAGTGGAAGAAGTTCCAGCGGCAACACAAGATGGCAGCACCCCTGCGACCTTGTGACGTCAAGTCCCGCCAGCCTCAGGACAAGGTGTTTAAATTTGTCGTCGCCTTCACACAGGGAGATAATAAATGAGTGGCGGCACCGCAACCCTGATAAACCTACCCCTGTGCTGGAAAGCTACTCTACCCCACACCCCCGGAAGATCGCTGATCAAAGGATTTTTCAGTATATAAGAAAGTCCACTAGCACGCCCCAGCAGAGACGCCAGGCTCACCGACCGCATAGGTCAGTGAGCACTCCCTGGTTTGCGAAGACATCTCTCCCCTCCTCATCCTGCGAACAGCTTCGACCTCCTGCCCAGCAGCTTGTGAAGGCTTGTCCACACCAGCTGACCGCAAGGGCATATATATATATGTATAATTTTTTTTTTCCCACCCACCCGTAATCCCTATGCCCCCAAACTTGCCATTTTTGGCATGAAGTATGTTCAATTGTCTCTAGTGCATAAAAAACCAGTTTTTAAATTAAATATAAATATGTATATTTTAATAGCTGGACATCTCCTCATTAATTTGATACCCATGAGACATATATTGGACCACACCTTGTCATAAGACAGAAGGCCTGAACACAGTGTGACATGGCCATTGAAAGTGTGTGAAAAGTTTGGGCTATGTATTATTAAAATATAAAGTTATTATTTAAGATCTATTACGCAGGTCTCGTGGGCCATAGATTGATATGAGGCTCGTAGCCAGTGACGATGTGTGCTATAATTTAATGGGCAAGCTATATTTGTGCAGGGGGGGTAGTGGCATTGATCACCCCAGTAAAGGGGAGGGGAGGGTCCTCGCCCGGGAAAATTTGGACTTCAAGGTGCAAAATGGTGCCATTTCAATATTTTTTCGTACCTAAATATAAAATACACTGCTTGTAAAAATAATATTTTTTAACATAAAATTTGCCCAAGTGAAAAATATTACAAAGATACCTTCATCAAACCCGGAACCTTGCCCACTCAAAATCAATATTATTTTAATACCCGTCGACAGTGAGGTATTTACATACGGAGCAATTTTGTTTGTACAGAAGTGTAGACAGGAAAAATGATTATTCATTTGTGTAAAGATGGAAAGCAGTCAACGTAAACAAGCAGGAGGCAAGAAAAAACTAAGCAGATAGAGTGCGCATCAAAAGAGATTCTTCTCGCACAGCGTGAGGGGAGGAAGCACAGAATGGGAGGTGTCCAGTGATAGTCTACTGGAGGGAGGGTAGTCATAACAGGTGAGCTGAAAACATATTTACCATTATCCTTGCGCCCGTGTAAGTTACCGTTCATATCATGCAGCTATTTTTCACCAGAAATAAACCGATGATTACATTTCAAACAGATACAGCACAGTTGCGAAGATATAGACACATATGAGTAGATCATGTGGTGTGTGTGCGAAGACTGACCACGGATGTAACAGGTGTTTACGATACCCTAATGTCCTTCAATTGCTAATAAGTGTAATTCGACGCACCAACACTGAACATTGTCAACCAGAGCGATAGTTTGCGCCACAAAGGTTGGCTCGCAACCTGATACAGACGTAATACGCCTAGATTAGACAAAACACACATCCCACAGGCAACATCACTAAATAGATACAGGAAAATGTGTCATGAAAAGACGCCTTGTGCTTTCGGAACATGTGGTATTATCACATTCTAACATGTAGGGCCTAAATAGTTTTATTGTACTTATAGAGCAAATATTTACATCAGCCTTGAAATGTGCATGTAAAATGCGTACATGCATTTTTCCAGTACCGTTAACCTTCTGAATCAACGTTGTAGGAATACAAATCATAATCGCACAAATGCACTGCCACCCCAACAATCGGTCGATACTTATCAATCATGTGGGAGTTATTTATTGTCCAGCTAACGACGACTGTTTCTGATGAACATTTTTTTTTTTTTTTTTTGGAAATGACGTACTAAATTACCTTTCTTGCGTGTTGTCGTGATAGTAAGTTTAGGTATCGGCCTACCCTCTTTTATGATGTCACATCTTCCCCGAAAAATGAAGGCACTGCTGGAAAAATACTTCACTCATAATGCACACACACCACACTACATTCACATGTTTATTTTACACTCATTCTAGCTACTCGGTTCTCAGTCTCTCACAGTAATTTTTATAATTTTTATGTAAGGTATACATCGTGCACGAAAATGTATAAATAACATTCTCAGCACCAAAACTAAATTAAATTTAAAAAATACTATTTGTGTTGTGCGCGCAAACTTGCCCACGCATTGATCTAGTTACTGAAAAATACACCACGTCAACTGCCTGCAGCTAGGCTAGCTTCGGCTATGTCCACTCCTGTGTGAAGAAAGCACTACCATCGCCCCCTGTCCCTCCCCGGGCGATCGTCCTACCCTGCCTCCCCTCCGTCGGCCTGGAAACCATTGCGATCACCTACCTGCAGTAAGCATTACTTACAGTGCTTCCAAATGTCTTGGCTTTGCTAGCCAACGAGTTGTTGTCTTATAATGTACAGTATTATTTCCCGAGTAGAATGTGTACTGCACGAGTGGAAAAGTTACCTTAAAGTAAATACAAGTTAATGTTATATTTTAAATAAATATTAAATTCTGCCAAGGCAAATACTGCTTGCCTTGCTTACTGTAACTAGACGCCACTGCTCGTAGCGATCAAAAAGTTTAGGTGGCGTTGCCCAATACGTGTGTGTGTGCCATGCTCTTGCCTTGGTCTGTAAGTAGCTGGTCGCTGGGCGAGCGCCTAGATCCTCTGCAGTGCGGGTGCGGCGATTTGATGCTGAAGCTCGGTGCTAGATCCTCAGGCTGGGCAGCTGTTGGTCTGTCGCTACAAGATGGCAGGCGGCGGCCGCCCGCCGTTACTGCTGTCATTACAGGGCCGGTTCACTTCCAAACAGCGGCCCGGTGTTGGGAAAACATGCTGATAAATGCAATTCACGTCAATGTGTTGAATTTATACGAAGTGTAGGCGGAGTGTTGGCCTCTGCACTGGCACAATGAGGCGAGGTAACGTTTGCGGGAATATAAATATTTAGTGCAACCTACGTGAATTATTAATTATCCCGAATTTTTCATCAAAAACTTTTGACGTTGCCTATACACGCACATGGCCTCACTCGCCATAATATGGTACCGGTAACATAAGAACACATTTTATTTGCACACACTTATCTTTATTCACTTTACACATAAAATTGACTTAACGAGAAAAAAAGTGATTGCCCACCATAAAAAATCAGCATATTACGTAGGTGTGGCCGCACATAAACTTAAAAATAATAATTAAAAAAATGGCATTGAATTAAATTTGAAGTTATACTACATATACTGATTAAGAAACTAGTCTGTGTAATGTGCTGCTGTTTTTGCAGCAAAAGAGGGGGGATAATGGAAGCGAAAAAAGATACTGTAATTTGACTAGTCCAATATCTTTGTACAGCTATGTATTGAAAAAAGATCTTATGGATCAATACAACAAAACAAAACAGGGAGTTGGCAGAGGTGGCGGCATGTGACTAGAACAACAAAGAATCCTTACTGACCTGGCCTGCACACCCCCCCCCCCCTCCCTCCATGCTTCAACAGACAATGCACCAATGTACCCTTCTGGCATTAAGTAATTTATTGCTTCACGCTGCTTGGGACAAACCAATGTTAGGTCTATGATGGTAAAGGCCATTCACGGGTAAAGTGAGCACTTTTGAAATGAAAGTCCTCTCATTTGGAATAATAGTCGATAAGTATGCTTTACTTTAGCCTTAGACGTTAACTTCAGAGTGCTGTGGTATATACACACTGTCTTTATTACTTACATGGCAATATTTCTTTAAAAAGATGTTTAAAGAATAAAAAGTGGCTGAAAGGAAAACGTAACAATGTCGTCAAAAGGGCTCACTTTACCGTGAACAGCCTGTCTCATGCTTCACCCTACCATTTCGCAATTCATGGCAAGCAGAACTCACGAACCTTGAAATTAACTTCACGTAAATTTTGGATTAATTAATAACTTAAAAAAAAAAAGGGGGGGGGGGGGAGTGCACTAGGAAAGCAACGGTAAGAAGAAAGAATTAAGTATGCCTATTCGCTGCAAGAGAGTCTGTCGCCGCTGACTCCCAAGGGGCTAGGCTCGATATGACCGTTAGGTTTTTAGACCCAACAGCCGACGAGCAGACACTCAAAAGTCGCGAAAGCTATACAAACCTACAGTGGCAGGCCCAACTCCTTACTCCTTGAAGACACGTCCTCACTCGTCGAAACCAGGATCTCGAGTGTCTGATGTCTGCTGAGCGAGGCTTCTCTCTCTCTCATAAAATTGTACATGTTCAAACTTAGCTTCATACTTCTTACAGAAAAATAATTATTTTTGAATTTTTTAATTTACAACTGAAAAGAGATTTTAGTGTTTGAATGCTTATTTTAATATATTTAGATATGATGGCGAGGCAGAAACAAAGTGAAGTTGGCAGACGTGGCGAGCCATTAGCAACCCATCAGCGAATCGGCATTCCAGAATCAACACTGCAATTTGGCACAATTTTGCGAATGCTCACAACTCCAGTTATTTGCTCGACTTCTTATTCCTACTTATTTGAAGATGTACATTTAAACTTTTATTCCATAGTTATTAGAGCTGGACCGTTACTGATATTGATAACTTGTAAATTTTGTAAATGTTTGCCATTTCAAATAGCATCAAATCAACAATCGTTATATCCCAGCGGTGGTATGTTATACAATAACTCGTGTAGAAATGTGATAATAAGAACCAGAATTATTAAGAAAAACCCGCACAGACACATTAATTTTCACTGTAGCATTTACAAAAGAGGATATATTTTTTCTTTATTGTTTGCAGCCAAAGAAATGCCATCTTTTGGCATGTATATGCCTCTCAAATAAAAAAAAAAAGACTATGCACTAGATATTGGCATTAAAATAATCCCCCCCCCCCCCCCCCAAACATGTTCAGAAATTTGTCAACTTACATTACATTTCACTGTTTTAGCTTATTTCTAGGGAAGGAAAAATAAACAAATTATTAGCTTACCACTCCGTGTTTTAATGCTTAAAGGGCAAATGTTAATGGACCACCCTGTGGAGGCGGAGGTAGGTCCCGTTCTTTTTTCTCTTCCATGACCGGTTTCTTTGTCACTCTCTTCTGCTTCACCCTTTCTCTCCTAGATGTCTCCTCCCCTCTTCACACTTTGCAGTAGCCACACAGTCACTTGGCTATTTTTTACAATATCTCCTCTCTTGACCTTTCCCTCTCTTGCCCCTCCCCCTCTCAATGCTCCTCTCACCCCTCCCTCGTTCACCCAGCTCCCTCCCTCACATTATTTCAGTCTCCAATCAAAACAGCCGGCCGACCTCACCCAGTGGTCAGACTTCAGTCAGGGACGTGTAATACCATTAGGACCTGCCAACTCTGGTTCCAGTGCTATCGGACCAGCAGCCCTCCACGAGCCCAGCTCATCTCAGACTCCAGTCAACAACCGCGGCATCAGATCAAGGGGCTATCCCGGCCACATCAAGCACACACAAATCAGTGGCAGTTTGCCAGTCTATCCGCTGGACCATTAAACCACTGACTTACTTTATAACTTCCCGCCAGGCGCCAGACATTATATACAGGCCGGGGCCCAACCAGTCGACAGTATGGTCAGAAATTTTAAACTTGCTTGTGCTTCTGACCAGCACGATAAAACCTTCCCAGACTGTGGCGCCCAACGTGGGGCCACAGCACTTCAGTAGGCCAGAACAATCACGAGACTTAGTAACCTAGCCAGGAAAGTACCAAAAGCCAACCAGATTTCCAGGAGTCTGAAAACACCTCGTGGTACTCAAAAGAACTAACATAAATGTTGGTCACCAAGATTAGCCTATCTAACAACTAAGATGCCACCATGAGCGAGACCATGCCCGACAAGTGCCTTACCCACATAATTGGCACATGGGCACACTCAATTGGATGCACACACATTTTTAGAACGTCTTCCATTACCAATACCTGGGATGGACAGACGAACCACTTTGCACCGATGGACATGAGTTCTGGTGTGATGAATGCTGCATTCGCCAGACTGTATATTGCAGCTGGCTAACTTTCACTGGGAAAGGGGGTAAATACAGTATATTGTATTGCTTGCGCACAGCCTGTCCATCATGTATGTATAGGATGGCCCAATGTACACATCACTAGACCGGGCCTAGTTACTGATGTGAAGTCTACAGATGTACTCAAGAGTACCACCCAACGAATTCTGGCCCTCGCCAGAGCCCGATTACTGCCCGGGGTAGCAGTGAACCTCAACTGCCAGAGTTTGGCGGAAGATCGCACAAGAACCCTAGTGCATTCACATTGGGATGTAAATGGGAACTCCGCGAGAGTAACATACTGTTTAAGCAATGGGTAAGTAGGACACAAAAGCAGCTCATCAGTAAGGCTATCAAATGGTGGGTAACGCATGAGGAGTTTATTACAGAGTAGGGGCAACTATGTTCCAGCCTCACTGCGCAATTCACAGGAGAGGAAGTTTTAGTGCACTTGACTGAGTTCCACAGCCAAACCCAGGCCATCGATGAAGAGATTAAGATCTCTATATGCAGAAGGTCCAGCTGTTTAAATGGATCTTCCCTGAAGGAGACGAGGATAGCTGCATGCGTCATGCTACACGTATGCTGCTTCTGAAATTGTGCAATTTATTGCAAATCCCAAAACCACAATCTGTAGAAGAGTTCGTGGAAAGGGCAAAATAAACACAGAGTAATTACAAGGCACAAGCCCTGCTGAGCAAGCTGCATGTTAAAAAGAATGCCGAACAAGGTTAAGCTGCCTGAGCGAAAAGCCAATCCTCCCCTGCCACCTGCCTTCACTACTACTCTCCCTAAGTGCTGGTTCTGCAGCAAGGGAATGGCACTGCCACTGGGACTGCCTATTCAAGTAGGCTGGTCAGGGGTGAGCGAGGGAATGGAGAACAACAATGGTTCCAGACCCCCACAGCGCACAATGGAGGTCAAAGGACCCAACCAGGCATGAAACGCCACCACCGGGAACCAAGGGCTTGTCCTCCAAAGATTAAACGAGGATAGTGAACCACCGAAAGATAAATGGGGATAAAATTCTCGTCCTATTTGATAACGCTGCCACAGGCAACTTCGTCCAAAGTGAAGTGCTAACACTGGAACAAAGGGCATCACTTCGTCCACAGACTCACCTCGTATGAATGGTACAACAAGATCAAGACCCTGAAGGTCGATGGTAGTTCCACATTAACTGTGAGAATATACAGTCACATACACCTGGCAGAATTCGTTCTCTCACCAGACATCACAGAAGCTGTGATCGTGTGACAACTTTGGTTACAACAACGACAGTATGTGATGGACCACAGACAATGGCGTGTGTATATCGGGGACATACACAGAATTACTGTCAATTGAGAACTCCAGCACTCGTTGCTCGGATCTGACCAGCCTGCGCCCTTTAAGCTTCGCTTCCAGCGCCAGTCGCTCGGAATCTACCAGTTTGCTTCAGCTATCCAGCAAGTTGCGCCTCCAGAGGTGCAGGTGGTGTGTTCATGTCATGCCTGAGAGCAGGTGGGGAACAGGAGTTGATGCTGTGCCCGGCACTATGTTCGGTGTAGTGAACGATTGTTGGTGGGGGTCGTACGGCCTACAGTCTACTGCGATTCTGGATACGCGGTCAATACGATGGAGTTGGGTGAATTTGTCCATTATATTACATAAAGGTAGAATATTGCCTGTGGGTGAAGCTGTCAACCACTTCGCATGCCTATATTACCACTGAATTTACCCTGCTTTAGGACGGCAGGTGCCTTAAATGCAAAAAATACACTGAAATACACTTGTAAATTTGAAGGCTGTTATTAGGGAGCAGTACCCGATGAACTCAGGAGAGCTAAATGCAATAAAACACATCCAATTATGGTATGACTGTTTTATTACCGTAAAGGTACAACGGAATGTTACTGCACTTTTTAATGCATACCTTAGCTAAGTGGACCCGGCACTCTGGACCTGCCGGTCGTCGCCACAGCTTAAAAATAAGGCGTAGGCCTTAGATTGTAATTTCGTGAAATGTGTTCCACGCATGAAGTCCTGGTATGTTATGTCAGGATGTAGGGAGACCTCCCCTCAGCTAAATAAAAGGTTCTTGAATTACGCTAACTATAGATATGAAGAAAAATGCAGCCTTTATTGAATTGCCGAGGGGGTACGCAAAGCTTACCATCTGCCCTGCTGGTTGTCTCAAATGCTGAAGTCTGACTAACGACATGGCGTCAGTTTTGCGGCACGTCCGGCGACAAAATGAAAACACTGAACTTAATGAATAACGTAAGTGAAATTGATATTTTACATAATTAAGATTGCTTAACTAAAACACATTGACGACACTCGTGAATGCCGGAGCCCCAGATAGGGATAAAAATGTGACGTCACGAGACTCAATAGTCGATTACATGTACACTCATATAATTAGCATTTTAGAATGGGCGTGTGTTTTTATGTAATTTATTTCAGGAATGTGTATAGACGTGACGAGACATGGATTTTGTAACTAAGGGCGGAGCTACATCCTATTTTCTGTGGAATGTGATCGACTCTCTAGGCTGGAGCGGGCGGTTTCCCTAATGAGTTATGGTGCAATCACCATTAATTATGCTTAAAATGCTCCTATTAATTAATACTGCTAGGGAACCACTCGCCATTTCACACCGCCTGCAGGAATTTCATTCCCAGTCTTTTGAAACCACTTGGAGTCATGTCGCACTCCGGATTCGGCCACGGGGCCCATTGACTCGTGCACATCAGAAAGCTGTGGGAATAAACAGCGCCGCTTATCCCAGTGTTCCCTCCAATGGCTGTTGCGTCTAACGGTCGTGACTTCATGAGACACACTCGTTTAGGTCACACATCCATTCATCACGAGAGTTACCTCTTACGGCGAATGTTAAATATTATGACCCACAGCCACGAGTTACAGGGCGACAAGAAAAGTGTAAATGCCGTTCTTGTCGACCTGCATTGGTCGAGACCGCGACATAATGTCGATCGTTCGAATGTTGCTGTGTGGTTAATGCATCTGCGATGGAACAAATGGGCACAAGGGATACGTGGACGTCAGGAACACATCACAGTGTTGCTCGGATGCTGACCACCCAGCCTTCGTTTAAGCCCTGCTTATGATTAGATTTTGTTACCTGCTCTAGCCACTCGGAATTAACTTGTTTTACGTTAGATAGGATCTCCGGGTTTCGTAGCTCACAAACCTGAACCACCCTGTAGCATATGGATGAGTCTGTAGGAACACCTATCCTCAAGTCCTTCGCAGGACTCAATCCTGACACCGCCCTGCTTAGTATTCCAAGTTATGTGTCCGTATCTTTGTGTAACGTCGTGCTACACACCCTGCAAACCACAGTAATTTTACAGGTCGCCTCTACCAGCCTTTTCAGTGAAGTACGTAGCTTCCTGGCCAAGGCTCGTATTGACGACAGGAGTTAGGATGCATTCACCACTTGTATTTCTTACTCGGAAATAAACGCGAGTCAACTGTAACTTAAGTTATTTTCCTGTAGACCTAGCACCCAGTTACTCTCATGTGACAAGACCGCAGGTGATCCTGGGATCCCTACTCCAGTGAGTCAAAACACTGAACTTTCTACCCATACACACTTAACTAGGCTGCCCTTCCCATCAACTATTGTTGCTTGAAAGGAGGCACCACACAGCTACACTCAACCCTGAACCAGCTTGACAATTCGGTGCCAAGAGAGAGATGGGCATTCCCTGAGTTGGGAAGACTCAGTGAGGATCTAACATCTGTGTTGCATCTTGGAAAGATTAGGCCTGACTTCCATCGTGTACTGCAGTCCCTGTCAGACGTTGGAATAGGGTATCCACCGGACTCTGGTCCGCACGTGGTCCCACACGTAATTCTTTGCACAAGGAACCTGCTGTACGGTTACTGTAATAGGAGAGTGAGACTATGTTATAATGCCCTACTCCAAAAGGAGCGGATTTAAGGAACGAGTTTGGCATTTCCTCCTGGATCTAGCTAGTCTTAACCCCAAAGATCGAGCTCAGGCCCTGATTCACTTCAAGACCCAGTGGAACCAGAGTACGATGGAGCAACATTACTACATAAACGAGCAGTAGTGTTTCGCCATGGTCTAGGCATTAAAATGTACTGCTATCACCTGAAGTGCAGGAACTTTATACTCAGAATGGATAGCAAAGCCCTCTAATGGCTGTGCGAATCCTGAAATGCCAAGGCTAAGCTCAGGTGGTGGGAAATGTTCAAGGAATTTGATTTTGAGGTGCAACACTGCCTGGGTAAGAGCAACAATCTACCTGATGTACTATCTACCTGAGGAAGATGATGAATTGGAGAGACTGACCCCTCCTCTGGCTTCTACCCGAAGAACACCTCCGGCTACTACAATTACAGCTCAGTAGATATCGAATCCTATATCATCACAACAGTACTCAGAAATCCAGTTTCCTCCAGGACCGACCTCAAAGGTTTGAACTTGGAGGACGTCATATGGTCCCAGACCGACCAACCAAAAGCACCTTGGGAGATCTGGATACCCAACATGAGGGCGGATCTCTGCTACACGATATAGGGGTGAGGTATATCTGGGACATGATGAGCTGTGACGTCCGCCAGTACGTCGGCAACTGTGAGGCATGCTGTTGCAGCAAGGCGTATCCTGTACTCCAACCTACAGCGAAGCCCCGACAGCCACGATGCACTTGACGCTTATTTGAAGAGACTACCCACGCAGCACCAGGGGCTGTGCCATTTTTACAAAGGTACACAGAAAAAAAGTTTTTTTTTTTTTTTGTGTGATTAAAAAAAATTGTAAGTTTATTTATTTCAACTTGGAAATGAAGTTAGTCAACAAGTAATTTTTTTGATGATTTTAACTCAGTTAATTGGTGATAACCAGAATATTAGTTCTTGTTTTGGGACTTTTCAAGTTAGTTTTTAAATCTCAGTTAAGCTGAGGCAGGATAGCAAGCCTGGCAGGGCAGTTGCCACATGGGCAGAATTGGTCATGTCCCACGCTGTTATCAAAACACCAGATGCTGTTGCAGCACTTACAGTCATGTTCCATGTTAAATTTCAGTAGTGCCTGAACTCTGCAGTCTTTGCTCACCTATGCGGTAAATTCCTGCTGACTTAGTCGCTCATGATGCTGTAGAAAAGCGGTCTATCTACCATCTGAAAGAGTGTTTTGGCCATGCCAGTGTCACTTAGTGGTGCGCCATAAACTAAAGTTTAGTTTGTTTTATCTCCGCCTAGTGCTGGTGAGCTAGCATATTTCTGGCTGACGCTGTCTAGTTTGCACATTCTCTGGGCAGCACACAATGCGACACCTGCATATCCTACGAGCAGCACCTTTCCAAGCACTACAGCTGCGAAGGATGTAGTCCTCTTGAAGAAATTTACCTAACTATGATATAGTTAGTCTTAAAGAAGATATTGCGTAGTATATTGTAGAAGAGCTAGAAATGTTATCTTTAATTTATTTGTTTTGGTGATGGATTCGCCTACCAGCAGCGCTAGGATATACGCATCGTAGTTACTTGTCAACCCTCCAGTCAGGTAAGTTTCTCACAGTATGTTTTTTATTGTGCGCCCAAGACTAGAACGAGTAATTTTCGAGGATTGTTTTAATGCAGAGAGCCGGTTATTTTCCTATTTCCTTGTTTTTTGGAATTCTACTCTTCGATTTTCCACATCTTTGCGAGTTCTACTTTCTTGGTTTTTCAACCCCATGACCGGTCAACATACTTTGCTTTCCTCCGAATCAACTTTGATGCGTCCCTGTCATCGCGGACCATGGCAGCGGCGGAATACTGTGTCTGCTGGCAGTTCTAGAGGGTGGGATACATGGGACTGAAAATTCTGATAGGAGCTTACTTTTTTCTTTCTTGTTTAATACTTTTCCTATTGTTATGCAATGTTTTTGTATAATTTATATCATATTACTGTCACACTGGGGATTCTCTATCTATTTTGCAAGGTGAAATCAGGAAGGCATAAACTCCATGAAATGAAAATTATGTTCTTTTCTTTACCTAATAATATCATGTAAGGGACACCATATTCTAATTTTTTTTTTAAATGTTTTGAAATGAAACAACTAAAGTTAACTTATGATGATGATGATGTGCTATAAAATTCTGGTCTTTTTGTAATGAAGAAAATAAATCTAGCGATATCACCAATTTGCTAAGTACATACTGTTCAGCACACTTTATTTTTAATATTATTTTTTAGGTAAATATTCATGGACAAATGAGTAGCAGAGATTGTTTTGGTAGTGGAAAATGTACAGTGCAACAGGTATTTATTGGTGGTCACAGATCAGTTTTCCCGCTGGGTAGAAACCTTCGCTCTACCCGACCAGGAAACACGGAGATATTCCTTTTGTGGGTACCGGCAGGCCATTCTCACAGACAATGGCACCCAGTTTACAAGCAACCAGTGACAGACTGTTTGTAACAGGTGGGGAGAGGAGACCTGGGCAAAACCCCCTTTTTTTTCTTCTACTCACAGGTCAACCTCGCTGAAAGGAATCAGGATCTCAAGAAGAACCTCCATCTCAGTGTGGGGGATGATCACTAACATTGGGATAAGCATATCCCCACAATTCTCTTCACCCTCAGGCGGAGGACGAACGAGGCCATGAGCACCAGCCTCAGCCAGCTCATCCTGGAGTTGGGAGCGACCACTTACAGAGATGCCCCAACCCGGAGTCAATTTGACAGGCAACCTCCGCTGGTAACCTCCACCACTCAGCCCCATTTCCGACAGAGGTGAGCCACACCAAGCCAATGAGGTAGAGGATCCCCAAGAGTCTCTGTGTCTGCCTCTGAAGGCCACCCAGACCATACCAGCTCAGGAGGGCGAGGTCGAGCCTCAGACCACAGCCAGCCTCCTGGTTCGTCCGCACCAGTCCCTACTATCACCCGGTGGTAAGGTTTTAGTCTACCGGATTGAAGCTAGGCACGGTCTAGCCAATCCGAACTTCTGGAGTCAAGAGTCAGCGGACTGGAACTTGTGTTAAATACAACAAAGATATATACTCGTAGTAACCAGTGCATTTCATGCTACTCAAACAGTGCCAATATTAAATGTCAGTGTGCCTCTATACCAGATCGGTTACACTTCTCAAGTATAGACCATGTCAGCCAGTGAAGCAAGGACTTCTCGTTAGGTAGGAAGAGAAGTACAGGCCCATGCCTGTTGTGAACCCAGGACTTTCTCATGAAAGAAATAGAAATTTAAAGTTGATTTTGTTGTAAATATTTACCACTGCTTTTGTATGCTTAAGGGTTCTATGTTTTTATTTTTATGTATGTGGCCCGTACGACAATAATAATTATTATTAGTAATTTTAGTCATTTAAGAGTACTCGTGTTGTTTGTACATATTAGGTAGATACAGGCTGTCGTGACTGAATACCTAGCACTAGCCCCCACTTAGCAAATTGTCACACGTAAAACTACCCATCATGCGACACACAGGAAAGCTACAAGGTGAAGCCACTTTTCATGCCCTCACCACCACAGCCGGTAATAGCTAGCAGAAGTGACATACGCCTTATGAGTGAGATTGTAAATACTTAAAATGTTAGATTTTTTTGTGTGCCCACATGTAATTAGATTCATTCAGAACCAATCTGTAAATGTTTCCTGTATATATAATCACAGCCCTCAGCAGTGTTTGAGAGTGAGCATGTAAGAAACGGTGGGACGCATTCATTTATACCAGACACCGGGCCATTAACACGTAACAGTTTCTCCCTAAGGGGGTAAAATCCCTCCAGACAGTTGTTCACCCAGCCCAACCAATATGCTACAGAGAGACAGCGCTACTCCACACAGCTGCCCAACAAGTGACACGTCACCCAGTGGTCAATAAGATACGTGCCATGTGCCACAACCCAGAAAGTATTTAACTTTACAGAAGCCAACCAGCTTTCTTGGGAGCGACAGTTCGATATCACTTGCAAGAAAAATTGTTTCGGCCATGAGTCTACGTTGCTACAGGGAGAAAGAGGGGTACACGGGGGGATTGACATGTAACGCTAATACCGACTAAATCTAAACATGACTTTACCTCATCAGAGGGTGCCTCCACGTCACTCCAGGCGGTGTTGGAACCAGAAAAACTAGTGCAGACATGTCAGCTTGTACTGTTCACCCAAAGTCTGCGATCATGTGTCCACCTCCCCAAAGTGTACATAAACCACTGAACAGACAGCAGAGACTGCACCCCCATGCCACATTAGTTCCACAGCAGACTAAGGGCAGCATCTTCGCGAATATATTTATATGCCCAAAAGTATACACTCTACCACTTGTCAGCAAAAAAATTGTTTGAACCTAGAGCAACTTGTATTGTAAGCATTCATTTTCAGTAATTTCTTGCAGGGGAAATCGGAGGATTTATATTATTTTATTTCAATAGACACGCGTCTTTGAATAAACTGATAATATGTAAGTGCCTATTTAACACCTTTTGCCATCTAATAATGGGTAGGTAAGCACCAAGATGAGTGCAGTGTAACTCATAACAGGGAAAATCAGAGGACGTGGTTTTGAATGATTAATTATTAAAGACAGTGAAGAAATCATTATAATCGTCTTATTTGTGTCTCAAAATTACAAATTTTCTTTACAGTAAAATATGATTAATTACTTTAAAAAACAGACATTTGCTAGGTGTGCAAGGTGTTGCCAGCGGCGTTGAGATGTTATCCTCACACCTCTCCTTACCACCCTCCCCCTTAGAAAACCAACATACATGCACTGCCCGATCGATAACTTCTCCGTACGCTCTTAGGTGATGGTGCATGCGGGACATTTAAAATCTGATTTGTATTTGGTGTCATATTATTTGTATTTTCAGAGGTTTGAAAGTTTTAGGTCAGCTTGCATTTTGTGTCAGATTACAATAAATTGTATACAGTAGTTTTAAGACATTATTTATTTGAACGAGTCTAGGAAAAATGTTTTTAATGTATTATTAACAGTAATACTTTTTCTAAAATTCAGTGTGAAGGGCATTGGTATTGGTTTTTGGCATCGGCATCGGAAAACATGGTATTGGAAGAACTCTACATGACACTTGCGTGATTGATGTATTAATAACAGACTTGGGTATTCAATGTGGAGATAAAAAATGCACATTTCGTAATGTAACATTTCTTTGTATCGTATAGTTTTGTTACACGTACTAATCATTTAGAGATATTTAACACAGTATTTAAATTAGTGCTGAGCAGACACAGAATTTTTCCCAAAACCCATACAAACCGATACAATGGACATATGAGTAAAGGACTGAAAAACTTCCACTAGCACAAAAATTATTTTGAGAAGTTGATGAAAATCTGTGTTAAAAGTCAGTCTCAAACAATGTACTATTTGATGCTCTAACACACAAAACATTTGGAAAATTAATTTCACATTAATTCTTCAAAATGAGAGAACAAAAGCAGCACTCAAAATATACTTTAGTAATTTATTTTTATATTTATGTTATGGCAACTTAAGCAATTAATGTTTTAAACTTATCAAATAACAAATATTAAATCTACAAGGTCATGTTATACATTTCTCAGCATAATTCAACTTTGTTCGTATCCAGAAAGTGTACAGTTTTTAAATTCAGCACTGTCTTATTTTATACTTATACTGGTAATTCGGCGACCCGCAATACAAGCTGTAGATGATTATCTCTTACAGCGCCTATTACAGCAGACCACAGTGGGAGTGGGGTGGAAGCGGCATATTTTTCTCTCCCCCCCCCCCCCCCCTCACTCATTGCCTGTAGGCGATAATCTCACAGCAGGGTAACATCTCCCTTCCTCCCTTTTTTACCTGAGTGACAACCTGTACTTGGAATAAAAACTGCAACTGCTGACTCAAAACAGCAGCAGTTGATCCTGTCTCAATCCAACATTGCCAACCTATCATTCTCTGGTTTAATGGTCACGCATAAATGAAAATATCAGGTCTCAATATTCGCTAAAAAGAAAATCAATTCTTTTACAGAGATTTTCTTAGAGTTAAAAATTAGTTAAAATGGATAAAATCCATTAAAACAGATAAAATCCATTAAAATGAATAAAATATGTTAAAACGGCAGACTTGGTATAGGTGTAAAGTCATATCATCTAGAAATTATTTATTGTAAACTACTGGTATGTTCTAAAATATTGTGTATAATACGTAATTTTTTTTATATAAAGTGTATATTTCTTTACTGTACATTTATACACAATAATAAATATACAGCTGGAACATGTAAAGTATATCACGACACAGTAATGTGAGAATCCTAACGAATACTGCTATTATAATACAGAACTGATACTTGTCTGCATGTCACATTTGTTTTCAACATCTACAGGTAACAGAACAGCCCAGCCCAACTTTACAAACTGGCGCTCAGCTTGTGATTTAGTTTCTTTGCTATACACAGCCACCAGCGCCCTCCATAAAACTTACCAATATTAAATATATCAGTCTCTCTCCTGTAGTAAATTAAATAAGCCCAGTCTCTTATGAAGTATGTACTCACTGTACAGACAAAATAAAATAGAATACAACAAAGTACTCTTGATTATCTGTACACAATTATACAAACTTCAAACACAGATGTGATATAAAAGTACATGTTATGGAATACTGTAGTATGTTGGATGAGAAAATTAATCAAATAAAAATATTGTTAGGAATATGGTCACCAATTTTTTTTTTTTAACAAATCAAATAAAAATTATTTTCAAAAATTAGGGGGAAGAATAAACTGTGCATCAAAAATGATTGTTTCCAACCATGGACAATTACAATTAAGTAGTGCCGGGGAACATCTATGATATATACAGTTGTACAGTACGAATATATACAAAACATATATATGACAACAGTGATGTACATATTTACCTATCAGTCCTCATTCAACAACAGACATATTAAGAAATATTCTTAAGAACTGAAGAGCAAGCTTTTGTTGTGCCGATTTTTAAACTTAGTGGATTTTATTTTACCAAGCACAAGCTTCTATTGAAACAGGTAGCACAACGGTAATTTAAACAATTAACTGTCTAATAATACTGAACAGTGATTTTTATTAGATGGTCATAGCTTCATCCAGGAAGGCTTCTAGTTCCCGGAGATGCTGCATCTTGCTGCCTGTTGCTGGCGACGCTGCTGTAGGCCGCCCGGTGTAACTGCAACACAATCAATGTACCTTATCACTTAACTTACAAATTGAGATTATTGCTGATCCATCGTAAATCAAACCATTTGACCACACTTCCCTTAAATAGTTTGTTTAAGCAAACTTGTAGTGCCTGTTTAGTGCAGTAAACATTCTTTGGTGGGTGGAATAAAGGGCATAGTTGCTACAGTGAAACCTCGTTAATTCAAATATAGCTTAGTGCAAAATTCACATAAGTACAAACCATTTTAATTCCCGCAAAGGTTGAGATAGGAAATCCAATGTTAAAATGTACAGTTAATACGAAATATTTGTCACTATGTAATATGAAGTAGGAGGGTTCAAACTGCATAAGTGGTGCTCCAACCATGAGGAGCTCTTGGATGACAATCGACATGAATCTGAGAACGCATCTCGTATGTTTGGTTGTCCTAATTCAGTGAAAGTGTTAGGCCTACGCTGGGACCCTGTACAAGACCACTTTTTATACAAAGTCACTGTTCCTAACCTACCAGTGACAAAGAGTGGTATACTCTCAGCTGTTGCTTGTCTTTATGACCCATGTGGATGGGTAGCACCAGTGGTCACATCCAGTAAAATGTTGTTACAGACCTTGTGGACTCAAGGCCTAGGTTGGGATGAGCCAGTTTGAGAAGAGATATCAAGAGTGTGGATATGTTTTAAAGACTCTTTGCCAGCCTTGTCTGAAGTTAATGTGAGCAGATTCGTTCCAGTCCAAGAACATAACATGCAGTTTTTCTGGTTTTTGCGATGGCAGCGAGAAGGCATACGCTCCCAGTCATTTATGCTCATTGTGTTACAGCCGGTGGTGCCAATGAAATGCACCTGCTTGTCGCCCAGCCCAAGGTGGTGCCACTTAAGACTCCGTCTGTTCCAAGGTTAGAACTGTGTGCAGCAGTTTTATTATGTAAACTTTGGCAATGTGTTGTAAGATTCTATGATTCAAAGGTTGTTAACCTGACATTGCATGCCTGGACAGACTCCACAGTAGTCCTAGCCTGGTTATGATTGTCACCACACAGTTTAAAACCTTTGTCGGCAACCGTGTTGCAGAGATCCAGTCCATTGTACCACCTAGTTCCTGGAGGCATGTTCCGTCGGAACATAACCCTGCTGATGTTGCTTCACATGGCTGTTTTCCAGACCACTTGGTGAATACAGTATAGTTTTTAGGACCATGTTGGCTGTTGCAACCTCATGAGAGCTGACCTGTGCAGCATTCTTGTGAGAGAGCATCTCTTCCCGAAGTTAAACCAGTGATGTTAAGTGTCTTGGTGGTAAACTCCAATCAGATGCAGAGCTCCGATGACTCTTTCGGCTTGTTGCAGAAATCATCTTCCTTTTCTAGACTTCAGAGAGTCATGGCATGGATCTTACGAGCGAGAGCAATTTTCCAAAAACTGCCTGATTCCATTGGCACGTTGCAGACAACTGAGGAGCTGTGCACTGCCCGTAATTACTGTGTCAAGATTGTGCAGGCAAATTACTTCAGGGAAGAGATTAGAACCTTGGAAAAGGGAGAACCATGTTCTAAACCAATTTTTAATTGGTGCCTTGTGCCATTCTTGGACTCGAAGGGTGTTTCCAGGGTGGGCGGCAGGCTGCATAATGCACCTTTGACTGAAGAAAGTAAGCATCCCATCCTACTTCCAAAGCTTAAGCAGACTGTCCGAATTGATTATAATGCATTGTCACGTGATCAACCTGCACACGGGTCCATCAACCACACTGTACCTGACACGTCAAGAATACCGGATAATTTCTGCTCGCACTTTGATTCGTAAGCTCCTTCACAACTGTGTCGCATGTTTTAAAGTGAGTGCAGCTTCATCAGCCCCACTGATGGGAATGCTCCCTGCCTCGCGATTCACCCAGAGTAGAGCATTTTGTAATGTTGGAATGGACTTTGGGGGTCCATTCCTTGTTACCTAGGTTAAAGTGAGAAGGAAAACCACCCAGAAGGTATATCTGTGCTTGTTTATCTGTACGGTGACCAAGGCTGTGCACCTGGAGCTTGTGACCGACCTCTCTGCAGCAGCATTCCTTGCTGCACTGAAGCGCTTTGTAGCCATTCGAGGGCTTCCATCAGAGATATCCCCAGACAATGGAACCAACCTGGTGGGTGCCAGAAACTACCTGGAAGAAGTGTACAAAAGCCTCTTCTGTGGAGAAAGCCAGCAACAAATTGTCAGTGAGACCAGTCACAGAGGGATGAAGTGGCAGTTCAGTCACCCTGCCAGTCCCCACTTTGGTGGCCTCTGGTAGGCGGCGATTAAAAGTGTAAAGCAACACCTGAAACGTGTGGTGGGAACACAGCTGCTCACCTTCGAAGAGCTGGGAACTCTATTTGCACAGATATCTGCAGTACTGAACTCTCGACCGTTATGTGCTTTGTCGGGGGATCCTCGAGAGTATGATGTTCTCACTCTCGGGCATTTCCTAGTGGGTGATGCTTCGGTAGCTCTGCCAGATCACGACTTGTCAGATCTTCCTCAGAACCATCTTGACCGGTGGGAGTTAATCACTCAGTTCCAGCAGAGGGTGTGGAAGCAGTGGAGTAATGAGTATCTACACACACTCCAGCAGAGAAACAAGTGGCCATCACCGCAGCCCAACATTCCAGTGAACCAACTGGTGCTGCTGAAAGAGCCAAACTTGCCTCCACTGAAGTGGAAGACAGTACGTGTGACTTAAGTTCACCCTGGGCAGGATGGGATAGTGCGAGTCGTGTCATTAAGAACACCCCAAGGCAACTTCACCAGACCAGTCACAAAAATCTGCCCTTTTCCTGAAAAATAATGGTGTATCGTGTGAGATTTCAGACCCATACTTTTGTTTGGTGTTTTTTAATATATATATATATATATATATATATATATATATATATATATAATATATATATATATATATATATATATATATATATATATATATATATATATATATATATATATATATATATATATATATATATATATATATATATATAAAGTGGAGTACATTAGGACAATTGGAAAAAATTTTTATTTTTGGTGGGCGGAATCTTTACAAACAAAAAAACGTTTCTGATGTGGTATTCGTGATATGTGACTTGTGCTGTTTTTGTGCTCAGGCACGGGTTAGCAGCTTGTTTGCCATGAGAGGGCAGTAGTGTCGCAAGATGGTGTGAATGGAGGATGAGCACGACTGCTTGTCCTAAACAGCAAGGATGCTTAAATTCCTTTCATAAATTTCTTTGCGATATTTTGATTGTTCCTGAAAACATTTAATTAAAACCGCTGTTTTAGTTACTTATATGTGTGTTATATTGGGGTTTGACTGCTATGTCGCTGTTCCAAATCACCAGCGAAGTGATTGTATGAAGTTGCACAAAATGGAGCTCCGTAAAATCTACAATTTTTCATTTTTCTGGTGGAGAAACTATATATAGTAATTAACCTAAGCAAAATATATTTTTATTTGCAAAATGCATTCTTTGAGATTCATAATTCTCAGTAAATAATGCAATATAATGAATTTATTTTCCCGTAGAGACTACCATGCTTAGGATACTGTATTGTTCCTGATGGAACCAACAACCACAACTGACCCATCCCCAACATACATATTCATCAAAATCAAAATTTTTTTGGTTGAATACAACATTTAGCAACAATATTTTTTGTATAGGCTGTTAACGGTAAAGTGAGCACATTTTAAGGCCCTTATAAATTTTTCCTTTCATCCAATTTCCATCTTCCTGCTGCTTTTTCATATAAACATTGCAATGTGACCAATACACAGTGTATACCTTTCGTCACCATCAAAATTTAATGCCAGAGGCTGCAATAACACATATTTATTAGCAGTTAATTAATGCCTGTTGGGAGGGCCTTAAAAAGAGCTCACTTTATCGTTAACAGCCTATAAAACTGAATATTCACACTATCCTAATTGTTTTTCTTTCATCCCTTTCACACTTTATGAACGTCAGCAAGCTGATGTAACTAGGGCAAAGAACTGACCTGATATTTCTCGTCTTGTTCAACGTTGTGCTGAAGCGAGGCTGGACATATGTCCAACTACCCTGGTTCTTTGGCTCCTCCTGAACCCACACTAGAGCTGCATTTGGGTACTTTGCACATTCTTTCTTCACCAGGTCGTACGGGAATGGGGATATCTACAGGCATACAATAAGCAAACTGCTTTATACAATGAATTATATACAAATGATACCTCCATATTCTCAATTAAAAGTAAATGCATTGCTGTGGCGTAACAATTAGAAGTAAAAGTTATGAAAAAATATAAATTGTGAGAAAACAAGTGTTGCATTATTTATAATTTGGTAGCCGGAATGCTAACCCTTATAGCCCATCCTTTTTTGCTTCTATCTAGTCACTATTGTTATTGTAGTTAATTTTAAATATCTATTTTATTATTTTTTTTGTTTTATGTTTTTGTGTAGTGTTTGAATGTGTAAACTAGTACTTTAGCAGTGACCGTACTAAAGATTACATTGTACGAATAAAAGTTAACATCCATACACGTTGCTATAATTTTGCTGACCCTCCTCATACAAAATTTGTGGATATGTGCCTTCCAGTGGTGACCAGTTTTGAAAATTAACTTTTTAAAAAAGATCTCAAATCATATGAACTACTGTTAATACATAGAAGCTGCCCAACAATAGTTACAATAAATTTCATACTGTTAGAGGCATTGAATTGTTCAAGATAATTCAAACATTGTTCAATTAATTACATTTTCATATAGAAATTTGTAACTGGAAAGAAACAAAACATCCTAAGATGAGACACTGTGCACCATCCACTCTAAGTAGACATATCACTCCTATGATGACAGAAAAAACTGCCATAAATACTGCTTCCAGGAGCCTACAACACAGCAAGTTCGTTTGTGGATGTGGCAGAACACTATCTACGCTCACTTAACACAAAAAGTTAACATTCCCTTTACTTAATATCTATTAGTTTTTCAAAATACTACTACCTACTAAAGACAGTTGGCTAAGAAAAAATAACTAATTTTTTAATTAACCAACATTCAGTGCAGCACTTAATTTCAGATATATATTATCCCCACCTGTTCGACTCGTGCGAGAGCAACTTTATCTTCAACCTGCTTCTCTTTCCTTGCTTTTTTCAGATCATAATATACTTTGCCAGAACAGAAGATAAGCTTCCTGACATCACCAGGATTTTGGGTAGCACTGCCTTTATCTGGAATCACACTGAAAAAAAAAAAAAAATCATTTTCAATCTGTATTCCTACATTTGTGTAATAAGTGAGTTCATGGCTAACTTAGTTTATTTTCACTAAAAAAAAAAGGTTGCACTTTTCTGATAATTATATTATTTCTATAGTATTTTGTAACACATTGAGTATGATAAAAATTGCATTCCTCTAACTGGAACAATCCTAATTAATGTTTATGATTAGCTTCACTTCATACATACTGACTCAACTAATGCATCAAAAGTTAATATTACACGAGCTGATGGTAGCTCTACTATTAGAATATAGATTTTTATATTACAGAAGTTGTGATTAGTTTAAACAAAAGCCACTGACCCGGAAGAAAACTTCTTATATCTGAGCAAGTGTACGCTCATTGGAGCCCAGAAGCCAGAATGCATCACCCAGCAAGAACCACTGACACAATAACTAGAACCATTACAGCCATGGCCCCACCAAATGCCCGTGGTTAAACTTTTCAATTCCAATTTTGTAATATTAATTAATATTTTATCATCAGTTTTTGGTGTGATTTTGCATGCAGGCCTAGAAGTGTGTGCACCTGAGAAGGTAGAGAAGGGGTAATGTGAGTACGGTGGTAGGGGTAGTAATCATCCTATATAATAAATGGATTTTAGTAACATCTGTCAATATTCACAGTTAATTTACTTTACCCCTTTAAACTGTTGTAAAAGACATAAGTTTCTCTCTTTCCATCACATTTCTAGTATACCTACTTCAACTATTTTTAGTGATGAGAACAATTGGAACAATACTTCTGATAAACTTAAAATATTTAACTTTAACAAGTGTTTCATGATATAGTTTTATATAATAACTAATTTAACCAATTTGTGATTCAACTACACTCGCACATTAATTTCGCAGCACATGTTTTGTGTGGGCAACTTGTCCGTAAGAATGAATTTGGAAGAAAATAAAATACTTTAACAAGTTCAATAACATAGACATTTTACACCCTGCCCACAGCAATTGTGCCAGCCATTATTGATTGAAACAAATGTATGGTGATACCAAAGAAGAAAAATTGCACCTTTTACCCAGCCTTTTTTCTTCTCCAAACCCCCCCCCCCCCCCCCCCTAATGTGGGAGAGTTAGGGACGAGGAAGTGTTAGATTGGAGTAAATGAACGGAGAAAACTTTGAACATCAAAAACTACTCTTTGGATTGTGTGGCACATTTCATCACACATATACAACCAATTATCCTTTGTTAAACTTTTATTAATGCCTAGATGTTAAAATAGAGAATACTTAATAATTACTATTGAATGGGATGGTCTGTACATGTTTTCTTGGTTACATGCTATAGGTATGTGTACTACTACTATTACGGTGTGACAAACTCAAGTGTACCTCCGGGTGGAGGTCGTAAGAGCGCTGGTGTTTCAAGGTCGCATCGTGAAGGCGGGAGGGGTATCAGTACACAGGCAGGAAGGCCCTTCCCGTACACTTTGTTTAAAATGCAAGAGACAGTCAGTACCACCCGGGAAAGACATGTGGTTTACTTTAAAACAAAAGCACAGTATATACATTATTGTCAAATATAACATATAGGAACCATTTTAATTTCTTGATTAATAACTGTTACTGTGCAACATAGCTAGAAACATGACATCGGTTCCTCCACTCCAGAAATGTTGCCATCATAGGTGTGTTTGGCTTTTGTAACGTCACTTGCGCTGTCACTGCAGCTACTGCTCCTGGTGTAGGTTCAACGTAACTTGAGGAATTTCCTCCGTCGGCCAATCATCTACCCAATAATCATTTTATAGTTTTTTCACATGGTTACCTCATTTCTTCCAGTCAGCTGGAGAAATACTGTCTATGGCTGAATGAGTCAAGTGCAGAATGCAGAGTTCACAACATTAACATTTTTGTTAGCAACATGGGATTTTATCATTTTCCAGATGTGCTTTATTGGGTTTAGATCACAATTGTATGGCTGTAATAGGTTAATTGTGTGTCTTTGGGATGTAAACACTTTATCAACTGCATAAATAGGAGGTTGCTGATGTAACCGAACCTTTACAAGCAGCTCGAATTTTCTCTCATCTGCAGTAAAAATAATGTTATTTACCAACCAATTTCTCGTGTTGGTAATACTAGGAGACATAGTTGGGGGCTTATTCTCACACATGCTATGGTATGGAGCATTATCAAGAACAATAATGCTTGGAGATGGAATGCTGGGAAGTAGCAGTGTTTCACACCATTTCATGAAAGTGTTTCTATTTATTTCATCATGGTATTCTCTGCTTTTTTTAGTTTTGGCTTTAAAAATTAACTTGGTTCCCTTGTTGAAGCCATTTTCACTACTTGTTTGAACAATAATTCATCGCTGGCCTGGATGGTTGTTTTTGCTAAATCATCATACTATCAATACTTGTTTAGAATGTAATTAGGATAATTCAATGTCTCATCAAGGTGTATTACAAGTAATTTACTTCTGCCTTGGCTCTCAATTTCCCTTATAGCTCGTAGGTATTTTGCTCGCCATGCGACAATCTCGTTTCTTTTCATTAAGAATAACTGATTATTTTACATTTCTTGAACTTGAAACCATTGCTTTGATTAACTTTCACGCGTTTCCCTACTACTTCTGAAATTAATTTATTTTGTCAACACTGCCTGCAAGTGTTTTTAGGGTGGGTATAGTTTTCTTCATCTGCTGATTTATATATATTGATGCACGACGCTTTTTGAGTAATTTAATTTTAACAACTTCAGCTCCATCCCCCAGATCCTTTGCATGGAGTATAAAGGTTAATTACATTACGTCAGGAAGTGAGATTGTACTGTCTGCCTTGCAGCTTTTATTATTCACCAGTCCACCATAATCATGCTAGGAGGACAAGTGAGTTCATTTTCTCCCCGCCAGATCACACTAGTAGTATATCGCTTGTCTTTTGTTTTGCACCCCCTTCCAGTTGGCCGAGGACATCACAGAGGCTAGTCATGCATTTGCACCCCCCGCTCAGCGACTACCCCTTGCCCTAGTGGCATTAGCCAATGAGAGTTGGGCATCGGCCCACAAGTAGTATATAGGCTGAGACAGCCCGCACCTAGGCCAGTTCTTGTCAGTTGTCTAGCACACGTTGCTCAGGCACTGACCAGCCAGCAGTTTTTGGATAGAGTACGCCTTGCTCGGATCTAATTAAATTGACCAGTCTTCTTTTCCAACACTTGTTGCTCGGAACTGATCAGCCTGCATTTAAGGTTGGCTAACACCAGTCTTCAGTCCCAGCGCTCACCATTCAGGATCTACCCCGTTGTGTCCAGCACGTATTGCTCAGGCACACGTCCCTTTTACTATGTTAAGTTTTTGTATTATTGCCATCGTTCCAGCATGTGCTGCTCAGAACAAGCCCTTGTTGACGGTACACATCAGCAAAGCTTCTGGTAGGGTAGGCTACATCAGTTAGGAGCTATTCCGCTATGTACCCCACAGCCCTACATGCCCCTTCAGCTACCCTGTAGCTACAGTGGATCCTAGTCTAGTCTTCCTCCAAACTAGCATCTTGTCACGTACCCACTTAGTTTATCAAGTACGTGTCAGCTATACCGTGATGTAGTTCCTTCAACATGCATGCCAACAATGCAAGAGATTCTGCTACAGTAATTCTCACGAGGCATTACCCTGCCAGTAATTGAAATTTAATTAGGTTCCTTAGGAACACAGCCTTGATATACTAAACGCTATCAAATGTGCTGACTATTCATAAAATCAGATCTTACTAATCATTACATCTAGCTCTTACAAAGGTCGCCTTCGAATGGCTTAAGAATAGGTAGTTTCCGTAAGTTCAATTAGAAGTTAGTGTTGCATCACAGTGTTTTTTTCTTTTTTTACATATATTAAAATACGTATATTTTACCATATCCTTGTGAGTGTCATTTGAACGTAATTTGTATAACCCTTTTACCTAGTATATTAATTTCATGCATGTAACTTTCTAAACTCTTGCTCTCTTACTTTAGCTAATTATTTTGTTTTTGAGGAAAACCTGGTAGCCACGTGTAACCGGGAAGATAGAACACCCACATATTAAGAGGCAAACAGAGAGCTGCCAACAGGTAGACCTTCGGCTGCACCCAAATGCACTAAGGTATTTTAACCCTCTAAGAGAATCAACCAGACAGGATGTTCAATAATTCTCCTAGCTTATAAAGGCCGGAAGGGGACTAGTAGTACTGAGGCCTGATTGACCTCCTGTGCGTTACTCACTCAAGGCTCAGTAATTTGCACCACCCTCAGTAAAGTCCCAGCTTGCAAAGGCTGGAGACATTTGGAACACAGGGTGCAACCACTGTGTCCTGGAAGTACAAGTTAGGGTAGTCTAACTACAAGTTTATTCTCTACGGTTTGAACCAGAGTTTAAATGCCTTACGCCCAGCAGGGTAATATCAGTAATAGTCGTAGAGGGATTTGCGGGCCACTGTAAGAGAATTAATTACTTTAAAGTCAGTTGAAACTACAGTAGACAGTAGTGACACCTCCCACCCTGTACAAACAACAGTGCATTTATTTGGACCGCTAATAAGGCTAACCCCTAAAGAAAATCTGGTCATAGAGGATATTCGTCAGAAAGGGGAGGCTCTCCTGGGTCTAGACTGGTCCAGGCATAGGACAGAATTACCAGAGCCCCCGCAGCCGAGTAATTCCCCTGACATGAGCACCGCCCCTCCAAGCAGCGCAGAGGCAACGCCGGTACCACCACTCACCTGCAGAGTTAGCACGGCAGCACGAAAGAGCATCCTGCTTCACAACAAAAACCACGTACTAAAAGATGTAGGGTAGTAACTATAGCCCCAGATTTTGTACCCTCTCGCCAGGCACCTCAGAAACCTAAGGTCCCTGCCTAGTTCCTCTAATGCTCCCTGTGAAATTGGTTTCACTATACCCGATGTGTCTAAAAGTGAACTGAACTAAGGTCTCCTAACAGAAAACACATCAGGTAAAGTTTAATTTAGGGTTTAAACCCCTTTCATCTTTGGTCTCCATTAGAATAAAGAAATCCAAAGTGTAAGTATCTCCAATGTGGGGAACTCCCGACCCAGCCTGGCATTCTTGTATTTTGCACCTCGGTGCTTGTTCCACCTGGAACACCCTACAGTCAACTCTCGATCTATCATTATTCAGGGGACTGCCAAAAAATGTCCATACATGCAGGATTTCAGTAGATGAGGTTTCCAACACGTACATCAATAAAATACAACTTCTAACCTTAAAAAACTTTATGCTGAGTCTAGCACGAGCTGTACATTAGCTGTGAATAAAGTTTAATAAACACAATAAAATGGGTATTTTAGAAAAAGTATTATTGTAAATAATACATTAAAAACATTTCACCTCAACTTGTTCAAATAAAGAAAATAACGTCTCGAAATACAGCATATAATTGATTGTTATCAGACACCAAACGCAAGTTGACCTAAAACTTTCAAACGCTCTTAAAATGAAAATAATATGACACAGAATGCAAGTCAAATTTTGAAAGTTTCACGCGCACTCAATCAGCAAAGAGTGCACGGAGAAGTTATCTATCGGGCAGTGTGTTCACGGCGGCTGGTGGAGGATTGGTGGCGGCGGGAGGGTTACACATTCACGCACTACATGCACTACATGTTGGCGCCCGTGGCAAATGTCTGTATTTAAAGTAATTTATTATATTTTACTGCAAAGAAAACTTGTATTTTTGGGACAGAAATGAATAAACAAGGTAATTATAATTGATTTTTTCACTGTCTTTAATAATCAATAATTCAAAACCACGTCCTCCGATTATCCCTGTCGTGAGTTACACTGCACTCGGCTCGGTACTTACCTACCCGTTACTAGACGGCCAAAGGTGTCAAATAGGCCCTTACATTTTATCAGTTTATACAAAAGAGGCATGTCTATTGAAATAAATTAATATAAATCCTCCGATTTCCCTGCAAGTTACTGAAAATGAACTTTGCACTTATAATACACGTAGCTCGATGTTCAAACGATTTTTGGTGACAAGGGAATGTCAAGTATATGATGCTGGGCATATAATTTTATTCGCAAAGGTGCTGCCTCTTGAGTTAAATAAATATTATGTTTAAAATCATGTTAATTTTATCCCAGAGAAAATGAAACATCAGCCTTACGGGGAAAAAACTACCTTTAATAACAAAAGAAAACAGCTTTGCAAATAATAATTCCTCGTTTAAATGTTTTACGTAAAATTTTTAGGCGAAACCATTTTCTTTGAAATACAAGTATGATAGGTGCAACTAGTTTGAGCGACGCATAATTGTAATAAAATTTCTACGTATGCCAGGCACACATTTGCTCTAGGCTGGTGTGTGAAGGCAAGTGCGCGCAGCTGACACACTTGTTTATTCTTTACTAGACAACAGCTTCCTCTCTTGAAGGCAGAGAGGGGAGGAAGGAAGGTGCGCAGCTGAAAGAGTAAGAAAGAAGGGTGAGAGAGAGGATGTTAGGTTGCCATGCTGGTTGCTAGGTAACCACTTCCCCTCTCGTCGGAATGTAATCTGGAAGTAACAAACCAGTCACTCACGTCGCACCATGCCGCAGTGTCAGACACACGTGTTGGGAAGCAGACAACGCACCACAGAGCAGTGATAAACGGTGGCATACGTGACGTATTTCACATCCAATTACTAGATGTTTGCATAAACAACCAGCTTAAAAATGATAGTTGCCGGAAATATTAGGCGAAGGGACCCAAAATACATATACTCTGACGCACCATGCGATAATCGATATAAGCTGTTTATGTTACCATTATTTATGTAAGAATTTCACAGTGACCACAAAAAATTGTTGGTGGATGCAGTTTATCAGTACATGAGACAAAGATACATTGAGAGTCGACTGGATATTGTGCACCAAAGAGAAATGGTGATGCATCAGTACTACCCATGTCTCCAGTTTCTAAATCTGTGAAGTTACTCTCTGTAAATAAAAATGATGAGTCAGACTGAGTTTGCTGCATTTTGTTTACGACTCCTCAACAATTAAAATAAAATAAATTTTACCCAATACAAAGTCTTATTTTTCCATGACATATTCCAAGCAGCTTTTACTCCACATAGTTTATTTTTGATGATACAGCACTACAGTTTTTGGAATTTTTTGTATTTTATAAGTATGTCTGCATTGTTGCGAGTGTTATTTCAAAGCAAAAATTTCTGTCCATTAAATTATTTCATTATTATAAAATACGCATATAATTTCTTTGTAGGAAAGGTAAATACGAGAATTGCAACATGTATGTTAAGCCTATGTTTGGCACCATGATCTTGTTTTTCTATTATTTTAAGTTATTGAATGGTCAATAATAATAATAATATAACAACATAGTGAATAAATCTGTAATTCATAACCAGAATTTGTACTTTTTCTGCGAGACTCTTGTAAACTTACTTTGTGTTAGCGCATGACATACCAGGAATAAATACTCACTATACTGTCTTCGCAGAGGATGTCCAGGCCTTTTGACTACACACTGAGCCAGGTGCTTCTATGTGGGAAGGATTTCAGTTTTGTTTAAGTGTGGGAGTCTTCCTATTGTACAAAACTGGCCATGTGGCTATGCAGCAGGGCACAAAATCAGGTGTGGGCAATACAATACAGCATCTAGGTGCCACTACTGCCTTGGATATACCTGGACGACGGTGTGAGGGTGCGGTGCTTGAGCAAGGCGTGACACATACTAGTGCGGTGCACTGAAAAGTGGAGGTGTGGGATGCAATACAGCTGGTGCGAGAAGCTACTATGGGCGTATGCGGCTGATCGGGTTGGTTCAGATGCTCGACGATCCATCAAGGGTACTCCATCGGTCCGGTCTACTCAGGTGGAGTGAAGAGATCTCTGGGTACCGGAACTTCCATAGGGTCTTGCAAATGACGTAGCGCTTGCACCTGAGGAGTTAAGCTAGCTATCTGTTTAACGAGGGAAGGCTGATACTCGTGCGTTCTACCTGATGCTGAGAGTAACTGTTACACTTTCTTCTTAAGACCTTTCCTGTGGGCGTAGGGCATTAGGAAGTGGACTTGACCCTAGTACTACTGTACCATCATGCAAGTTACTTGTGCAGCTCTATGTGTGGCACCTCGTGTGGGCAGACACCTTATTCCCAAGCCTGGCAGAGACTGTGGTACACGAGGGAAGTCAGGCCTCACCTTGTCCAGAGACACACACACAGGTGTGTGGCCCTGTCCCAGTCTTCCCAACCTAGGGGATGCAAGTCTCTCCCAGCGGAGACTGCTCAGGAGAGGCAAATGAACATCAGACCAGCAAGCTGTTTCCAGGACAGTGTACCCGTGTGGCTCCTCCTTTCTGTCAAGTAGGCTTCTACGAATCAGACTTTTTGAGAATGAATAAAATCTAGAATCATATTTTAAAAGATTCACGAATCACGAATCTTAAATGAGTCAAATCATTTTTAAGTGTTATACGGAAATTTTCTTTTTCAAGGTATGAAAAACTAATGGTACCCACAGTCAAGAAATTAAAAGCACTTCCTAACTAGTGAACTTAACCTCCTGAGTAAATTTTAAAGTTACTTTAAACAAAGAACACATTGTTTGGTTGTATTTACCAGCAGGAAAATCTCTAATATTCAGTTTCATCTATGATTTTGTAATTAGCTACTCACATACAATATACGGTAGAATTTAGACAGTTTCAGCACAGAATTTACATAATTTTTATGCTTGTATCCAAAACAAGGCTTTACTTACACAGAAATGAAAAGTATTAACTTTGCCTAAGTAACTACAACTTTTGCTAATACGATAAACATTGAAAAAAGTCTTTCACAGGCAACTTGGGTAGCTGGGATGGGTAAGTATTCTGTAGACACTGCAGCAATTGTTGGATACAGACATTTGTTTTCCATCCACCACTTGCAGGGACAAAGATGTTCTGGGAATGTGTGGAGGTGGAAGATAATTTTCTATTTCTGCCATCACTGTACCAACAGTTTTCCTACAAACATGATTCTCCACCAATTTATCTAAGGCAGTCCACAATGACGAAGATGGACAGGGATTGGGAGAATTTTGCCGTTCACCTTCACACATTGTTGTTTGTGAAGAGATACACGCTTCACACTCATGTTTAAAAGCTGAAGACCATAATCTCTCACTGCATCTTCCTGAAAGAAAACATCCTTGAATCTGGGGTCAACTAGAGTGCATAATGCATTTACCATATCTAACTTGTGCATAGGAGCTTTATGCAAGTTTCTCGCAAAATGAACACCTACACCGAAATTATTTTTTGTTACGTACTCTACAAGAGTAACTTCCAAACAATGAATGATAGGTATTGTCATTGATGATGTAGGGTAAGTATTGCTACGCTATACTTCTGTGGAATCTGAAAATGGATTTAGTATGGAAACGACGCCTTCCAGAAGTTTCCACTCTGTGTTTGTGAAGCACTCTACAGCAGCATTTGACATGGCAAGCTTGGATACAACTGCCTCTTTCAAGAGTACAAGTCTTTCAAGCATCGCTAGTTCTGAGCACCAACATGTGTCTTACGTGTTGGATCCGTTTCAGACTTGGTGGACCCTTGTCGTTACATGCTTGTCGCTAACGAGCTGAAGCAATTGCACTTCTTAAGTAATGACTCACAATTGTTCAACCTTAAGTAATGACTTGGGCCACAATGTCAGTCTGGCTTTTTGCATCATTAATTGCTAGTTGCAATGTATGGGCAAAACATTGCTAGTGGATCCAGTGAGTATTTTCAATCGCAGCTGTGAGTGAGGTTTCTGGCATTGTCTGTGATCATATAAACTTTAACTTTGCCATCAGATTGCTGGAACTTCCCATTCGGCTGTCATTGTAAAAAGTAAGTGCCTGATGTTTATTGGTGTGTGTTTTCTTCTGTCATCACATTTCCAAGTGTGTAAACTTTGTGTTCAAAATTTTTTGAGTAATGACATGTCAAGGATGTGTAGCTATGATCTGCTTTCGACACCCAACTATCTGTAGTAAAACTAATTGACTTAACCTCATTAATATCTTCTACTATACCTATTTTTAACTTTTCCTTCTCAGTGGTGTACATTTCAGGAATTACGCTGCGAGAGAATGTTGTACTTGAAGGAACCTGGTAATTGGGTTTGAGGTAGTGCATTAAGTCATGAAAGCCCTGTTCTTCAACAAAATGATAGGGAAGTAATGACGTCAGCATTCTTGCTGTGAGATGAGTGATGGTTTTTACTTCTTTGCTTGTGGATGGCAACACTGTTTTCTTCTGAAATAGTGAAGTGCGAGTTTGCAGTTTTTCATTTGTGTTCAGGTTTTACTTCATCACTGGCCTGGATTTATTTTCTGTCTCTTTATCCAATAAATATTTATGGTATTCTGCTTTGTGGCATCTTTGGATGTGAAGCACCACGACAGTAGTGCATCCTTAAAAAGAGCCAAACACAGAGAGTTAAAAACGTAACAGTAGCCTATTACAACTGATTTATTTATGAATTTAGGTCAATTTTATTACTCTGTTGTAAGATTATGAAATTTATAGTATCATTATGTTAATTTTAAATGTCAGAGATAAAAAAATTGCATAATTTTTTTTATAAACTGGTGTTCTATTCTTCTGCCAACGAATCACTTAATAATTCTCTGAAATAATAGTAATTTAACAGCATATTACAGAAGTTTAACTGCCTATCTTTATCCCTCATTATTTATTTTTCCCTCAAATTCCAGAATCATTTGGTGAACCCGATTAAAATGGGATTGGAAATAATGTAATGTATCTCAAACTGACAAATATTAAATCAGTCCGTCCTAATAGTAGGCCTACTGCATTACTTTAACCTAACAATGGCGCATAACAAAATATGTATTGTTCATACAAAAAGTAAAGAGTTGAAAAACAAATTTAAGTTTAATCATACATAGACATGAAGAAATTTTTCTTTAAAATAAAATATTCTAAAATTGATTGTTACATACCTGTTGCAGTGCTGTAATTCTTTTGAAAATGGGAACATTTTGCTGTGTTTGCATTTGCCAATTCAAAATGTTTCCTTAACGCTTTATCTCGCTAACCATGACCTTTAACATTAATATCATGACTATACAGTCTATTATTTTCTTTTGGGTCAAAATCCATTTTTAATTCTCAAAATGGTTTTTTTCGCAAACTCTCGTGGAGCACACAACAATGAACATTCCTGTGCAAAATTGTTTTGTGATTACAATCTACAAAAAGAGTCTCGCACGTAGTATCGATTGTTATGCCGTGTTTATTTACATTTTATTGCGCTGCAGAAAACGAGCGAAGGCCATTGAATAGTGCAAGAATATGATGCACCCAACACAAAGTAGCCTCAGAACTAGTATGAAGTGAGCGAGTGCTTCTTCTATGGCTCGTGCAATATATCAATTGTGTGATTCTCTTGCACATTCAACATCTCTTTGCTGATCTATGGTGCTCTTGCTCCGTGTATTTGTATGTTTTGTTTTAGACTAGGCCATACCCGATAAAGTTCTTTGGCAAAGTATGCGGGAAATCTTAAATACAAAATTCAGGATATCAAAACGTGTGCTGCAATTATGCGAGTAAATACGGAATGTTGGTGAGAGTGATGACGCCACAGTCACCATTTTCATCATTCAATGCAGAGTGCTTTTAACATAAGCGTAAAAGATTTTAATGCCTCATATTGTAACAACAAATACCAAAATAATAACTACTTCTCGTCAAGGTCTGCAGATTACGATTACAATTGTATTTCATTATGACCTTGTGTCAAAAGTATGTATACGATTGAATGTTAAGGTATGTCATGATGCTTTTATAATTTCAATTCAAAAGTTGATGACATATTCTTGCTGTTTAAATTATGTGATGTAGGAAGTAAAATATGATTACCAATGCAGAATAATGCTTATTTAGTAAACAAATCATTTTAAAGACAGAATTGATTCGTTCAAACAAATCAAATCATAAAAGATTCAATTCGAGGTTCGTTAATTTCGAAGCTTCGCAGAACCCTAGCTGAAAGTTTGAGCAACAAACTCTTGCATTGTTGTACATTACTGGTGTGTAGAACACAATTGTGTATATTCTGACACGTAGCAGGGTGAAAAAGCAAGGTCGTGACAGGATTCAGCCTTGAAAAAAACTTTTAAGGGTGGGTCTACTAGAGACTAGGTACATGCGAGTATTCGAAATTTGAGTTTCCAGTTGACTTTTTTTGTAATTCTCGAGCTCAGGCTTGACAAATACTGAAACTTGTAATCCGAACATGTCACATTAAAGACTCTCATAATTACCGTATTTACCCAAAAGGAAGACAAGTTTTTTTTGACAGACAAGGAATAGCAAAATGAGGGGTCGTCTACAATTCGGGAAGCTTCTTCAATTCAAAACCTAGGCGATTTTGACAAATGCTTTTTATGGTTAAATACCGTGTGCCCTATGGTTGTAAGTATTTTCTTGGTGCTGAGACTGTACCTGTCAACTTTGACAAGGGTCTCCTTATCTGATATCACCTGGCCATAAAGAGGAAGTGTCTGTCAGCCCTATAGAGGAAGCACTTTGCTGGGAAGCAAAATGGCTCACGTTACGAATATATAACACCCACAAAAGTTTTACAGTTTAAGAAAAATGCTGCTACCATACAGCCAGGTTAGACACAACTATTTCATTGTGATCAGCTTTTTTTAAAAGTAAATAAAATATATAATATTATTATTCATATAATAGGAATTCTTTTTGAAGGGTTTGTCATAAATACCTGCAAAAATACTTCAACCAAAATAATTTTTTCAGCACTTCACAGTAGTAGTCTTGAATTCAGGTTTAAATATTTTTCCCTCAAAACTATTTTTTTAGGAAGAGGTCATCTTAGATTTCCTTTCGGGTAAATACGGTAATGAATTTTTAATAATTTGTTTATTTTGGTAAAAAAAACAATTTCCTCAGTTTCCATTTTCTATTTGCTTAGCATAATAATAATTTTAGGAGACCACCCAATAGCAAGCAAAAAGTACTGTAGCAAAAGTTTTCCCAAAAAGATTCTTTAGTCTCCACCAGAAATATAATTTGCAATCAAAATCTGATATTTTATTCACTACATCAAAGTCGATCCCATTCTTCTTCATTAAAAATATATTATTCCCAAATATAATATTGTACACAGTTGTGCCGGTAACCTAAAACACTGAGAACTCATAATCAGTCATAATTGTAAGCGATGTTCATATAAGCATGTCAGCGACCACGTCTTGATATTGATTTTTAAACATCTAAATAATACGACATTAGAACGTATTTGAGCGTATTTGTGCTTCCAGATTATATTTTTTAATTTATTGATTGCAGCCCTTCGTATTTTGTGGACATGATCATCCATTGCCATGTTTACCTAAATAGTTCGTTGTAGTTTATACAATGTGGATAGGTCGATATATTGATAGTCTACATCAAACGATAATTGCTCGTAGTCATGGTCACAGCTCAAAAAGAATTAAACATGTGTCAGCCTTCACGTAATCTTACCTATTTAAAACATATTTAAAAAAATGAGATGGGCGACTTAATATTATTTCAACCACATCCTGTACTCCAGAAACGCCTTGTTAACCCACCAACTGCAACCATAACCTAGTTTGTTCACAAACGACATTGATTTGTCGATTACAATGCCTAACCGATTACAGCATCACATCACAGGTAATGCTCAAATACTAATAATAAATGTACGGCAACAGCACATTAAAAAGTGTACTGCAAAATATTGTGTGCTTGAACAAATGTACTAAGATGTTGGCAGAGACATCTGGCTCGACTCAACTCAGCTTGAAGTTGCAAGTTTTTAAAAAAACTCGACTCGGAACTCAACTGGCCTGGAAAAACTATAACTCGCAGGTGCCTACTAGACACGTACATAATTTTAGAATGACAAAGGGTTTGCGGAGTATGTAGCGGAGAGCTCCTAGCCTAACCATATCGCAAGCGTAGCTTAAGCGAAGAACGGGGCAATGTGTACTGAGCAATGGGTGCTATAACTAATGAATACAGACCTGAAAAATTAGCAAATGCGATAAAGCGAAAAATAACGCGAATTTTGACATGAAAAACAAAAAATTGTGATTTTTGAGAATTTCAGCTGTAATTCACAAATTGTACAAAATCCTGCAGTATTTTTGTGAATTATTGTTTTATGTCACCTAATTGCCTCTTAAGACATATTTTATGTGTTTTTGGATATTCGAATACGAATGCATGCATAAGTTGGCCAGTAGATTTCTTTGATTTATCGCCTTGAACGAAAACATGTTTACTTCCCATCACATGTATTACGACCATAGATAATATGAGCACAAGTGATGATGCATCACTTTGAGTGAACATTCTACTTGCAGCCCTGCAAAAGTTTGTTCAATAGGAAAACACGTCGTAGTGTTCATGTCCACCAAGCACCATGTTATCTATGGAATCCACGCGGTATTTACATTCGTATCATATCATCACGTTTTATTTTTTACAAAGCGAGCAGTGCAGCATTGAAAAATGTGTTTATATGCATTTACTTACGTAGAATATATTTGTAAATCAATTTATAACGTATTGTAAACTTGTATTCGTCCAGTAAACTGTATTTTTATCATACACATTCTCTCTAAATATCTGCGGTAAAAATGAGACTTTTGAAGAAACAAAAGTTTTGTCAGCGGGCCCTAACAAAAAAATTTGTTTAAAGTTTCAATAGTTCCAAAACGTATAGGCAGATTCCTCTATTTTTCTTGCTGTTCGTACAAGGCCCTTTTTATTATTTTCTTAAAGAGTGCTTTTATAGATGTGTATAAATTGTTTACATTATTCTTTTCATGAAACAGTATGCCCTTGCCAGTGCATTGCGACCGTTTGTTCCAGGTGATAGGCAGAATACAAAATCTGAATTTGTTTTCAAAGTTGTCTGTTGATAAACCATTGTCTGTATTAAAACCATAACTATATATTTCTCTGGGAGTTAGGAATTTTTGGACGGAAATAACAATAGATTGAAAACACTGCATATCAATAGGAATAACATTGTCAATATCAGGTTTTATGATTATAGTGAGATATCTAAAATTATGTATGTACATAAAAAATTGGAGCAATTCTCACGGGGGGGGGGGGGGGAAGAGGGGGGGGGGGGACTATTTTTGGTAAAAATAACACCTACTTTTTCAGGTCTCTACTAATGAAGAAGGGCTGATTCCTGAGCGGCGGGCGCTAGGAAGAGTTGATATCAATCTGGTCAGATTCTGAGCAGTGAGCGCTAGAAATGAACACTGTTGAGACGATCTGGTCCTGTTACCGAGCAGCAGGCGCTGGGAATGAACACTGCTCTGGAGATGCGGGCTGTCTCTGTGCTTTTATACTAAATTCTGCCATGGTTCACTGCTGATTGGCTCATACTGCTAGGGTAACGGGTAGTTGCAGAGTGAGGGGTGCGAATACATGGCTTACCTCTGTGACGTCACCAGCCGCGGCTGGAAGGGGATGCAATGCGAAACGAAAGACAAGAGATAATTACTATTAGAACTATCTAGCGGAGAGTAAAAAAGGTCCTTGTGTTACAGTGGGCCAGTGAATAAAACAATCTGCAAGGCAGACAGTACAATCTCACATATTAATGGGATACAGTTAACCTCCAACTCTGCAACAATTGACCTAGGGATGTAGCGGAAGTCGTTAAAATCACCACTGTTGAAAAGACATTATGCATCAGTGTGCACGCAAAGTAATAAAATAACAGACAGTTTTGAAACAATCTGTACATAATCGTGTTGCAAGAAATTTAAATTGTGGTCAAAATGATTCGTACAAGCAAATTTTGGGGAACTGCAAGTATCTATAAACTCAAGGGCTAAGTTTTTTTTTTTTTACTCTTTACACATTGGTATAAATTGCCTCATATCACTTGAAAACTTTTCTTTTTCAAATGAAATGACAGAAGATACAATATTTATCAGTGTACCACCTGCCCTCATGAAGATCCACAGCCTGCATTAAAAGATTCCTCCCAGGAAAAAAATATTTTTACACATTCAGTTCCAAAAACTTGTGTTTTAGTGCACAGCTATGTTGAACAAGCTATAATATGTTACAAAACTAAATATTGCACAGCTGTGTTGCACAAGTTACACACATGTTATAAAACTAAATAATGCGCATACTACAATGTATTTACTCAAAATAACTGGCCCCAGTTTCTGGGAAAAATTGGTATCTTGGAAATTGGGTGGGCATTATATTTGTGATTTACGCCATTTTGCCTCTCAGTAATGTGCTTAGCCGGGGGTAATTGATACCAATGAAGGGAAATGTCAATCAGTAAGCACAGTCTGAGCACAACCCAAATATAAAATATATTTAAACACAAAAGGCAAATTATCTCATGGCAAATCAACTTCAGCTTATGGAAAACAGGAACAACTTCAACAAAAACTGCCAGGGGACTGCTTGCCCAGCAGGCTGGCCACATGCTAGCAGACCACGCTCCCACCCATCCTCCCAAAACAATGAAACCTTATTGGTGAGAGCCCATTTATGTCAATTTCTCTTAACAGTCGATTTTTTGAATGGTCCCAACAAGTATCCTATATAAACAATGTTAAAAAAACCAGCATGCTATGACCCTTAAATCATTCATTTACCCACATCCTACAATCAGATATTCTGTCCGTAAACCAAAATATATCCAAAACCATAGTTTAACTATGAAATACAATGGATTTCCAATGATTCACTCACATTTACATTTCGCAGTATTTCTTATCGGTAGATTCACCAAAGATTGTGCACATCATTAGTTTTTGAACACAATGTAAATACCAAACAACACTGAAAATCAATAAATAATAGTACTATCAACAATAGTATTGTTTACATTCTACAATAGATTTTCTTCTTCTTCCTACATCTTTACTGCATTAATAGGTTGACGACTATGAGAAACAATCTCAAAACTTTATCGTTCTTACATGTTTACTGCACTCTTAAGTTAGCGGCAATGAGAACAGATCACGCGTTCTCCGACTCTGTATTCAACGTTCTATGGCCTTGTTTGTTATTTAAACTGAATTATGAATGAGGTTAGAGCTGTGGCGGTACAAAATTTAACGGACATGATTATTATCAAAAACTATCTGCTGCGTGTATGGTTAGAATTGTAAAGGTTTGAAAAAGACTTGGCAAGTAATGACTGGCAAAAATGGTTGCAAAAAAATCAGTTCTGGTAATTTTTAACAACAGATTGAGCATCGCTCAGCCGACGAAGCAACACAGAATTAAAATATTAATATAAATAAAATTTAAATTTTGCTAAAATACGAAAAATTTGACGTTTCAATTTAAAATTAATATTTAATCATAAATTGAATTGAACAAGTTGTTTTAATGACATCTTTTGGCTGTTGGTTAAAAAAAAAATTCCACTTTAAGGTTATGTACTCAGGCCTAAAATAAGTTCGCATCCCTCATTTTCCTGCATGCCTCGTTTCCACTGAAAAACGAATAAAAGAGGTTCGAAAGTATACGCTTTGTTTTAAACGCCATGCCTAATAACATTATCACTACAGTAGCCATGCCCATAGGAAGAAGGAAAAATCAGTATGTTATGACAAATCCAACTACCATATTTCAGCATGCATAGACCACACATAAAAAAAAATTACTACAAAAAGTGGGGTGCTGCTTATATACAAGATATTGGCATGAAAATCTTTTCTCCAGAAATTTGTCTACATACAGTACAGTCCATTTAAATGTTTTAACTCAAAGGGGGAAAAAAACCTATTGCAGTTATTTCTTCACTCGCGTTCATAAACAAAATAACCATCCCGCACATGTAACATGTAAACGTTGGAGCTCGGCCGTAGATGTCGTACATGAGAAAATAATTTTTCTGCTGCACAAGAGAAAGATATTTACATAGTTTACATGCCCGCCGTAGCTCTAAAAGTGCACATTGATAAGACGCCATTTTGTGTAACATGTCACAGTGGTTTTACTTTCTCAAGTCACGTTACCATCGGTGGAATAATAATCGCACAATGTATATTCGTAAACATTGTAACATTAACACACATTTTGTCACAAATGTTTTGTGGGGAGAAATTAAGTCGGAATTTATTATATTTTTACAGAATTGTGACGACAATATTTACAGGAATACAAAAATCCAGTGCTGCCAAATACTTGAAATGTTAATTACCCCTAATTTCTCATCAAAAACTTCAGGTGCGGCCTATACACGCACACAGCTTACACACAACGAAATACAGTATTTTCAGTTCTGTATTTTTCAACCTGCAACAACAATTTTAAAACTGGCTTCTGTAAAAAAAATGTGTGGGTGTTATGAGAAAATACAATGACAATAATTATACACTAACCGTAAAAACTCAGTATCTTCAAGCATTTCATCGAAACCTGATCGTGCCTCTGGATGCCTCAGCAATGATTTAGGTGTCATTAGAATTAATGGTTTGCGGAAAGGAAGGGCAATCTGTCGCCTTAAAATGTGGAAGTAGTTGGCTGGTGTTGAGCAGTTGGCAACCTGAAAAAAAAATTTCAACCATAATGCACAAAATTGGATATAATATATCCACACAACCAGCTATTTTTATCATTTCTTAAAGAGCAATTTTAATCCATCAAAAGGTTTTTTTAAAATCTGGGAGGGAGTGGACCTTAGCAATGAAAACTCAATTCTGAGGTACCCATTTTGTTGAAATTTTGGTCATATAAAAAAATTTGAGCAATAAAGTTAAAGAAATACACACAGTAGCTGCACCATAATTTGCTGTACTATATCTGTGGCCGATTTGTAGTTTTTTAATGTATTATTCACAGTAATACGAATACAGTAATATGTGCTTTTTTTAAATTTGAATTTTATTGTTTATTAGCTAAACTTTATTCAAAGATAATGTACAACTCTAATTATACTCAAAATCAAGTCTAATAAGGTCAGAAGTTGTATTTTATTTATGTACATGTCAGAACCTTCATTTACTGAAATCCCACATGTAAAAGGAAATGTTTTGATAGTTCCCTGAAAAAAAAGCAGATAGAAGGCCACTGTATTTGTGAAAATTTACAAACAGTGGATATCATAATAAGAATAGTATACGAAACATGATACCACAATCTGCTTTCCTGAATAATATAGCAGAATGTTTGAGTAACATTGTCCAATATTCGAGGGAGATGACATCCAATATTCAAATGGGTGAGAGGGGAGAGGAGGGGCTGATATGCGAGGGAAATGAGCCTGCATACAATACACAAGGGAAATGAGTCTGCATCTGATATGCAAGGGAAATTAGTTTACATCTGATATCTGAGGGAAATATTGTATTGTTCCGAAAATAACTCGCCCCCAAATATAAGCCGCACCATTAAAATCCATCTTTGAAAAGTGAAAATAAGATTAAACTCCATATAAGCCGTGGCAAAAAAAAAACCTTACAACAAACTTTTTCCCCTCTTCCTTAAAGTTGAGATATGTATGTGTAAATGTTTTCTTTCCTTTTCTTTGTCTGCAAACAAACCCCGTAGAGTGGTGAAAACAATGTCAACTTCTTTTCTTCCCACCTTAGACAAAGAAGGTGAATTCCTGTCGTCAGACAGTACAGCAGTTTTCGTTCTACGCCAAGGACATTAGTCACTACCTTAAATGCTTGAGACAAATGGGCCACGTTCCCCAAGACGTATACATTGTTACCATATATGTTACATCGCTCTATACCAACATCCCCCACTCATCTGAACTGTCGGTTATATAATATTACCTAAAGCAAAGACTCTCACACCTCAAACATTTTACAGCATTCCTTGTTGAACTCACCAGCTTAGCCCTCATCAACAACTTCAGATTTCAAGACACACTACCTTCAGGTCAAATGCGATGGATACATGCATGGCCCCATCCTATGCAAATGTTTATGGGCAGGTTAGAAGAAAACTTCCTCAGTCATCAATCAACCCAACCACACTGCTGGACCCGTTTAGACGACGACATCTTCATGATATGAACTTCCACTGAAGACATCCTAATTCACTTTCTGACAATTTTTTAAACACACTCACCTTCACCTGGTCATACTCAAAACACATGCCATACTCCTGGATGTCGAACTCTCTCTCCACAATGTCACAATTCAAACACTGCTGTACACACCAAGAACTTCCAGTACTTGACAGCTACTACCCATACCATGCCAAAAAAATTCCTACACTGCAGTATCGCCACAAGAGCCAAACATATCTGCTCCACTAACAAATAGCCAGAGCATTCAACAGGGGCTACACTAGGCACCTCATCCCCTCAAATACAAGAACACAAACCAAGGTCAACAACTCTGATATATCCCTGGTGGTCCCATATCATGATGGTCTATGTAAACTCAGAAACATTCTCCACTATAGATATAAAATTCTGGCTTCCTCACTAGAAACACAAGACCTGCTCTCCAAACCACCCAGATGGGTCTTCAAAATACCCCCTAACCTCCGCAACAAACTGGTTCGTCCAAAGCTGCAGTCCACCACAAATACCAACCAAACTATCACTGTTTATGTTTGGACAAAAATACAAGCACTCACACATATTTCATATTGCAAACAAACTTTGGCTACTTTAGTGATGGCACAAAAATAAAGTAGTATACACTTAATTGGAAAATGCAAGTATTGTCATTAATTACTACCATATTACTTGACTTAAGGTTGGTTCTATTGTCAGTCATATTCCCAGATACTGAGAAATTCCTTTCACTGATTTTAGTGTAGTTCATATAAAAAATCAAATGATTTTCATGTGTGTAACTTTACTGAAAATGTTTATTGTGTAATACTCACATTTGTAATAATAGCATCACATTTACCACACTTTGTTCTTTCGGTGAAGTTACAATTTCGAGTTATAGTAATTTGAATGTTATTTACGCATGAGAAAAGTTTTCCACTGCATCATCAAAACAATGAGCAGTTCAAATTGCTACTTTCTAATGAGCCACAAAACCACCTCGTCTCACAAAAGACGATAAATGTGATAAACTATGTTCGTGAGGCGACGTCACACCTCCCACCCAGCCCGGCGTGCACCTGTCCAGCAGATTATAAGGCAGGGCACGCCTGGGCTCAGAATTTATTTCCTTCTACAGTTACCTGCATCAACACTTCGTGTGCTGGAGCTCTGTACTGCTACCAAGTCTTCAGCAGCCACCAGTGGCTATCACCACTAGCTACCAGAAGCTCCATTGACGTCTACCATCATCAGCATCTTAAAAACGCTCTCCTTCAGTAAAGTCTGCAGACACAATCACAACTTCTGCTGCTGTTCCTCCTGGTTCAGCAGCCGCCTCTACTTGCTGGTAGAGGAAACTACACCCACTGCCCTTAAAAGTAGTGGTTCTATTTTTGTAAAATCTCTTCTAGCCGCCCCTTGGCTAGAGTAGATGTGACCAAGTTATTTTCATAGCCGTCAAAGTCATAAGCCATCTTGGTTAGTCTAGGAGCAGGTCGCCTACACCTGTTTACCATAGGTTACTTCCATATCACACACTGCTTGGTTGGGAGGTAGCAAGCGTCACTGTATTTATTAAATACATCTTGTACCTTTCACTGAAGATTTCTATACTAGAGGTACTATTTCCTACGATAACTAGAAATTATATTACCATACGACAACCGAGACAGGGTGTTGTAACAGAAGTACGAATCATAGAGTAGGACTGCAGATTCCCTTCAGGAATCTGTGTATAATACACACACACCATTCAACAGCCACCCGTTCTAGACACTTCAGTGGATAGGAAAGTAGAGCTCAACCACTAGAAACATATCCAAGAGGAGTAAGACAGTCAGCTCAGGTTGTACTGCTACTGGAGCTACTGGAAGGAGTACTTGTTGGGGTCTGAAGGCCTAACGCCTGTTGTGAACTCGCCCAATAGTGGTAGGAAGACTGCCCACATGGCTCATCACCCTAGGTTTGCGTGCCAGTGGTGGGGACTGATTAGGGCACAGAGCTCGCGCCGTCAACTACTATTGGTTTTACACTTAGCTAGGGATCTGCCTCGAGTTCACATTGATCGAGAGAGTACTTACGTGTCAACAAGATCTCTATGCCTTATGGGAAAGGCACAGCTCACAGAGGGAGGAGCAAAATGTGGCCTATACCACTGCCAAGTAAGTGTGTATATCTGACCCTGCTGCACTTAGCAGACAAGCTGAATGGCAGAGAGTTCAGACCGCCCTTCAACTGGAGAGACCTTCCTCTTCAGTATCTACGTTTGTTTACTTCCCTACAGACATTTGCCTAGCCCACGATTACCATCCCGTTGTCCACGCTCCATTAGCGGGCACAGAAGTCAGGTACGAAGTAGCCAACAACTTGTTCTAGAGCCGAGAAGCAGAAAAATGGAACCAACGGTACTGTGTTGGTTAGCACAGTAAAACCACACCGTACTCTTTTCTGAGAGTTGCCAGTTCCAGTTCCAGTCAGCCAGCAACAGCTTCTGCTGCAGTGACCAAAGCAAACCCTGGTAAGACAGGTACGCCAAAGTGAGACAGTGTCCCAACCAGACATACCGTAGTTCCAGCAAGGGGTAACTTTGCACCCAGTCACCAACCAACCCAATCAGTTCGAGCAACAACAAAACTAACAACCAAAAACATAATTAGTTATAACCAGAGTGCCCCTGTCCTAGCGCATATTAACCACATCGACAGTGTCTGTAGTTCTCTAGGGCAACACTTGTCAATTGAAACTATTTATCGAATTAACATTGTAAACATGAGAAACCACGACAGAAATGTATTTTCTTTAAATATTATTCATGTGTTTTGTTGTTTTTCACGAGGCATGTCATTTTTCACGAGAAACTGTGTATTCCGTAATTTTGCGCGCCACATGGAAAATGTGTCATCCTTCTTTGCGTAGGTGTCTGTTGACAAGTACTATGAGAGTACTTGAATTCCTGTCTTTTTATATATCCTTTGTATTTTCAATGTCATTCTAACAAACCAAAATGAAAATCAAAGATCTTGTCTCAAACACAGCACAAAGCAAGGCACAAAGAAAGTGGAACAGGGCATCAACTATACAATAATCGAGTACAGTCACAAAATTGAAGTCATATAATTTTCTATATTCATTGTCTAACCATCTCGCTGTAATTACCTGAACCAAGGTATTTAGTTTGTACTTAAGTTTATAATTTTTAAACGTATACATTTCAATTGTATTTTTGGTGTTGGCAACATGACTGTAACCTGAGAAAATAGTAGCTGAAAAGGGTACATAGTGGCGCCCTCCTTCTCTGGCCTGACGGGAAGGTTGACTTGTGGCCCGGGCAGCGGTGCTCTCACGCCACACCACCACTACCATAGTTTTTTAGATTTTCACTGTGGTTCTTTTTCCTTTTGTTTCTCAAATTGCAGCATACCAATTTAGAGTAGCGAAACTACAACTCATATATTTTATTGCTACAGACTAGTAAACACATTTTTAATAATTTTTTTTTACATTTTTGCCCCATGATTTAAATATATTTTTTTGTTGATTTTCGTGATTTTTAACAATTCCTGAGATGGCCTTGTAAAATTACTGTTATTAAATCAGCTACTCAAAAAATAGGGGTCTTACAGTACAAGGTGTATACTCACAATCCAATTGATATCATGAAGTTGTCTGACTGCAAATTCTTCACTTTCTGGAGGGAAATAGTCAGGGTCATCAGCTGACATTTGCAGAAACCTTTCAAGCCTGGCGCTGGAGTGTTCTGGGCCCTGAAATGTAGCAAAAGTTATAATTATCACTTAATACCTTCGAGAAAAAGACATCCAAATATACTGCTGGCCATTAGAACTGCAACACCAAGGACTTGAGCTATCACAACCAGATTTATTGGTCACAATACCCATCATACAAAGGTGACATGATTACTCTTGCAACTCAGTATGACATACAGAACATGGTAAATCATTACTGTGTGGCTTCCCCACTAGCAACAATAACCACTGCTACATGACAAGGTACTGAGAGGAAGAGAGACAATTAATACATTCTGGCCACAGGTGTCCTGTGACAAGCCAGTCATCATCTGACCATGAGTGACACATTTTTCCATGGGAGAGAAATTTGGTTAAGATGCAGGCCAAAAAAAGCAGCGTGACATGGTCATCCAGGAAATGTCAGATACGTGCAAAGGCGATCACGCATTGCCATGTTGGCACAAGGCTCCAGACTGGTCCTGAAGATAACAAAGGTCTCCGACACCATCACAATATAATGGTTGTTGATCAGCACACCAGCAATGCAGACAAAGCACGAGCAAGACTGAAATCCGATGGCATCTCCTTCCGTAACTCCAGGTGTTGTGCTGTTATAACTGTGCATAATGCAGAACTGATAGGTGTGTGCCATGGTGCCGCCAAACACTGATGTGACCACCATGATGTGGCAAGCAGTCAGGGTGCCTGGGCAAGATGCCTTGATGCTGCAAACGGCGATAAACTGCATGTGTGGACATACTCTTGAGCGAGTGTGTTTGATGCAGTTGTATGGTCATAATCGCCATGCACACCCCATGTCTGTCTTCACGCTCATTGGCGCAACAGGGCTGTTGGCTTCCTGCATGTTGCTTAGTCCATCTCTCCTCCACCCACTGATCCCATATCTGCTTCACTGTGTCTTCCAATGTGAGAACCAATTTTGTGGTAGGATAATCCATAACTTCAATAGGCCACAACTCTCCCATGGTGGTCATAGGCAAAAAACTGTTAATATGACTGTTGTGTTCTTTGACGTGGCATGCGCACTCCATCCATGCACACAAACAGCAGCGAACAATTCCACTACCTCTAAGTGGTTCCCAACCTCCACTTATTAGTGTCGCCATTGGTGCATATACTGCAACACTTTGCTGAACAACCAATCACGCCTTTGTCATACTCTGCTCTACACATTCTCTTAATGTGGAGTCCTTAAGGTGTATCCTTTTTATTAGTGTTGCTATTCAAATGGTCACAGTGTGTGTTCATAGTAATACTAAATTAAACAAAGTTAGAAATTCATATGATTAATGTTTTTGTGTACAAACTGAATTTATAAGTCTAACCCTGGATATTAGGGGTGGGCGAAGCTTCAACAATTCAAAATTTAATCAAATATATTTTTAATATTCGGATTTGTATTCAAAATGAAATATTTTACTTTGAACTTAAAAAAAAAAGTGCTATTATTTATTGTTATTTATCCAAAAAACAGAAGATGATGTGGGCTTAGTAACATCAATATCAAAGTTTTTATTTTACTTACGCTACACACATGGCTAGTGAATAATGAGAACATAACCTCAACTCAATAGAATGCCCACAAATTAATCCAAAATGCATTTCAGTGTGAAATAATTTTCAGTATCTAATATCACTCCCAAGATAGCAAAATGGAATTATTCGAAAAAGAACCTTTTTATATTACGAAACACTATTATCTTTTCAAACTTCATTCGGCACTGCAGATTTTAATCTGTAATACACCATATTTTAGTGTATATAGGCCATGTGCGTGTATAGGCTGCACCAGAAGGTTTTGATGAAAAATTAAGGATAATTAATATTTCAAGTGTAGACCGCACTTAATTTTTGTATTTCTGTAAATATTGTTAAGTTACGATTCCACACAAACATAATAAATTCCACCTTAATTTCTCCCCTGCAAAACATTTGAGACATAAAATTTGTATTACAGTGGAAGCCCGGAATACTGCGGATTCGGTTAGACCGTGGGGCAATTTATGTCCCCAAGCCTGAATAAATAAATAAGCGGAAAATATGCGGTCTGTCGGCAGGTGGTCGTGAGTCGGGGACGTTGATGGACGAGGCGGAGGGAGCAGCCACACATTCTCCCTCCTTTCAGCGGAGATCTATTTTACTGATTCTATACATCCAATATTATATGGTTTTCCATATATGCAAATAAAATGTGTTCTTATATTACCATATTGGTGAGTAAGGCCGTGTGCGTGTATAGGCCACGTCAGAAGTTTTTGATAAAACATTTAGGATAGTTAATATTTCAAGTATACAGCACTAAATTTTTATATTCCCGTAAACATTTTCGGGTCTCATCATACCAGTGCCAACATGACGCCTAAATTTCATAGAAATTCAACACATTGACGTAAATCGCATCAATCAGCATGTGTTCCCAATACCGGGCCGCTGTTACAAATTGAACCGGTCCTGTAAAGATGGCAGTGGTGATGGCAGTCTTGCCACTGCCCACCAGAATAATCTTGTAGCGACCGACGGACAGCTGCCCAGCCCCGACGATCTAGGCACGAGCGACAACAGCAAGCCACTGCGTCAATCTCCTATGAGGTATAGCTCTATGTAATTATTATAATTATGATGTAGACACTTTGATTATAATGAATATATACCGGCCATAAGGTAGGTCTTCCGATTAAAAAAAAAAAACTCCGAGCGGACGAGCTACTGTGGACAAGGCTTAATACAGAAAAGCAGTCTTTCTTTGCATGCCACAAATAATTAGCTTTTATTGTTTTAGTTTTCCTTTGTAAAATGCAAATCAGAAAAGCAAGCGACATGTTTCACAACACGTGAGGCACTGATAGATCCTATGTACAGTGCAAGCGTGTATTCGAGCTTTACACGTGAGCATTCTTTTCTCATTCTCAATTCCTTCCAACCAGGCCCAGCAGGGGGGTGGTGAACCCCCTTTTTCAACCCGCGTGACAAACAACTCACAGCGATCACCGCCCTTGGTGATATAAGTACATCCTTTGCCTGGAAAATGCAGTATTTTTTAGTTATTCTTGCTTGAATGCATGTGACCCTTCATCACAGCGCGTTTCTCTTCTGTTTCCCTCCCTTGGGTGCTGTCAAGTCTGGTGATGCAGATAAAAAAAATAAAGTTCCGATAGCAAGGGGTCAAACGTTTCACGAGCTACAGTAGTAAATAACAACACTTGCACCGTGTTTGACAGATAGGTGCCATGCCCCATTAGAACACTAGCTTTTGCTACTATACTCTGTCACTCCCAGAATAGCGCGGAAAGCTATAACGCGGGCCTGAGTTATGTCCCCCCAACAGCCGCGTTATATCGGGCTTTTACGTATTTTGCAAAGTTTACAAATATACATTGTGCGATTACTATTCCACAGATGGTAACGTGACTTGAGAAAGCAAAACCACTGCAACATGTTGCACAAAATGGCATCTTATCAATGTGCACTTTTACTGCCAGGGCGAGTGTGCGAACTACGTAAGATATCTTTCTCTTGTACAGCATCTATAGCCAAGCTCAAACATGTTTACATGGTACATGTGCAGGATGAAGGTTATTTAGTTATTGAACACGAGTGAACAAATAATTGAATGAATGGACAAACCATCATTTACACTATACCTTCACGAGGAGAGAAATACTTTGTCTTTTACTTTCCTTCCCTTCCTTCCTATAAGTTAAAACATTAAAAGGTACTGTATGTTGACTAATTTCTATGACAATATTTTGTATATAAGCAGCACCCCACTTTTTGTAATCATTCTTTTTGTAAAAATGTGCAGCCTATACACACTGAAATACGGTAGGTTTATTTCCCTCACGTGCAACAGCACCTTAACACACTACGGTATGATAAATAGGAGATTAAACTGCACATTTTACGAACTTAACTACCCTTTGCGATTCAAACCTCAGTAATATAATACAAAAAATGTGAAATATTTAACAACTATGCTTAACTTCACGTCATTTTGAGTGCCCTTGGAATACCCATACAGCCAACAGTTTTCTATTGACCGAATCACAGAGGAAGTAATAAAGGAATGGATCATTTACAGTGTGTATTTGTAGAAAACAAAGATGGAGACCAAACAAAATTTAAATAAACTTAACAGTCCACAAAACATTAACTAAAGTTATTTAATAATGTATATGTAAGCAACATAATATAACCATATAATATTGAATCACGTCATTTAGATACACAATTACGCAGTCACATTTTGCAACAAATTTTTGTGAATGTGATCACATGTTGATCGTTTAATGATCATAGACGTTTTGCAACCTCACCCAAAATTGTGGTAATAATCCATTCCAAAGGATGAAATGTATTTTTGACAAAGTTCTTCTGTAGCCACCGTCGAGGATGGTTCAGATTTTTAGGTCTTAGCATCATAGCTATGATGCAGTTATGGCTGTACAGACTTTCTTCCAAAGGCCAGGCGCATTTTGCACCACATTCTCTCATTGAACCATCCATGTTATGTTACTGAGTACAAAAAATTGTGTTGTGGTTATGTTTTAACAGACAAGCTGAAATACTATTTTGGCAGTTTTTGAAGGCCTATTAATGGAGCCAAAGTACTTCAAGTTTAAATATTGGACCACTTGCCAAAAAAGCCCAGAAGTGATATTTGGTAATTTTTACGAAGTAAAAAAAAAAACTAATGGGGTGTAAAAACATGAGCACTGCATTGTGTCCAAGTCTTACATGTTTCACACTTCACTAAAATATTTTTTAGTTTCATATTTAGTATCCTTTTCCATTTAAGTCAAACAATGTGCTGATATGATAAAAAATCATTTTTGAGCCTTTTATACTATGCTACTTTTAAATATACCCTAAGACTGAATTAATTTTCAGTTTGTTATTTAGATTTGTTTAGCATGAAAGGCAATGTGTGTAATTACATAGTAAAAAATTGTGCTCAAGAATTTTGTAAATCAGGGAAAAACATTTCTTTCTGATCTGCATTTAACCTAGCTTATAAAAATGTATGCATTTTGGTTCAATGTGTACTTGTCAACCAAACCCTTCGATTCAATATTTAATTCTAATTCAAGAATATTTTTAAAAATTTTCTTTGAAATGAAATTTTTAGCTTCGCCCACCCTTACTGGATATAACAACACTAAAATGTAATTATTCATTCTTATTTTTTCAGTACTTAGTTGTGTTGTGCTATAGGGATTATAGATGGTAGACTACTACAGTAGCTTAAGCACAGGCAATCATACTGCATGAAGTATCTTACCATGCCTTCCATTCCGTGAGGCAAGAGCATTACCAAGCCTGACTGTCGCACCCACTTTGCCTGGCCAGAGGAAATAAACTGGTCAATAATACACTGTGCTGTGTTGTTGAAATCACCAAACTGGGCTTCCCAGCAAACCAGTGCATTGGGGTTGGTCATAGAGTAACCAAGCTCAAAGCCTGAAAATATAAACACTGAGCTTGAACTGTACAATTACAAACAAACTTTTACAACATACAACTAAAACACAAGTAGTACAAAAGTTCCTTCTTGCTCGGAGGATTGAGGATGGGGACAAAGGGACTGTCAGACCACCATCTTTGCTGATGTCACTTGGCAAAAATTACGTGTTTTTCGCACAGAAAATGGCTGTCTGTAAAACAGCCAAATATTGCGCAAGAAACCTGTATTTTACACAATGAGGCTTACTTTTACACAACAAAAGTGTGCACTTGCTCAATCAGCCGGATTTTGCCCAATCCGGCAGGATCGGGCGGAAAGTGAGAAATATTCAGCCGATGACTCTATAGTGTGGCGTTTGACTCAATGAGGAGGAGGATGAGGGGTTGTGGAATTTCACCACAGCCCTTGCATTCTCGTCGTTTTCTCCGAGCGCTCTCAATTGATGTTATGGTTTTCCTTCATACCGAAAGTGCGCACTTTCAGCTCACGCATTCCACGTGAAGGGGGAGTCCCTGCCAGCCTCAGGTCAAGTATGACCTATGCACACATATAAGCATAGTTCGCTGTAATTTCTGAACCGTGTTAAGATACAACTACCAAAATCATAACGTAGGCATAGTCGGCTGTAATTTACAAATTGTTTACGTAAATTTCATAATTTAGGCATCACCCCCAACGACGAGAAAGATTGCAGTGTCAAGTATGTCCTAAGTGCACTTATAGCATAGACAGTCTGTAATTATCAAAACCGGTTAAGATTGGTGGGGTGCAGAGTCTCATAATGTCATTCCTTTCGTGATCTATCTCACTCTCCCTCTCTCTCTCTGCTAGTATTATGTACATTCCTTCGACTTGTGCGCTGTCAATCACAGCCTTATAGATTCTCACGTTGCTCGTGCGGCAGATTGGACGTGTTCTGCTGCTAGTGTTGGCCGGTTTTGATTCACTTGATTTGTACGGATGATGTTCTGCCCAGGATGGTCTGGTCATGTCTAGCATCAGCTATGGCTATTGCGGCAGAGTGAACGACAGAGTATGATTTCCTTCGCAATGAAGGCTAGGTACATGACGAACCACAAGTGTGACGAGCGATCGGTCATGTCTGAACGCTCTACTACTAAGGTCTTGGGCTACAGAGGACCAGAGTGGGTGGTAATTGCAACATGATGTAAAAACTACCTGTGATTACAAGCATTGAAGGCTCGGTACACAAGTGCAGGTTGGAGACAGAGTATGACTGCAGTATGGAGTTGGTACACGAGAGCAGGCCGGGTCATGAAGGTGGAGTACAACTAAAGTGTACTCTCGATGTATTGTTATTGCATGTATCAATAAACCGCATACACCAACAATTTGTGGTCCCAGAAAAATCCCTATGTAAATAATTTTAACATCAAACCGCTTGTATCGCTTATCACATGGAGCATCGATCAAAGTATATTTTTGGTACCTTCACCCAATATTTCCCGCAACCATAGTTTTAAAATTTGTTGTTTATGCAATCATCTAGTAACTGGTTGTGAAATACGTCACCTGCGCTGTCGTTTATAACTGCTCTGCGGCGCGCTGTCTAGTGTCTTGTATTCCCAACACATCTGTCAACACTGTGGTCATGCCGCATAGAGCAAGACTGGCTTGCTACTTCCCCTGACGAGAGGGGAAGTGATTACCCATAGCAACGAGCGGTGGCGACCTAGCATCCTTCCTCCCCTCACAACCCATTCTTGCCGCCGAGAGTGGAAGTTGTGTAGCAAAAGATAAAGCACATCCTCTCTCTCTCTCTGTCATGCACGCTTCGCTTACACATGCCTGCCTAGCCATTATTTTATCAAGATTATGCATTGCTTAAAATAGTTGCACCTATCATCATTTGTATTACAACGCAAATGGTTTCACCTGAAAATGTTACGCAAAACATTTTAACGAGGGATTATTATTTGCAAAGAAGTATTCTTTTGTGAAGAAAGGTAATTTTTTCCCATAAGGTTAGCATTTCATTGTATCTGGCATTCAATCAACATTATTTTAAAACGTAATAATTATTTAACTCAAGGGGCAGCATCTTTGCGAATAAAATTAGATGCCCAGAAGTATATACTTGACTTCCCCTTGTCGCCAAAAATTGTTTGTACACCGAGACACTTGTATTTACCTTATTCACCCAAATATAAGACGACCCCCTACATTTGCCCTTTGCTGATCGGAAAAATTCTATTTTGCCACAAATACCTACTGACAGGCCATGTATATTTGCTTTTGCAAAAGCCTAAGTTGTTCTTAAGGCCATATGTTCAATTTCAGCCTTTTTCTGTTTTGCACTGTTAAAACTTCCAGCAATAGAAATTGGAATTTTTTTTGGGGGGGAGGGGGGGGGGGGGGAATCTTTTGTTTATTTAAATCATGTTTTTCACTTTAGGCATGTTTTAAAACAGTATCTCGTCGCTCGTATGAAACTTTACAGTTACAGTGTTCACACATTTATGTAGATGTGTCTGAAGCATAAAGACAGTCACTACGAAATTCTTATGCCCACTGTCTTGCACTTACTGTGTTTTGAGGCATTTTAAACAATTATAATTTACGACATATTGAGATAGTAACACACTTAGCTACAAGACAAGATAAAGAAACATGATAATTCAATTTAATAATAATAGTTTACGTTAATAATGGCACACAACCTCTCTATTTTAAATTTCGCCTATGAAGAAAGGAGAAATTTTGCCAAAACAAAAACATAGGTATTACGCCAAATATTCAGCTGTACGAATTCGGCTGGCCCGCCATAGATAACATGATGAGTGGTAGACGTCAACATTTCTCAAAGTTACTTGATTTTGTTGTGGCTAAATACACTTTCACAGCGCTATACATTAAAGTGTTCACTCAAAGTACTGTGAATAATTATCCACGAAAACAACAGATTGATTCCCGTTTTTGCATCTAAATCCACAATAGCACACCAAATCAGTCCAAGAAGCAGGTTTGTGGTTTACGAAAAATACGAATTTGTAGTACTTAGTCTTGTAAATTTCGTGAATTGTAACTCCAAGTGTAAAAAATTGTGTTATTTCGTGTTTTAGATGAAAATTTGCATTATCGTGATCACAAAATTTTCAGGTCTCTTAATTATTACCTATATGTAATTTTAACCCAAATTTTTTTTTTTGTGATGCGAAAATAAGACGACCCTTAATTTTTGAAAGTGAAATTTGGAACATAATAGTCTTATATTCGGGTGAATACGTTTAAGTGTAAAGTTAATTTTCGGTAACGTCTTGTGGGGAAATCAGAGGATTTAAATTAATTAATTTCAATAGAGACGTGTCATTAAAATAAAGAAACTGATAAAATGTAAGAGAAAGTACAACACCTTTTGTCATCTAATAATGGGTAGGTAAGCACAGAGTCGAATGCAGTGTAACTCGCGACAGAGAAAATCAGAGGACATGGTTTTGAATGATTAATTATTAAAGACAGTGAATAAATTAATTATAATCACATTATTCATTTATGTCTCAAAATTACAAGTTTCCTTTTCAGTGAAATATAATTAACTACTTTAAAAGACAGACATATGACACGCGCGCAAGGTGTCGCCAAGTAATAGCAATGAGAGGTAAGCCTCCCATCCCCCGTGACACTGCCCGATTGATAACTTCTCATGCGCTCTTAGCTGATAGTGCGCAGGGGAAAATTAAAATTTGACTTGCATTCTGTCTCATATTATTTTCATTTTCAGAAGGTTTGAAAATTTTAGTTCAGCTTGCATTTGGTGTCTGATTACAATCAATTATATACTGTATTTTGAGACTATATTTTCTTTATTTAAACAAGTTTAGGTGAAATGTTTTTAATGTATTATTTACAATAATACTTTTTCTATAACTCCCATTTTTATTGTGTTTAATAGCCAAACCTTATTCACAGATAATGTACAGCTCTTAATATACCCAACATAAAGTCTTATAAGGTTAGAATTTGTATTTTATTGATGTACATGTCAGAACCCTCATCTACTGAAATCATTCATGTATGACATTTTTAGGCAGTCCCCTAAATAACGTTAGATCGAGAGTCGATTGTACCAGTATTTGCAAACATTGAAGGCTTGGTATACTAGTGCAGGCTAGGCCGGTCATGTCCAAACGTGCTACTACTACAGTCTTGGGTTGTGGAGAGTTAGAGTGGGGGGCAATTGCGACACAATGTACTACAGACTGCCTGGAGCACTGAAGGCTCAGTACATGAGTGCAGGTTGAAGACAGAGTACGAATGCCTATCACACGACAATGGTTGGGTCAGCTGGTGCAAGTGTTGTGAGCGATGGCTGCACATGATTTCGTTTTGTAAGGAGGTCATACTTGTCTAGCATTGTCTAGCACCCTGCACATGTGTGATTGCGCTGGTTGGTAAATACTTATAACTACAGCAAAAGCCCAATATAACACTACTGTTGGGGGACATAACTCAGACCCGCGTTATAGCTTTCTACGCTATTCCAGGAGTGATAGAGTACTACTACTACACCAACAACAAAAAATTTTCTAATGGGGCGTGGCACCTATCTGTCAACACGGAACAAGTTGTTATTTACAGCAGTAACGCGTGAAATGTTTGGCCCCTTGCTATCCAAACCGTTTTTTTATTTGCTACACGACTTCACAGCACCCAAGGGAGGGAAACAGAAGAAGAGAAACAAATTGTGATGAAGGGAGTCACATGCATTCAAGCAAGAGTAACTAAAAATACCACATTTTCCAGGCAAAGGATGTACTTATTCCACCAAGGGCAGTGTTTGCTGCGAGTTGTTTGTCACGCGGGTTGGAGAAGGAGGTTCACCTCCCATCCCCTGCTGGGCCTGGTTGGGAGGAGTGAGGATGAGAAACGAAGCTCATGTCCAAGTAAAACTAAACAGAGGTCAAAGCATGCTTGCACTGCAGATGGGATCTATCAGTGCCTCACATGTTGTGAAACACATCACTTGCTTGTCTGAATTGCAGTTTACAAAGGAAAACTAAAATAAAAAAGTGAATTATTTGTGGTATGCAAAGAAAGGTTGCTTTTCAATATTAAGACTTGCCTACAATAGCTCGTCTGCTCGGAATTTTTTTGCGAAAATTATAAGACATACCGTATAGCTGGGATCATACATTATAATCAAATTGTCTACATCGTATTTATAATGATTACATAGCGCTATATTCCATACAAGATTAATTATAGGCCTGTAAATAACAAAAACACTAATTTTGAGACGCGTCTCAAATTTCTGAATTTTTTTTTTCGAAAATTGGAAGAAACGCCAAATAGCCGCTATATACACATTATAATCAAAGTGTCTACATCATAATTATAATGATTACATAGAGCTCCAGTAGAATCTCGTTGTAGCAAGCACGTAACTGCGAGAACATGGGTACAATGAGGTCTTCTTGAGGAACTGTCAAAAAATCACAAAAATATTCCATGAAAAATTGTAATTTTATGAGTAGAAACTGTGCGGCGAGATTGTGTGAAGCAGGCTTGAGGTGGGACTCGTGACCAGGTGAAGCGCACTTTTGTTATCTGTATGCCGTAACGCCACTCCCTTGTCAGACGACACCTTTTCTCAGCAGGCATTAGCTGCTAATAAATATATCTTAATTGTAGCCTGAGGCATTAAATTTCAGTGGTGGTGAAATGTATACACTGTGTTTATTGCCCGCATTGCAATTTTTATATTAAAAAGCAGCTGGAAGCTGAAAGCTGGATGGAAGGAGAAATTTATAACGGCCTTAAAAAGTGCTCACTTTACTGTGAACAGCCTACACCTTGTGCCACTCTCTCCAAACGCATTGTTCTATAAATAGAATCCCGCACTTTCTACCTTGACATCGTTTTAATGAACCAGTTCTGCTTTTCTGTAGTCGTTCACGGTCATTGTGCTGTCAACTGTGTTTGGTTTCAAACAACTTGGTGTATGTCGGTCTAACGTTATTGTTAAAAGCAAACAAATTTCATTTAAACATAACACTCCAAGCGATAGCTGGAATTGATCACAGCTACATATTAACAGATTTTCGCCGGGTTTTTTCCCCATACTGTGGCATACCAATTAAAGATAGGGACACAACTACTACTACATTTTACCGCTGTGCTATAACGAACTCAATTTTAATCCGTTTTTATAAATTTTTCTTGAATTTTTGCAGGTTTTGTTAGTTGAAAACGTATAATTTTCCAGTGACTACCGCATTTACTGGTATAATTCTCGCACTGGCACAATTCACGTAGCATATTTCTCTCAACGAGGCACGTAATGCTAACTGGCCTGTGGCGCGCACTTTGTCAGACCGCGCCAGGCTGCTGACACTTCAATGTCGCTGGTCCCCTTATCGATTTCTGGCTTACACGCCCACGCTGCAGAAAACAAAATCAGTCACGGAGTTTATTTGTATGCAGGTGATTTTTTTTAATGCAAAGGGAATAGTTTACATTTTTTAAATTTTTGTTTAATACGAATGCATAATGGGTAAATATGCCAGTCAAACTGCTGCATTTAAACTTCATGTAATTGTGTATGCAGAACACAACAATAGAGAAGTGGGCCGAAAATTCATTGTTTCTGAGTTTAAAGTGCATGTCATGTTTTCCCAATACTGGGCCGCTGTTACTACGTGAACTGGACCTGTAACAACGGCAGTGACGGGCGGTGCGTGGCCACCGCCTGGCCAGAATAATTGTGTAGCTACCGACCGACCGACCGACAGACAGCTGCCCCGCCCGAGGATCTAGGGCCGAGCGACAGTGGCAAGCAGCAGTCCGGCCACGCTGCAAAGGATCTAGGCACTCGCCCAGCTACGTGCACACGGCAATGTTTTCGCTGCTAGCCCCAGCACACAAGTGATTTAATTTTGAATATGTATTTTCATATCCATTATCAATAAATGAAGTGCTGTGTTTTAAAAAAACGTATCCCCGTGGTTGGCGAGGGATTACGTACAGTAGACCGTATTTTAATGTATACATACACGTGTCTTGGTGATTCCTTGCAAAATTCACACACCCTAATTTTTTGCACTAAAATCCTGCAAAATAGGTGCAAAAATTATGCCAGTAAATACAGGTATTTGGTTTGAGGCGGTCCTGTGGAGCTGTGACGGGTGAGTTATCGCTTGCAGGGCAGTGCTTGGTGGCAGAGTAAGTGATAGAGGGAAATGCTGCATAGGCCGGGCAACTGATTGTGGGGCAATTTGGGTAGGCCGAGCAACTGACTGCAGGTAGACCGGCTATACTTATGTGGCGCGGTCAGATTTTCTGCTCATTTTCACGCAGTTAGTTTTCATATAGCAGGATATTTTTACGTCATGGTGAACACAATTCAAAAGCAATTTTAGGGTGATTTTTTAGTCACTCTTATAGTGAGGATCGAACATGGAACCCCTGACTTCTCGCTATAACAGAACTCTACTGTATACCCCGTAGGAGATTAATTATAGACCTGTAAATGGCTTAGCATCATGAATTTCGAGGCCCACCTCAAATTTCGGAATATTAAAAAAAAAATAAAAAATAAAAAATAAAAAAAAAAAAATGGGAAGACATACTGTTATAGCTGCTACATGCACATTATAAATAAAGTGTCTACAGTATTATTATAATGATTATGTAGCACTATACCCCGTAGGTGATTAATTATAGGCCTGTAGATAACAGTCCCTACCTTACCCAGAATCTGAACCCAGAGCCCCTCGCACTGCAAGCCAGTTTTACAGTGAATGTGCCACAGAAGTCGGCATCCCTTTTATGACAGTATATCCAGCGTATTTTAACTTACTTTAGCTAAAAATTTTGGCATAAAATAATTGTATTTGCTTAAATGTGTTACTCTATACAACGCACGCACATTTCAAACTTTTAAGTGCCAGGAAATGAGTGACAGCAGGACACTTGCAAGTATGACAATACGGCTTGGAATGTAGGCATGCCATCCCTCCACACAGATCCAATGCCCAGATAAGATTGAAAGGTTGCTACAGTAACATTTTTTTTTTCACCTGTTTAGAACCAAACAGAATAGGTATAATAGGGTGACATAAAAAAACTCTACCACTAAGAATTATTCCGTCAAATACATTGCACCACGCCAATGAAACTGAATACGAAAAACCATACAATATTGGCTGTAACGAATTAGTAAAATAGATCTCTGTGCTCTGAAAATAGATCTCTGTGCTCTGAGGGAGAAGCGTGCCCGCTCCCTCCACCTCATCCATCAATGTACCCGACTCACAACCACCTGCCGACAGACCACATGCCTACCTGACCGCACTCTTTCCGCTTATTTATTTATTCAGGCTAGGGTATAACCGAATTCGCTGTATAACAGACCACGGTATTCTGGGCTTCCACTGTATTTTCCTTGCATCTGTGTATAGCAGTGATCTAATCGTTCCCAGCAATTAACAATGGTACTTTTTTCACCTAACATAACTTGATACTCGCACAATATGCATTGGTTTGTAAATACTTATAACTATTTTTGTGGTTTACCTCTGTGCATAGCAGTGTTCTCTCTCTTGGTGATGATTTAGTTTCAGTTGGTTCATAAGGAAGGTGTTCTGCCCAGGGCGGCCTGGTCGTCTCCAGCATCGTCGCAGTATAGAGCACCCGAGGCTTGCACTGGTTGTCAAGTACTTAAATTTCTCTTGTAATGGAAAAGTACATCTCTCTCTCTATCCCCTCCCTCCCCACCCCCTCCTGCCAGACTCCCCACTCCCCCTCTCACTCTCACTGCTAGTGTTTCTTGCCATCCCTTTGACTTGCCTATGCAGTTGGTCGACAGCCTGGGATACTTTACAGTAACCAGGATGGTCTGGTCGTGTCTAGCATCATTTAATACACAGCATATGACACCTGATGCTTGTGTAATATGTGATTGTGCTGGTTCGCAAGTACTTTAATTCCTCTCGTAATGTAAAAGTACATGTGTGACTTGGGTGGTCAACCACACTGGAGCCCTGGTGCAGCAATCTCGGCTAGTCCAGAAGGGAGAAAACCGCGTGATGTCGTGTTTATTGTCTGGTGAGTGCGTAGGCCAATGTTGGTATTTCTTCACCTAACTGTACAATGTCTGTCGAGTGTGTAGGCTTATGCGCGTATATACACTATTTCATCTTCTTACACTTATGTGATGGTGGTCATGTGGTCAAGGCAATGGACTGGTAACCCAAGGAAAGCCGGAACAATCTCGCAAACCTCCTGCATTTTGAGTTCGCAAACATTAATTCCCGATGCTAGCGCACCACTACTGGCGATGGGTGTGTACCGATACAAGTGCTCCTAGCTGCGACCTGACGTGCGTTTAAGTCTGGTGAGTATGCTTATATTCGGCACCATGTTACGTCAGGTCGACAGATCCCAAAAGGAATGACAGCGCACGAGACTCGGCACCCTGCCAATCTTAACTGATTCTGAAATTACAAACTGTCTATAATTATAAGTGTGCTTATGATATACTTGACCTCTCGATACATTTTGTTTTCTGGAGGCTGTTATGTGATATGTTTATTGTTTGGCAAGTGTGTATGCTGATGTTATGAGTTTGCTAGTTGTATCTCCAATGGTTTGTGATTTTACAGCCAACTATTCTTATGAGAGCGCTTAGGACATACTTGACCCCGCAACCTTTTTCGCTGTCTGGGGTGACTCCTACATTATAATTTTGGTAGTTGTATCTCAAATGGTTAGGAAATTTTAGCCAATCATGATTATATGTGAGCTTAGGACATACTTGACCCCTCGTTGTCCGAGATGATGCCTACATTCTGATTTTGCTAGTTGTATCTCAAACGGTTAAAAAATTACAGCCAACTATGCTTACAAGTGCACTTAGGACACATTTGACCCTGCGTCCCTTCTTGTGCATAGGTCATACTTGACCCCTCAATCTTTTAGTTGTCGGGGACCATGCCTAAGTTATGGATTTGCTAGTTGTATCTTACACAGTTCGGACTATGCTTATTGTCCATTAACGCTTTCTTCTGCCTTTTGGAATCGAACCTTTGAAAACTCACCCTAGGAGTAATATGTCAACCTGTTTTTCCAATAACTTGTATTCCACAAATATTTAACACTGTGATCAACTTTAGAGTAGTGTATTATTAAATAAATGAAACTTTACCTTAGTATCTTATATAACTTGTAATATTTATTTTGTACTAAATATTAATTAACAGCAAGAGCAGCGACGTGTTAGTAATTGCCGCTAAAAAATAGTTCACAGTTACACTATTTTTTAACCTCGTTTTTATGTGTACTATTCGTAAGTTAAACGTTGCCAATTTATATATTTGTATTGTTACGTAGCACTGATGGAAACACATTTTATTGTTGCAGTTAAAAATATCCACGCAAATTCACGTGCATAGGCTGGTGTTTTGTTTTTCATCCGGAATAAAGATTCAATGCGCGAAGCAGAGCATGTCACTCGCTCTCGCTCTCTCTCGGGAAGATCGTACCACCTGTGTATCAGATAAAATTAAATTTTGTTATTTCTAATTTCAGCACATTTCATACTAATTACAGCAACAATAATGATGTTTGAGATTGTAATTTACAACTGAAACGAGATATTGTTTAAATACATATTATATGTTATTTAGATGCAACAACATATTTTAGATGCGATGGCACAACACAGCTCGTTGCGCGACACTTACAAATCCAGCAGGTTGACAGACGTGGTGTGGAAAGGATAATCTAGAATTTGATCAACTTTACCCTAGTCCATGGCCTAGCCACACGCTTGTCCCAATATGGCGGGAGGCGGACTGGCTATCATACCCTTTATTATAGTGCCTTACGATTTGCAGTGGTGTGGCGACATGTCAATGACACTGCGTGTTTCTGAATGAAGCGCCAAGTTCGTACTAGTGTTTTTGAAACATCACAGGGAAGTTACAATGTTGTGATAAATGTGTTTCCACGGCAGGAATAATTAATATACTGTAACGAGTGTTGTGATTGCTGTGTGTGCAAGGGCGTAGCCGCCATTTCCATCTATGGTAGCTGTGTTGTAATTGTTGCACAGGCCAGATGTGTGTGAATTCCAAATATGTGCGAAGTTTATATGTTTTAATCATGAACTGATGTTATGTCGAAGTTAATTATTTATATTCACGTCTATTTATCACAATGTTGTACCTTCGCTTTAGGTGTTTGAAACACAGTTGTGTCACGAGCTTGCATTTCTATAATTTGAAATATGCCTACCACAATCCCAAAAAAAATACGAAGCCCAACCACATAAATTTAAATAAATATTAAAATAAACCTACAAACCAGCAAGTACTAATGCATGTAACTACTAGCGGAATAAATGTTACGGTAGGCCTATGTGTTTGCATGTTCACCACTATCTTTTACATTTGTCGATGCTACATAAAGTAAATAAGAGACACGAGTTGTGTGCTTGAATTTACTGTCGTTTCGTTGGACTGGTTATCCCTTCGTTTTAATTTTTATTCCAAACACATATTAATAACAACAGGTTAAATACTACTGTTGTTTCCACCAGAGTTGTAACAAACACTGTCATCGCTAAATATTAATGTGTATTATGTATAACGTGCTATATCGTGTGTAAAGAATAGTTATAAAGCAGACCTAAATTGTGGACATTCGTAGGAAATATGACAGCATTCTTTGAACAGCTGTAAACAGCAACCAATGCATTTGACAGTTTGCTTGACATGAGGCAGTGCACTTAGAACATACTTGACACTTCGATTGTTGGGAGTGTTATCTATGTTACGATTTTGGTAGTTGTATCTTATAAGGTTCTGAAATGACAACTAATTATGCTTATAAGTGTGCTTACTTCAAACTTGACCCCTACTCTTTTTCATTGTCAGGGGCGATGCCTGTGTTATGATTTTGATAGTTGTCAGTCAGCCCCCTTGTCACCATCCCCAATCCCCTGAGCCAGAAGGAACTATTTTATACTACTAACACAATACAATCAATGCTCCCATACACTACAGAAATTAACAAACAGTTGTTTCAGAATATAATTGACATACCCTATGTTTATAGAGCCAAAGATAAACACAATCAATAAACATTAACATCACAAAACAAATTAAAAACAAATACACCCCCACACACTAAACTTACAATCAGTAATGACAGAAAAATTAAGCATAAACTATTGGTATCACTCAATAAGTAACACTACAACTGACATATACACAAATTAAGAAACAACACATTGGATGCACACGAAGATCAAGCATAAATACATAATTTTTATTAAAAGTAGAACACTGTTACAACATTTCTACATATAACACTATTATTTCACTGCCCCACTATTCTACCATCACCCTTAATGCTTTGATTTCCCAACTGTAACAATTTTAATATTCTAAATTTCCTGCATGTAATGTTTACAACCTCAACTCTGATGAAAGTTTTCTTTAAATGTAAAATTTCAAACATTAGTAACTAAACAATAACCTGCAGACTGACGTACAAACCAGCTGTTTTAAGTTTTGGACATGTCAGAGGCAAGGGCTTGCATGCCAGGGGGCAAAAGGGGTAAGTCTCATCTCTCTTTCCTCAGCTGATGATGATGGGGCATGTGTACATAGGATATTATAATCGAATAGCTGGTAGAGTGTGTATATTGTTTGTGTGACTTTGAGCTACTTCAAACATTTTTTTTTGAGTTTCCAGTGGCTGTGTGCACATCAAGCGATCGGCGACATGAACTAGTCGTTGCATCAACATGGCAGACCTGCGAGTTGTGCTGTGGTGCATGCTATAATTTGTTTTAATTCTCATGAAAATACAGTCCACCTGTACATTGACACAGACAAATGATTTGAGAGGAATATTAATTTACACTAAAAATTTTTTTTAACTGAACTAAAATAAGTAATAGAGAAGGGGTCTTCATTTTTTAAATAATTCTAAACCAAACTTCTGCAGTCACCCCACAAGAAGCTAATATTAACCCTGATTGTTTCTAGAGTGTATTTATAGTTATTAGACTATTCTCATCAGGTCATTATAAGCTGTTTAACTAGAACAATGTTCATAAGTTTGTTCCAGACACTTCTGTAAAGTTTCCAAGTTTGAATCCCACTTAAAACATGACATAAATGATGTGTCATACACAACTTTACTATGTTAAGCAAAAAAAAACCCTCAGATTCTTCCTCTACTGACACTCTCAAATTCAAAGGACTGTCCTTCCTGGTGTTACAAATACTGTCTGTAGTGTTCATGTATTCCACTAAGTTAAACTACTATCTACTAATTTATTACACATAAAAGGACTAACCCAGCACTCCGAACTCTGACAAGGAACTGTTGCAGACTATGTATGGCCCCTGGTCTGGATACAGGTGGCAAAGAGGCTTGTACGTTGCCTTGTCGACTTTCTGATGGTGAAGCACATGGTGACGATGGCTGGAAGCAAACAATTTCCCCAAGTGCTTTTCAGGTCCAATCACACAAGTTAGTTCACACTGTGTGCTAACAAATGCTGCCTTGCCTACCTGAATGTTCCCCTCTCCACGTCCTGCCCACTGAGCCGCACATGGACACCTTCCTTCAGCAGTGAGCCAAACGCCATTGCCTCACCAAGGGCCCAGTCAACCTCACGAGCCTCCACCATCTCCATGCGGGCTTTCAAGATGCGCTCAAGACCTGGTCACACAAGTCGCTTATTTCTACCTGACCCTGACACCTCTACAATTAGCCGATGTGTGATGTACATTGGGCAACAGAAAAATTACTCAACATGAGCTACTTAAGGGGAGACAATTTATTTATGATAGCCTATTTACTCAGTTGTAAGATGTACTTTTATGTGATTTTCTCAGATCTGAAAATGGGCTGCATTTTACAACTGATGGCATCTTATATTCACTAGCATATTCAACAAATGTCAATATAAAAAAATTAAATGATTCTACACCTACAAGGCTTCAAATACATGTCTTTTTATATTGTTAATACAAAATTCACCTGCAGAAACAACATACTTGTTAATCTGCGATGATGTTTACACAGGTTATGTAACAGAAATACAAACATGTGACTATATGTTGTATGAGTGACATTTATTTCATAGAACTGTACTAAACAAGAAGTGGGACGTGAAATATGATTACGGTATACAAGAAAAGGGACATGAAATAAATTCACATTGCACAAGAATTCAGAAGCTAAATTAAGTTAACTACACAAAAAAATGTTGGATCACCGGAAAAATATAAGAGTCTGAAATGTCACTGTTAGAAAACTTATCTATTGATTCGTTGGCGGCAGTTGTTCACCAAGACATTACGACCAGGCAAGGTTACTTATTTAAAGCGGAAGGAGTACAGATCTTACTTGTTGGTGGTTGTTTTAAATCAAAGTGCATCCTAGATTGGTATGCACACACTTTTAAGACATTTTAAGTACTAAAACTAGGGTGTGTCTTAGAACTGATATTCTAGATTAGAGTAAATACTAGGGATGGGCCAATGCTGATGCCAATACTGATTAACTGGCCAATACCACGACCATCAGCATCTGAACATTATTTGCAGATCATTATTCAGAGATTAGTAGAATTTATTCAACACAATGTTAAATATACCAGCATGCTACATCCTGTAAAACATTAATTTATTGCATCCACCAATCAGATATTCTGTATGAAACCCACAACATACCGGAATAATAATTGTTTTTTGATTATTTGTTCATGTTGTTTACATTTTACCATATTTCCTTTTGGTACATTCGCCAAAATTGTGTGCATCATTCGTTTTTGGACACTATGTGAATGCAAAACAACGCAGATAACAGACAAATGGTGCTATCGATAGTATTGATTACATCCCACAAGAGTTTATTTGTTCTATTTTCTTCTTACTGCATTTGTAGGTTGGCGACAACAAGAAAGCAACCTGCACTCTTATACTTCTTATGCATTTACTGCACTTGTAAGTTGGCGACTGTATTCAACGATTCTGTGGTGTTATTGCAAATGGAAAGTGAAAGCAAATACGCTATATTTTGACGGGCGCGAGTTCATATTGGAAACTGTCTGCTGCAGTTTTGGTTATAATGATAAAGGTCTGAATAAGACTCGGCAAGCAATAATTGGAAAAAAATTGTCACAAATAAATCAGTTATTTTAACCAAGGGATTGAGTATGGCTCGGCTGACTATGGAACACAAAGTGAAAATATTAATATAATAAAAAAATTCACTATTTCCAGTCAATATTTAAAATTAAATTTATTTCAATAAGTTCTTTTTAATCACACTTTTAGGTTGTTGGTTTAAACAAACATGTATTTTGAGATTATTTATGGCATTTCTTAGATCCAAAATCTAAGTCCGCATCAGCTTGCCTGAAGTTTTGAACGTGGTCTTTAATAAACTCAGTTTGTAATGAATGCTATATCATCTGATAACAATTTTTTCCTTGACTGTTAAGTCACTTGTTTGCCAAGTAAACTGTCTATCTTATCATTTATCATTCCAATGATTGTTTTATTACATTTTTATACTGTACACACCTAATACAAATTGCTTAAAGTGTACACAAAACTGAAAACTTAAATTTAAGTAATTAAAAAGTATTTCCAAATATTGGGAATTTGGAATTATGATTGTGCTCACCAAAACTGGTATCGGCATCACTTTAATCAGCTGCATCGGCAGCTGAGAATCAGTATAATTGGTATTGGCAAAATGTGGTATCAGCCCATCCCTAGTAAATGCGGTATGTAGTACGAATTGTGTGAGTAACCAACTCATTTCTGTTAGTTGCAGGGTTAAACCAAGTCAATTAACACACATGGTAAGCAAAAATATTAAACTATTAAAAAAGAAAGTTAACTTTTGACAAAACATTTTCATACCTGTTCAAATTAAATAAATATTGCCCTAAATCAATAATATTTAATCACTTCATACTGCCTAATATGCATATAAACGAAGACTCATTTCTACAGTATTCAATCATTAGGTACTAGTGCTTATTTTAAAGTTATTTTGAAGTGCCAATACCTATCACAGAATTTCTACTAAAATATTTAACTTATATTCAATTCTGATGCCCTGTTGCCTACATTGTGGCCTGCTGCAACTCTTATTAGTATTTTTTGTAAACTGGCATAGGTAGGTTAACTCGATGTGTGACGTCCTGTGGGCAAAGGAGGCACATCACTGTACAAAGTGTTGAGGGTGGGGTTGCGAGGGAGGGCAGACACAACCGGGGATGAGTTTGACTCTTATATGCAGCGTTGAACAGGAGCCCAGCCAATGTAGAGAACTGGTTGTGTGGCTTTCCGGCTGGGCACGAAATCGGGGACGGCTAGCCACGATCTTTTGCTTTGGTGGGACCACTCTCATGGGCATACCTGGGTGAGGGGAGGTCTGCAGAGGCTGATGGACCTGCTGTGGTTCGAACTGTGGTGTGGTGGGGTTGGCCACAGAACGTGGTGGGCAGGCGTTCATCGGTGATGGATGCCGTCTAGGTTGACTCGGTGAGCAGGAAACCCCAAAACCATGGATTGGCTATACCATACAAGGTTTCTTCACCACTCAGATAAGCAAGTAACATGGGGTGAGTAACTCGGAGTTTAATTGGTGGTGTGAAGAGATTTGGTACGGGTGCTGGTGAGGCTGGCCTCTAGATGGCGGATGACGTGAGCTTTCTCCCGGGGACTGAGGTTCTAGAGTTCAGTTGGTATTTAGAGATAGTAGCAGTTCTTTATCAGAAAGTAGCTTGAGCAGTCCATGTTCCATCCACCACTCATTCACTCTCATGCTCCCTCTGATGCCCTGCCTTCTCTCTCATTCAATCTTGTGCTCTCTTATGCTTGCTCTCTTATGCTCTCTCTTGCGCTCTTTCGCTCTCACTCACTCTTGTATTCTCTCAAGCACTCTTGTTCTCTCTCTTGCTATCTAGCTCTGTCTCTCTCCTTAAGTACCGGCCTGCAATTAGTTATGTTTTTGGTCTCCTTTTTACAATGTAATAAGTAGCCTAGCAGCCTATTTTTACTATACTTCCTTTATAGCGAATACAGAAAGTGTTCCTTTCAGATTCACTCTAACATGGTTCTACTATAAATTACATCTCATTCCCACTTGAAACAGATGCAAGGATGCTGGCACTCATCAAAGTTGGCAACTAACTGAAGAACAGACCTGTCATTCCTTGCTAGCTTGAAGAATGTAGTTAGCAAGGTAAGGCTGGATCAACAGAATGGAAGTGAAAGGAAACTTGAGTACACAATTCCCACACCATCACAGTTCTCACCCCACATTCCACATGAGAATTCCCACATGAAATTTTTTTGCTTTTATGGGTTTTGCAACAGGCAGTTCAATACTAACCACAAATTTGAAAATGTTTACACAGGCATCACTATTTTACTAACTAAATGCAACATTAGCTTTCATTCTCACTTCAAATTATAAATAAAGAACACAAATTGAATGTACAAAATATGATCATTCTTGTTGCAACACGAGAACCCACCTCTCAACATGCTGACAACCAACAAGCCTTTCTTCTACAATACTTGTAAAATAGGGTAGCAACCATAATATATTATTTGGCGTGGTGATAAGTGCACTGGATGCTATGGACGATCATGTTAAAAATGTGTCGAAAAGGTAATGTCTGATACACTGCTATTTTCACAATTCACAAAACATCTAAACCTTACTGTACTTGCTAATTGTAGCAGACTGTACGTAGCACACTTTTCTTTATTCTTATCATCCTTGAGGCTGCCGGTTGGTGTGGGTGCTCATAGCCCTCGCCTCTCGCCAAGGTGAACTAGGTTCGATTTCCATTGGGATCATTTCCAAATTTTCAATCATGCTAAACGATGCCACTGGCAGGTGGAATTTCTTGGGGTCTTCTCCAGATTTCCCCATCCTTTCATTCCAAAGCTGCTCCATTTCTACCTCGTTTCCACCACATCTGCTCTCAAGACCTTGTTAAGAGTCACCCTAACCTCTCCACTACATTTACTCTTTACCACTGAACAACTTGGCACTTTAATTCTCTTCCAAGGCTGAAACTTAGCATTTACCAATCCTGCAAATATTATTACTAAAATATTATTAATTTTAAAAACTGCAAACCTGAGCACACTAAAGAAGCCACAAACAATAAATAGTTGCTACTACTAGAAGGTGTATAAAAACAAACCTTTGTGGATGACAAATTCAGCCGCATTTGGTGGTGGAGATGAAAATTTCTTGCCTATGTGGACTAATGTATCTTCCTTGACACCAGTAGGAGACACCCTCAATGGATCTTTTCCCTCAAAAAAGCCAGACCATGGAGAATCAAGCCAGTCCTTGTACTTGACGTGAGTTTCTTTTCTGGCATTTTGGTAAGATTCTTCACAAATACTTTCGTACTTGTCCTTAACATCCTAAAAATTGTACAATATGTCAGTTAATGCAACACCATTTTGTACACAATAAATAACTAGTACACTGATAAGGAATAACTTTAGTTATCAAATAAAACAAAAAAGAATTTTACACTATAAAATTTATATATATATATAAAAAAAAAAAAAAAAAAAAAACACACGCACGCACACGCACACCTGAGTTTCATTAGAAAACCAGAAAATGATTAATAACTTTTAAACTGCATTGTCAAGCCTATGCTTCAAAACAAAGGATTACCTATGAAAAGGGGTGAAATTCTTTAGTAAAAGCAAATTCAGAACCTTGGCACGTGGCACAATAAGGAGACTAAAGCATGAAGTGTGAAAGTGTAATTAACAAGACATTTCTGTAAGAAGATTCCTTTGTTATTAAGCACTTCATTAATTTTTATACACAAAACCTTTATAATTTTCATGATGTCCTTCATATGAGCTACAAATACTGATGGAATATGGAGTTATTAAATTGACATGTAACTGTGGGAAACTGAGGAATGTCACAAACGCCAAGTGCTTTTGGTGGGTGCGAGGGCAGACGCACCCGGGGGGTACGTTGGGGCACTCTAGTCCTTACATGGTACTTGTCATTGTGGTGAAACCAATCAATTGTGGTGGAAGGCTGCATGTGTAACAGAGTAACTACTTCAGAACTGACAACAAAAGTGCCAAGATTTACTGAACAGAAAGCATACTGTCAATAATTTAACTGCCATAAAACTTTTCTAAGTTGTTATCTAAAGATAAAAATAATGTTACTAAGTACACACATTAGTGTTTACAGAGAAAATAATTGCAAACTGCAAAGAAATCTCAAACAGCAGTTTCAATTTTGTTACTACTGTACGCTAGAATATAAGTTATAACTTACTAAACAGTCTGCTTACTCACTTACCTTTACTTCTTCAGGTGTCACTACACCTTCACTAATTAATTTTTCTGCATATTTGTTGAGGCCAGGCTTTGTTTCTCTGATCTTTCGGTACATCAGAGGTTGAGTGAACATAGGTTCATCAATCTCATTGTGGCCATTGCGGCGGTAACAGACCTTGAAAAAATAAAAAAAATCATTGAAGTGATGACAAAAATGGAAAAAAGTCTTAATGCAAATGACACATAAAATGTTCTGCAATAACTGGTAATATTCATTACAAGCCTATATAAAAATAAAGGATGGAGTGGGGAGGAATCAATCATCATCCTACCGTTCTACACAGTAATAACTATCCATATCAGAGCAATAAACCTACATACTTTTTTTTGATGCCAGTTTAGAAAGAGAGAGTAACAAGGGGTGAGAAGGTGGATGGAAGAGGGAGAATGGAGTGGGAAAGATGGAGATTGGTGGGTGTGAAGGGAAAGAGGCAAGGAGGGAAAAGAGGCAAGAAGGAGGGAAAAGAGGCAAGGAGGGAAAAGAGGCAAGGAGGGAAAAGAGGAAAAAAGGTGGGGAAAGAGGCGAGGAGGGGAAATCAGCAAAAAGGAGGGAGGAAGAGGGGAAAAGGCATGGAGGGAAAAGAGGGAAGGAGGAAAGAGAGGAAATGGGGTGAAAAAGGGTAGAAAGGGGAAAAGAGTGCAGGGGAGTGAGGGTGAAAGCTATAGAGGGGACAAGGTAAGGCAAGGTAATTGACCTTAACGTCTCTTCGACAGCGAGGCCATTAGAGATGATAAGAGGGAAGAAGGGGGAGAGGGAAGAATGATGTAGAGGGAAGAAGGGGGAGAGGAAAGAAGGATGAAGGGGGGAGAAGGGGGGAGAGGAAAGAAGGATGAAGGGGGAAGAAGGGGGGAGAGGAAAGAATGATGAAGGGGGAAGAAGGGGGAGAGGAAAGAAGGATGAAGTAGGAAGAAGGGGAGAGGGAAGGTGGGAGACGAAAGAAGGGGAGAGGGAAGGTGGGAGAGGAAAGAAGGATGAAGACAGAAGAGAAATATGAGAGAAAGGAGAAAGAGAGAATAAGGCAAGTTAGAGAGAGGATGGGGTTAGAGAAAGAAAAGGACAGTAGCCAGAGAGAAGAGGTTTATATAGAGGAAGAAAAGGGTTACAGAGAGAAAGAAGGTGGCGAGAGGGAGAGAGAAAGAAGGTGGTGAGAGAGAAAGGTGGCGAGAGGGAGAGAGAAAGAAGGTGGTGAGAGAGAAAGAAGGTGGCGAGAGGGAGAGAGAAAGACGGTGGTAAGAGGGAGAGGAAAAGAAGGTGGTAAGAGGGAGAGGAAAAGAAGGTGGTGAGAGGGAAAGAATGTGGTGAGAGGGAGAGGGAAAGAATGTGGTGAGAGGGAGAGGGAAAGAATGTGGTGAGAGGGAGAGGGAAAGAATGTGGTGAGAGGGAGAGGGAAAGAATGTGGTGAGAGGGAGAGGGAAAGAATGTGGTGAGAGGGAGAGGGAAAGAATGTGGTGAGAGGGAGAGGGAAAGAATGTGGTGAGAGAAGAGAGAGAGAGAGAGAGAGAGAGAGAGAGAGAGAGAGAGAGAGAGAGAGAAGAGAGAGAGAGAGAGAGGGAGGGAAAATGGTGGTTAGAAAGAGAAAGTGGGAATTAGAGAGAGAAAGGGGGAAGAGGAAGGATGACAAGGGATGGGATAAAGATTGCGGAGATGGCTGGAAGGTGGGAGGGGGCAAATAGAAAGAGGGTTAAGAAGGTTTTAGGGGACAGAGAGAGAGGGGCATGTGGGAGTGGGCAGAGAGAGAGGGGGACAGAAGGTGGTAGTGGGCAGAGAGAGAGAGAGGGGGACAGAAGGTGGTAGTGGGCAGAGAGAGAGAGGGGGACAGAAGGTGGGAGTGGGCAGAGAGAGAGAGGGGGACAGAAGGTGGGAGTGGGCAGAGAGAGAGAGGGGGACAGAAGGTGGGAGTGGGCAGAGAGAGAGGGGGACAGAAGGTGGAGAGTGGGCAGAGAGAGAGGGGGACAGAAGGTGGGAGTGGGCAGAGAGAGAGAGAGGGGGACAGAAGGTGGGAGTGGGCAGAGGAGAAGAAGGGGACAGAAGTGGAGTGGGCAGAGAGAAAGGGGGACAGAAGGTGGGAGTGGGCAGAGAGAAAGGGGGACAGAGGGTGACATTGGTGGAAGACAAACGTGAGTGGGGACACAGTGTGACAAAGGCGAGGCAAGTGCAATGAAGATGGGGAAGGGGCACAGTTCGATGAAAAAGGGGAGGGGCACAATACAATGAAAAAGGGGAGGAGCACGGTGCGATGAAAAAGGAGAGGGTGCATTGAGATGAAAAAGGGGAGGGGCCATTGTGTGATGAAAAAGGGGGAGGGGACACGGTGCAACAGAGGGCGCACAGTGTGACGAAAAAAGGGGGGGGCACAGTGCAACAGAGGGCGCACAGTGAGACGAAAAAAGGGGAGGGGCACTGTGCAATGGAGGGGGTACGGTGTGACGAACAAGGGGAAGGGAGTATGGTGCGATCAAAAGGGGGTGGGTGCACGGTGCAACAAAAATTGGGGGAGGGTAATGGTGCGGCAAGAAAGGGGGAGGGGCCACGGTGCGGCAAAAAAAGAGAGTGATCAAGGGACGGCAAAAAAGGAGGGGGCACAGTGCTGCAAAAATGGGGGAGGGGGGGTATGGCGTGGAAAAAAAAGGGAGGGGCATGATGCGACAAAAAAAGGGGAGGGGGCACGGTGCAACCAAAAAGTCAGTGCCACAGTGAGACAAAGGGAGTCCATGGTGAGAAGAAGGGCAAGGTGGTTTTTAAAAAAGGGTGGAAAGAGTAAATTGTACACAGCACAATTGGGGATTCGTGTGACTAATGTGACTCTGCATGTTACCTTGCCAGGCAGTTTATCGCTGTGCCGGTATTGATTGCTCTCCCTCCCTCTCCATCACTCTCCCATGCCGTACACGTTTCCCAGAAAATCAAACTTGAGTCAATGTTCCAAGCAGTTTCTAGTTTCTAGCATTCTGTATGGTTTAATCGAAACAATACAATGTTTAAATACCTAGCATGCATGCTGTATTATTTTGTTGTTATCATGATTTCATAAAATAAAAACTGATATGGCGGCAATTTGATAATTTGTTTATCCACTTCGAAGTTGACAGAAGACAAATTACAAAAATACGTAGTATATTTTGTAGACAAACAGGTCAGATGACCATTTTTGTTAACGAAAAGTGCCAATTGGAATATGGCCTCCTGATAATGGAAAAGGAACGAGCGAGTTATTATGCAAAATTTAAATTGATTGTTGTGGAATATGCACGTGAACATGGAAAATGTGCAGCTTGATGCATGCCGCTTACACAACTAATCTAATATGATTATGACTCATCGCCAAGAGTACCTCTTCCACCACTACAGACGTGAAACACGTCTACCCTACAGCCCACGGGAATTTATGAGCGTATTCTCTTCACCTGACAACAGAACCTCACTTGTGGAATTGCCAGTTCGGCGTAGGTCAAGCTCGTTAAGTCTGGGTAAAACCCACTTCAACCACGGCACCCAAGAAGAAATAATAAGTACATACAAGCCAACACCCTTAGTCTCTCGCCGTCTATTTGATGTAGACCACCCCGCTTTTGGTCTAGGGGACAAAATCCTCTACCACCGTGCCTAGTAGCCTATCCGGGCATGCATCAAGCTGATAGAAATATTGGAGTCTGAGATAAAAATGGTGCTTTGCAAGGCAAAATGTGTACATACCTGGAACTGGAATAATAGCTGTTTTATCACGTGCACATCACTAGGAATAATGGAGTTTCTGTCAGCACAGAATTGCTTCCGTTTGAAGTTAGAAAAAGTGCAACCAACAAAAACTTTCCCGTAACAGGATTTAAGGCGGACGTTTGCCGGCGACTCGATTGCGCAATATGCCGGCGATCAGATTACCCAATTCTTAGCAGCTGTTCAGTGCAATAACAGCATGTATAAATAATTTACTTGTACTCTCAGGTATATTTCCTGACAATGCAGGACCTTAGATGCCATTTTATCATGGTCAAAAATGTTTTTACACTTTACCCATTTTTTTCCACCGCAAAAAGTTTCATGTACAGGTAGCACCCCAGATTTTCACATGAAATAATATGACTATTTCCAACGATTGATTCAAAGAAGTTTAAGTAAAAACACTAATCCGCAGGTAAATTTTCTATTGATTTTACTTTAGGGACAGATATTCACCTTGCATTTCACCATTTGCTTTAGATGATATTGAAACTTTCGGCTTTGCGTCTACACAAATACACAGTGGCAAGCACACAACAGCAAGCACGCTGTGTGGTTTTGCTAAGTCTGCACACGCCCAGCTGTCGGCAGCTATGTTGCCATGTTTTCAGACCAGGCGTAACCACACACGAAAATCAAAACCTTTTCTTACATTTTTTTTATGCGATCATTTCTTCTTGCAATGTTTTTGAAGGAAACTACTGAGTACTACTATTTAGGCTATTTTTATAAAATAAGCCCACACTGCATTCGTTATTACAGATTTATTTGCCCACTGAGTATATAGGCAATTGATGGTGCCGATAAAAGTTATTGTTATAGCAGACTTTTTGTTATAAAGCATACTTGTTACATCTGACTTTCACTGTAGAATAGTTTTGACTCTGAATGACAATGCGATTTCGTGATTTAAAAGTACTATCAGTTATAAACTTTAGAATCTAGAATCGAATAAAGAATTGACAGAGAATCGATACTCGCCATTGGGTATCAGCATCGAAAAATTGGAATTGTCCCATCTCTAGAGAAAACATTTCCTTGTATGTTCAAGCCACATCTAACAATTGCTTCCGAGGCCAGACTATTTTGCGAGATTAATCACTGCAATTATAGATTCATTAAAAAAATTTAACACTGTTCTGCAGACTGTCAATGTTTCTAACACAAACCAAGAACAGCCAATAGTGTTTACAAGAAACAAAGAGCCAGTGAAAACCAGAGCACTTCAACTTTCCTATACAAAGAAAAGCAGCAGAAATGTTCTGTTGATAGTATGAGGGAGAATCTGTAGACAAAGATAAAGTGCCACAAATAAATACATTCAACAAGAAAATGGACACCAATGATACAACCAACAAGGGAACAAAAGTGATGTTACTGCAGAAGTGTAGGCAGTTGTGGCACTTGGTGGGAATACCATCCAGATACTCTGGCAGCACACCTGACCAATTACTTGTCTCAAGCTCCCACCACTTTCTCCAAGTTCAGACTAGGCACTGCATAAAAAAAAATAAAAAAAACTGTCAATGAGGTCACAGATTTCATTCATTAAAATTTATTATAAATATTTTGTAATAAAAATTAATTATAAGTCCCCAATATTAAAATTTACTGCACTTCTTTAAATAAGTAAGGCAACTAGAAAGAAAACTATTTACTGTATTTTTAAAAATGACATTTTTATTGAGTGTAATAAGTAGCGGAGTTTAACTTGACGCGCGACGTCCTATGAGTAAAGGAGGTACATCGATGGCCTAGGTGTTTTGGGGGGGTGTGAGGGCAGACACATCCGGGGTCGAACTTGACCCTTATTCACAGAGAGGAATGGGAACCCAGTCAGTGTAGAGGACTGGTCGTGTAGCTTTTCAGGCTGGGCACAAAGTCAGGGACGGCTAGCACAATCTTTCGCTCAGGTGGGACCACTCTCACGGGTATATCTGGACGACAGATGGCATGGAGACCATTGGACATGCTGTAGTTTCATACTGTGGTGTGCTGGGGTTGGCCCCGGAACCTAGTGTGCAAGTGGGCAGGTGATCGTTGGTGCTGATTGTCGTCTGGGTTGACTCGGTGAGCAGGAACCCCCAAAACCAGGGGTTGGCTATACCATATGACGTTTCTTCATCCCTCAGATAGACTAGTAACAAGACGTAACTCAAAGTTTGGCTGTTTAAATGAAAAGATCTGGTATGGGTGCTTGTGAGGCTGGTGTTTCTAGATAGCTGATGGCTTCAGTTTTCTCCCAGACACTGAATCACAAGTTCTGTCGGGATGGAGATCAGCTCCTGTTGGTATTTAGAGAAGGTAGCAGCCCTTTTAACCCTCTTATGAATATGAATACCACTCCGACAAGAGAAGGGCATGAGGAAAGAGTCACAATACCAGACCCATAGAGTTGGAGCAGGTAACATAGTACTGAGGTGTACTTACACGTACCGCAATCGCCAGACCAAGGCCGTCTCCTATTCCAGCATCCAGCACCAAAAGCGTGGTAGACACATAGTCATATTACACTCTGGCTTACGGCCTCAATACTTAGGCGAGTTCCCCTGAAGGGTCAGTCCTTTCAAACACGAGGAAATACTCCTTCCGGCACCAGAAGCACGATGGAAAGAGCACACCCCAGATTGACAGTCCAACCCCAAGAGGATGAGTACCTAGTGTCGGGGCTCTACCATTCTATACACCTGGGTGTATATAAAGGTGCCAGTCCAATATGAGTGTGTGATTCTACATGAGTGTTCAGTGGCTTGATTACAATAGAATTCCCAGTCACCTGCTGTCCCTCGACGGACCTGATGTTTACAGGATAGGGTTCTACTGGGAATAATATCCTAAGTGGTATGAAATTACGGACTTGATGTTTACAGAGTAGGGTTCTAATGGTAATAATATTCAAGTGGTATAAAATTATGTTTATTTCTGTAAGGAAACAAACATTGTGGTTTGTACTACCTTGTATCAACAAGAGTTAAACGGAAGCTTGCTACACTCGACAGGTGAAGAAGACTTGTTTCTAAGCTAATGTGATAAGTAGGCAAAACGGCCATGAAAATAACTCAAATTTAACTAACACTACGCTAAATGTCCTGAAGGGACCGAAATGTGTCTAAGTGTTCAACGACTCAAACTGATGGTGACCTTCAAAAGCAAAGAGGGATCTCAAGACCTGGGCTTTGGCAACAAGAGTACGGCGACGACCAGGCAGAGCCGATGGTTCCTTTGGCACCAGGAGTGCAGTGAAGGAACAGGACAGACTGGCATTCGAAGGGCGGTGCCCCGGTATTTATACTCCTCTGGCTCGCCCTTGATCAGGTGGAAGGGGGTGGCGGTGTTAAATCCTCAGGGTGTGTGGCATCACTGGCCGGCCAAGTTACAGCCTCTGCGTGTCTCGACGATTCATACTAGTTGTACTATCCCTCAGCGTTCATAGTACTAGGTGACTTCGAAGCATCATCTTGGTGGCTCGGCCGGTGAAAATTACAATTTCTTCAGGCAAAGAGCGTGAGTCTTTACCGTTGGGTAAACAGTACAAGTTCTTGATGTCAGGTAGATTTAATGCCAATCAACTCCTTTGGGGTATGTGGCCGAGTGGTTCGCACTGATGAGCAGAAGTCTATTTAAATAAGTAGAAAAGACATTACACACAGAACTACATAAATTACAAATAAAAAAAATTTAAATAAAAATATTGTATCTGTTGTCTACAACTGTAATTTATTCTAAGGTTAACTACCAAATACAAAACAACCACCATGTTAAACTGGTTTTATTTGGAACCATATCCCAACACCGGACGTGTTTCAGATAATACACTGCTAACTTTTACTGATTAAACTATACTTACAATGTCAATGACAACATCCTTATGGAATAGTGCCCTCCACTCCGCAGCTATTTTGCACACATGCATTACAGACTCAGGGTCGTCCGAATTTACATGGAAGATCGGTGCGTTGACTACCCTAGCAACGTCTGAAAAGAACATTAATCATGCATTAACAACGAGAAGCTATAATATTGGGATTTTTAACTATATTATACATGTTACTATTACATTAAAAATAAAAATGCTGTACTAATACAGATAATTTAAAAATGACATTAAAAAAGTCATAAACACATGCATATGTTTACACAGAAATAGGCAGATTCCACAGATTACATTGAACTGGACTCTTTCTACTGCATATTGACATATTCATCAAACAAACCTCCCACCTGAGAAATGGTACAAATGTTAATTGCACCTAATTTTCAAACAGTAAACTGTTCCTGCTGGTAAAATTGTTGTGGAATTAGTGAAAAAATATTTTTAACCCAAGTATTGATGCAGCATTTTCTAGCACAAGAAGCAATAATATAAACAAAATTATCAACCATGCTTGAAATAGGCCAAATCAGATAATAAAGATGGTAACAGTTCTATTGAATGATTCCTCTGAAAAAGTAAAAATCCACCCTGTAAAGGAAAAAAAAAAGAAAGAGAAAAAGAGAGGACAATGGTAGAAGAGCAGGAGGGGGAGAGAGGGGGAGAGAGGAGGAGGGGTAGGGGGAGATAGAGAGAAATAGTGAGATGGAGGGGGAAATTATGGGTTAGAAGAAGAGGGGGAGAACAGAGGGAAGAGAAATAGGGGCAGAGTGAAGGTAGAGGGGGGAAGGAAAGGAAATGAAAGATAGGGATGGAAGATAGGGGTGGGAGATGTGGGGAAGGCGGGAGAAGAAAGAGGGAGGAGGGTGAAATGAGCAGTGAGAGAAAGGGAGCTAAAGGGGAAGAGGGTAGATAAGAGGGAGGGGGTAGAGGGAGGGAGGGGGAGAGGATATAGGAGAGGGATGAGAACGGGACAGGGAGATAGAGGAAAGAGGAGAGGGAGATAGGGGAGGTGATGGGTAGATAGGGGAGAAGAGGGGGAGGAGGGAGAGAATTGGAAGGAGAGGAGAAAAGGGGAGGGAGAGAATTGGAGGGAGAGAGGAGAGAATTTGAAGGAGAGAGGAGAGAATTGGAGGGAGAGAGGAGAGAATTTGAAGGAGAGAGGAGAGAATGGGAGGGAGAGGAAAGCAGTTTAATTAAATTATTAATGTGACCAAATTTAATGCTGCCATAAAATGAATTTCAAATCATTACAGATCTTTTTTGAGAATGGCAGTGGTTCATTGTTTAGACAAAAACAAGTGCCTGGGCAAGGAAGAAACTAAATACAGTATTTAGAATATTAACACTTTCCACCATAGAATCAAATTAATACTTTTTGGTAGTTGGTAACGTCATTTATATAATTTATGCGCCAATCTGCTACTATATAAACTGAGGTCTTATTTTGTGATGAGTAAAATAGTGTCATGTTCAGAGCTATAATAAGTTATATAATATTTACAATATTTATGGTATATTAGAATTAAATGAATCTCAAACCACAGAATAAACCACTGCAGGATATTTAACCAAAGATGACACAGAGGGTGAACTCCATGGATAGTGGAACAAAAACCACATTTGTCAAATGTTATAAAAAAAATCTAGTTGACTTTGTAATGGACGTCTCAAAAAAGTGAATGGGACATCAGCTGTGCTGGCTCTATATGAGAAGAGGCCCAAATTTATAACACAGCGAGACATGATATTAAATTATAACATGTCACCCTCACCATACACGTGATAAAAATTCTTCACTCTGTTCTGCAAAAAAAAATTGTAATATTACTATTAAATTATGGCAACAATTATGCAATAGAACATGGTATTCCCATAAGCACAAAAATTTCAAAATTTTTTGTTTTATTTTGTAGAGAGGAAAAAAAACAGCACGAAAACTACAGACAGCATCCTGTTATGACATTGGCAGGCCCTAGCTAAGTTTCTTACATGAATGCACCATCCCAGATGCAACGAGAGCGAGGTCATGGAAGCGTAGCACCGCCGCAGCAATCAGGAAACAAGCAGCGGGGCAGCTTGCAAATAAACACAGGAATTGTAAATGGTCACTTTATTTAAGGCTGCAGAGGAGTCGAGTGGGGGTCTTACCACATCCAGCCGACAACAGGGCAATACGTACCGAAGAATGGCGTTTCGTCCGACCTAAGCCACCATTATGATCAGGCTTCGGCATCATGAAGGTAAAGCCATTCCGGTAGTTAGAAGAGAGACTTTTAGGCAGAGACACGTGGCTGAAATATATTAGTTAAAATATAAATACTTGCGGATAAATAGTAACTATCATATTATGCTCCCCCAATGTTAACTGAAGGTAGTTAACATAATATAAAGTGTTGTGTTGTATATATGTAAACGTTGTACAAGTACTTATTTTAATTATAAAACGTAGTGACATAATATTGTGTTCTTCTGAGATACGTTTCCCCACGTTCCTTGAATTTCCCCCCCCCCCCCCCCCCCCCACCGCCCAAGGGATCATTACATTGGTGGAGGCACCTCATGTTTCCACCCTCTTACGCAGTGATAATTAAAGAATTCAATTTACCCTAAAGTAATGGTATGACATTGGTGGAGGCTAGGGCTTTTACCCACCTCTATTAGCATGCAAAGCTACGAAGCTCCACCAATTATTTTAATAGTTGTTAAAGTCTGTAAGTTATTAACTTCATGAATAATAATTTGTTACAAGGGATAAATTACAAAGCCACCCCCCCCCCCCAAACTAAAACACACTCCTGTCCCACCCACCTACGTTAAATTATAAATAAGTAATAAATAATATTGTTTTGCATTGTGCAAAATGTGTAATCCAGGAAAACTGTGTTACATTTTTAAAGAAATATGGTAACTTAACGGGATATAGTAAAGCCTCTGTGCGCAATTGACTTGTTACAAAATGAAAATTTGCAAGACACTACGTGGTTATTATGCTAAGTTAAATAATATTATCATCAGGGTAGTAATTCGAAATAAGGTATTGAGTTTATTAAGGCAATTAATGTGTAGAATATAGTGTATTAGGGATATGGATAAGATTTGAAGTTGAAATATGAGAGTAACTAACACTGAGTGCTGAGCCAGAGTTTGAAATCCATATCAGAAAAACTGATCATTTATCTTATTTTTGTAAATTTTTTGCAAAATCCTTTTCATTTATAAGCTTAAAGCAAATATTTGACAGAAAACTTCAAAACTTCCACTTTAAAATTATATATAACACACATGACCAAAAATATTTTTACAATATTATAGAATTTTTTTAAAAATAGCAATTTTACAAAAAAAAGAAAAGAGTCACTTTTATCTTACATCTCACAATAGTGCAAAAGTAATTAGTTAAGAGTTTATTTTATTTTTTGTTTCTCTTCAATAATACACAGCATTGTGGAAATAACCAATTTTTAAATTGGTATAATTTTTTTTTATACGGTGAGCTGAACATTTTCTGATACAAACTGCTATCCCAAATCCATAACTGAAAATCTGATAATTGTTCTTAGTTTCTTAGTTTATTATTTACAAGAAAATATATGATATGAAACTTCATAACTTCCTCTCCTGAATGATATACAACATTAAAGACAAAAATTTTTTTTTTAGAATATTTTACAAAAAAAAAGGAAAAGTCACTTTTATTTGAAGTGTGTGACAACAGTGCAAAAGTAATTAGTCCACAGACAGTTTTGATATTTTTCTGCTTCAACAATGCACAGTATCATGGAAATAACTAGATTTCAAGTAGAATCATTTTTTTTCGAATGGTACGCTGTAAAACATTCTCCGATGCACATTGGAATTTTGCAGACACTGCACTGTCATGTTGTATCCTTGCGTACAGCTTTACCCAGTCGTGATGTGCCTCGATCCGCATAGATCCGGCACTACTTCTGCCTTTTCTTCTTCCTATTTGGCACTGACATTTTTTCAAGAAATTTTTTTCCAGTGAGTCACGCCAAGCTGCTTCCTGGAGAGGGATTACCGTCTTGTGGGTAGTCTTCAAAAACAGCCATATCACTTCCAATCCCTTTCATGAACTCTGTCGTGGATATTTTCTTTTGCTTGACGTGGTTGTACATTACACACATATTTAACAAGCAGACGAGTAGCATGTGAAAAGCCAATTTTCTCCACCATTTGACTGATCTGTGGTTGAATGCTCCATACGACATACACTGGTCAGAAAGATCAACAACCAAATTTTTTGGCATTGTAACTGACCACAGCAGCTGACTTAGTTTTCACATTTCCTATTCTGTCCATAAATGTGACCATTTTCGCCTCATATCTTGTGCTCAGCATGTAAACATCGCGTTTATCTTTCCAACACTGCACCAACATGTTTCCCTTCTTGCGAAAACTTTGCTCACCTTTTAGCAGTTTTGGATTGCGTAGTTCACTAGGAATGCCAACCCTGTTCTTTTTTACTGTACCCACCAGTGCTGTCTGCACATTCTCAAGTGTAACAGCCAAGGAAGGACTTATGTAACAGCAGTCAGTGTACAAAGTGTGACCATTCCCAGCTAAATTGTGTAGAAGTCACATAACATCATTTATCACGTCGTCTTTGCCACAGAACACTTCAAAATTCCAGACATAACCTGTCTTTGAATCAGAGAGCATGTAAACTTTCATTCCATAGCAACTGGGTTTCTGAGACATGTACTGCTTGAAATACAGCCTGCCTCTGTAAGCACACATTCCCTCATCAATAGTAATGTCCTCCCCTACTTGATATGAAGTCCTGCACTTCTGACATAATGCCTCAAGCAGTGGCCGGACTTAGTACAAGGCATCATAACTAGGCTCACCTTTTTCTTTCTCCTGCCAGTTGTCATTCAGGTGAAAATTTGTTATCAGCAACAAAAAATCTGTCCCTTGACATAAAATTGGGGCAAAAGTTACACAATAAACTACTGAAGTACTCCAGTGGTGTTTCAAATTGGGCCTTTCAGATATACTCATGTGTATAATGATAGCAAGGAATTTTTTGATTTCCCCTTGGGCAGAGACATATCGCTAAAATATATTACTTAAAATATAAATACTTCCAGATAAATAGTAACTAACATATTGATCTCCCCGACGTAACTCAAGGTAGATAACATAACGTAAAGTGTTGTGTTGTATAAACGTAAACATTGTACAAGTATGTACTTATTTTAATTATACAACGTAGTGACATAATATTGTGTTTTCCTTCTGAGATACGTTTCCCCACATTATTTGAATGGCCCCCCCACCCTAAGGGTTTACTACAATCCCCTATTTCAATGTCATAAATATTTAGTTCAATATGCAGGTTTTTCTGGACAGGCAACACACTAAAATGGAAATATCCCTTTCACACAAAAAGATTCACAACTATGACCTCACATGGGAACCAAAAAGGTACATGTGTGGGAGGAATAAGCGATATGGCACAGTGGTGAAACACTGTAGTGGACTGGATTTTGAGAGAACCTGGGTTCTATTCCTGGTCTGGCTATCCTGATTTCAGTTTTCTAGTGTTTTTCAAAATCACTCCCACCAAATGCTGGGATGCCTTGGCCAATTTCTTCCCCATATCATTAATATCTTAGTGTTTCTCTACCAAGCCTTGTTGCTGTTTGGAGGCACTCAAAATTCCAAATGAACATTTATGAGCAAAAAATATGGAACCCTCACAGTGATGTTTCCTGTATTAAGTAGAATAATTAAATCCATTATAAATATATGAGAGGTGCGGTATGCATAACTTTATGTAAACTGTAGCAACATTATTAATGTCCCACCAATCAAACATACACATCATATTCTGTTATAATTAGCTTCATACCAAATGGATGACTTGCCACACTACTTGACATTGCAGACTAATAGATTCAACACTTCCATAATCACAAGAATACAATAATACCACTAACAGCTTTTTTTTTTTGGAAAAAAAAAAAAAAAAAAAAAAAAGAAGCATAACCATTTTACACTATTAATTCCCCAAGCATGGCAGAACCAAAGGTAACTCACACTTAAAACATGATGATTACTTTCTGTACATACCAGTACAGTAAGGTGAAGAACGTGAATGCCTTGGATCAGTGGTGAAACCAATCTGATTATTGGCAACAATGTGAATGGTTCCTCGCGTCGTGTAGTCAGGTAGGTCCGACAAGTGGAAAGTTTCATAAACAATTCCTTGGCCTGCAAAAGCTGCATCACCATGAAGAATAATGGACATTACCTGTAAAAGTAAGCGAACATTCATAACACACTGAAACAATGCTTTATAAAGCAAATAGAAAGCTAAACTTAAGACCAATAATTAAATTTATCAGTGGCCAGGAAAAACCAGTTTTTATAGAGACCACTTATCTATAAGTGCTATTCTTTAATATATAATATGATACAATACAATTATATTTAATACAAAATATAAAAGTTGCTGGGCATCATGTAGCCATTTCACAATGTTTAACTGTATAGCTGGCTAAATAAATGTGATTCTTCTTCAAACATATTAACGTTAAAAAACAATTTTTTTGCACTTACCTTCTTTCCTTCTCCATCTCCCCTGTAAAACTGTTCAGCCCTTGTTTTTCCTTGCACTACAGGATCAACTGCTTCCAAATGAGATGGGTTGGCAACAACAGCTAGCCGAATATTTTTGTTTGTGACACGATTCAATCGCTCAATGTATGTGCCAAGGTGGTATTTCACATCTCCAGACCCCTGAAAATAGTTACATACCCTGTTGTCACTAATGTGCGAAAACAGTATCCGAGGATGGTACAATCATGAACTATTATATTAAAAATTGTTTCAAAGAACCAAAACAAATCTTTCAACTTTTTTTTAATGAAACAACTTCAATTTTTTTTTTTCAAGATATTTCTTTACTATATTTAAACTCAATCCTATGACAAATCAGAATTCACTTTCTCATTTTACATAGTGTTACATTCTAAATACAAACCAAAACTGAACTAATTGTGGAAACATTTAAATTCAGACAACCCTATCTTCGGCAATTCAACAAGGAAAATTATGAAATATGTACTTAGTCATCACTCATGAACCAGAATAAATAGTAATTTAAAACATATGTGTACACACAGTGAATGAAATGTGAGTTTGGAATACCCTGCAAGTAACAGGCAACGTGTGTTGGTGGTGTCAATGGTGATGGTGACAGCGGTGGTAACGGTAACAGCGACAAACTATTTGCATTGTCCAGGAACCTTTCTGCCAGATTTGAAGATTGTAGGCCTGCTTCAGTGAGTGTACACCCACTCTACAAATAGCACACTGTTTTCTGCTGTTAAGTAAGGGTTAGTTCCTCAGACACAATGTCACCACCTACCAAGCATATTCCTTACAGGCACTTATGGCCTTTGGAAACAGCCACTGTCCTCTGGTAAGTTTATAGCTAGTCGAAGCACCAACACAACTCCAGAGATAAGTGGTCCCTCACGTGTGGGTAAAACAAAGAGACTTGAGGCACAACTGAAAGTCAGAGCCAAAAACCAGCGATACAGATTTATACACTAAGGAAGTGTATCAGCTAGTGAAAATGTTGCTGGAGTGTCAACAGTGCATGGCACACGAGAGACGGTTTCTGCCCAGTAGGTAGTGGTGGGAGGACTAATAAAGTAAGCCTCTTTAAATCCTGTCTTTTACTTGACCCACCACCAAACCAGAATCACCCTCCCAATCTACACTGTTTGAAGCCCAGGCAACATGGTCACGATATGATAGATGGAGGACCAGACACATGAGGGAGCTCAAGGACTAAACCAAAAAAGGTGCTCCATAATGGGCAGATGAGTAATAGAGTTTGGTGAAAGCCACTGCCATAATCAAACTTCCAAGCCCGGCCAATTCCAGTCCACTGACAGGACATTTAACAGACCACTTCAACCAGATAGGTATCCAGTGAGCAAGCCGGAATGGCAGCAGCAGGAAACTTCTTACCATAGAGCCAAGAACCCAGAGTTAAACATAACCCCCAACCCCCTGCACATTCAAGAGAGAAAATCTATGTAACAACTGGTGTTTGCTAATAATGGGTGTGAAGACATTAGATAATGTCTACTCAAGGATTTGGACCTTCTATTAAGTAAAAAAAGGTGCAGGTGCAGGGGCAGGGGAATGGGAAACAGCAATAACAAAAATTATTAAGATACTATCCTCAGCTTGTATCATTAAAGATTTAGTTTTATGTAAATTAATTAGTATTTCAATTTTATTAGTTTATTAAACTTTATGCCCAATATCTTCACTTGGACATTTTGTAAGTTTAATTTTAAGTACCCCTGTTATGTTTTCACGAAAAAAGCTAGTTAAATGATTAAATTTAATATTAAATATACTAGATAATAAAGGGGAGGGGAGAAAACCACTACCACTATATTCAAGAAATAATTATAACTACCTTTTTGAAAAACTTATTGTAAAATAAACTGATGGGCCTGGACACTACACAAATCTCACATAGGAAGGGTGGTAAATGAACTGGTAGCATAGAGTCCAAGTCAAAGCAGAAGAGGACAAAAGGAGGGGGAAGAGTCGAGATGAAATGAGGAGGGGGAGGAGTCGAGATGAAATGAGGGGGGAGGCGAGATGAAATTAGGGTGGATGGAGGAATGTACACGAAAGGAGAGGAATGTACACAAAAAGAGAGGCGACGAGGAGCATATGCAAAAGATGGGGGAGGAGTGGAGATGAAAGGAAAGGTGTTATAAGACGAAAGGAAGGGGGTGAGGTGACAGAAGGGGAGAATTGAGACATAATAAAAGGAGAGAAGAGACTTGATACAGAGAGAGAAGAGACTTGATACAGAGAGAGAGGAGACTTGATAAAGAGAGAGAGAAGACTTGATAAAGAGAGAAAGACACTTAATAAGGTACAGTAGAGATGCAATAAAGGGTGAGGGGAGACATAATAATGGGTGAGGGGAGACGTAATAAAGGGAAAGGAGAGACGTAGCAAAGGGCGAGAGGCAGAAGGGGGGCAGCAGAGGCAGAAGGGATGCAGCAGACGCGAGGGGGGAGCAGCAGAGGCAGAAGGGATGCAGCAGTCAGAAGGGGGAAGCAGAGACAGAAGGGGAAGCAGAGACAAAAGGGGGGAGCAGAGACAGAAGGGGGGGAGCAGAGACAGAAGGGGGGAGCAGAGACAGAAGGGGGGGAGCAGAGACAGAAGGGGGGGAGCAGAGACAGAAGGGGGGGAGCAGAGACAGAAGGGGGGGAGCAGAGACAGAAGGGGGGGAGCAGAGACAGAAGGGGGGAGCAGAGACAGAAGGGGGGGAGCAGAGACAGAAGGGGGGGAGCAGAGACAGAAGGGGGGAAGCAGCGACAGAAGGGGGGAAGCAGCGACAGAAGGGGGGAAGCAGCGACAGAAGGGGGGAAACAGACACAGAAGGGGGGAGCAGAGTGAGGAGGGAGGCAGCAGAGAAAGGAGGGAGAATAGATAGATGGAGGGAGAGAATGAGAGGTTGGGTGATGAAAGGGAGGAACATAAGCTTATGAAATGACTTCTATGAGCCTGAAAAAGGAATGACTAGTAGCAACAGCATAGAGATGGAGAAGACTACTATGTGAAAACGAGAAAACCAAATCATTGAGAAAATGATGGTATTTGTATGGGTGGAATGCAGAATCACAATATGAACTTATCTCCGAGAAACAGTCAATGCTACATGGGGCATGTAAGTTGCAGACTTGAAGTGGATTCATATTTTTGCAGACAATGCTGAGAAAACAGAGCAGATTGTACCAACAACCCATCAGGGCACTTCTAGCAACATCTGCATTATTTGTGCTGAAAAAGTTAGTGCAATCTGAACTTTTCAGAATGTAGACCACGCACACAATGCTGATATTACCACGAATTCAGAGCGTGATGACCAAGGCGAACAAAACTGCTACAAAAAAAGTCTTGTATTGTTCCTACAAGACATACCAATGACTACAAATATTGTAAATAATGGTGCAGATGTAATACCACGTATTTTCAAATCACTTGCAAAGAAACTGTGTAACAACATGGTTTTGTACTATAGATCATCTACATTTTAAGTAATAATATTATAATTACCTATTTAAACAATTTTGTGATATGTATACTCTTTTCAATATGAATAACACAAAAGAAAAGCAATCTTTCCAATTTATCGATGGGAACAGTTTTGTGCACATTTATTCTAATCTGCAAGAAAAAAACCGTACACACATTTGTAATATAATTATGATTTTAGAAATATAACTGTTTAATATAACATTAACAAATAGGAAGACTTGCTATATGTTTCAATTAATATGTACAGTATACATTTATAATACATCAAGGGTAGTCCAGAAATTACATGTCTTAGTAACCTGCAATACCTGATTCGACGAGGAGGAGAGGTATTAAGGGAGTGATTAGGACAATGTGCTGGAGCCTCTAGTATCCAACAATGACCCTGGTGCTGAGGGTGGAGGCTGCAGAAGAGGTTGAAGGCCTCATGTTGGTGTCGGTCCTCTGGGAGATGGCTGGAGGTGGCAGAAGAAGTTGCAGACCTTCTGGAAGATGGCGGTTCTCCAGAGCTGCCTGCATCATCCTTGACCACTGGGCCTTCCGCGACCACCGGCGCAGGCGAGGGACTCTTCCCTGGTGCTATCACTGTCTGCTCTCACAGCCAGACAGCGCAGCAATCACTCCTGAGGCCCGGACAGAGAGTTCCTTTTATAGTAAATTTCTCAGTTCAGCAGCACTCAGAGGGGTGTGGGGGAATTAGCCTCGTCTCTCTGAGGTGGAGCTTGTGACATCACAAGCATGAACCATGAATCCTTATCTGCGGTGATGCTCTGTGCGAGGCATTTGCACATCTTTCCCTTATGCTCTCGTTGAGATAGTGACTTTCTGGTGGGCAGCTCGCATCCCTACAGCGGCATGAAATTCAAAGCATGCGCTAAGCGTTTAGTGGGATCGGCAAAATAGTAGGAGTGCTTCTTCAAGGAGGGCCTTGATGTGACAATTTCGAGTAGAATTAAGGTGCACTGTAAAAGCAAGGAACACGTGGTTATTTGGTGAGTTGAGTCTCTGTCAACTGAGGTTGAGTGATGCGTCCTGCCTCCATTACCATGTTTAACTTTGGGGGACTTACCCGTTGGAAAGTAGCCAGTTGAGACGGGGCGAAATTGTTTATTTGATTGGAGCGCTTTTTCTAAGCACGAAATGCATCATGTGTCAACCTGTATCAGTGTTCTCTCCAAAGCTTTTAAGTTGGAGACTTGATCTGGATGATGATGCACGTCATATGTAAGTCTACTTGGCTACCAGGTATGATTTGTGGTCATTCCGGTGCTTGAGCTTACAACATCAAGCTTGACAATGGTGCAATAGTCTAAAACATTTCCGGTGATGACGTGCTTTGCAGATTTGCCCCAAAGTTTGCAGAACATGTTCCTGAACCACTTGTTTATGACAAGTCACAAATGCCTGCCAGTGAAGCTGGAACTCCAGAATCACCAAAGCTACTCGACGGCACCATTGCTCAACACATGCCTTCTTCTCAACTGCAGCAGGCTGCCCGCAAAGAGAACCCTTTGCCAACAATGCCTGCGAGTTCAACATCATACCACCATCCTGTTTCTACATTGGTGGTTGCAGCTGCACAGCACCCAGCCCACGACAAGCCACTGCTGCTACCTGCTACAAAGGATGGAGGAAGTTCTACAAAGGTGTCTGCATTTACCCCAATCAGGATAGTGACTCTGCATTAACATCATGTACTGCCAGCTCACCCCCAGGGTCTCCATTCAGCAGCTTCCCTGATATTCACCATCCACAGGTGACTCCAACCCTTTCAGGGTCTTCTTGAGGGCAAGTGCGCTGTCGCCAGCATCTTAAGTGGCCTCCAGGTCCTACTATTATGCAGTCTTGCTGGATATCTCAACCCACTCAGCAATTAGAATGATGGTTGACTTGTGCTTAATAACTGTGCATTAGTGCAGTGCTAAGAAACATGCCAATTTTTTTCTGTAATATAATTTTACTATATAATGGCTACGAGCTGATTGCCAGTGTTAAATTATCACAATATTGTCTTGTCCTATTTGAGTGGGGAGAAGTGTTATGGACTTGTGGTAATTACTTGCTTTACTCAATGTACTATTGGCAGCATTGCCAGATGGCTGGTAGTCATGGCAGTGTCCTAGGCAGTGTTTGTACAATGTAAACCTTACTGTGAACAAACATTAAAGAATCTTGTGCTATCTCCTGTAATATACAATTGGATATGTTCAGTTCCTTCACAGTACACAAAAGTTACCATTATAAGATAGAGAGGCAATGAGACTAAGATAGAGCAATGCCAGAATGCAAGGGCAGGGGAAACATGAAAGCCCTGAAAAAAAAACCACCAGCCACCGGCAATTTCCACAATTTTTTCAACATGCAAATTCCTGGTCACCCTGCCAGGAACTGAATCCGGTTTGCCTTGGTGGGATGGTGGGAGGTGAGTAGTCTTAACTACTGCACTGCAGCAGTCCCCAATTCCCCCCCCCCCCCCCTCAATCCTCACTATAGGAAGATTATCAACAGGTGGCAGATAATGGAATGTGACCAAGGGAAGCCAAGGAAGAATAAAGGTTTCTTTGGCCAAGTGCTGGACCGCTTATTGGTCTACTGGTTACTTGCAGAGCCATTTCCACATTGGCTAGCCGTGAGCATGCATTTGAAAACCGTTGGGGAATACAACTTATTCTCATTGAAATAAAGATCATGGCAGGATGACAGTCACTTCATTTAAGCTACTGACCAGATGTATGCTAAGAGTGAGGTCAGATAGGGATGGAAGATTGTTGCTCGCCAGAAGATGCTGGCTCCGTAAGACAGATGCTGGTCCTAAACTCTAGGTCTATCACACACAAAAATTAAAAATGGCAAAGCATATCATGATTAAACAAAATTAATTCTTACATCATCAGCAGCTTCAAGGGCAGCAAACTGCGTGAAAATTTGTTCCAGTGGTTTCCTGCACACATTGGCCAAAACATTCAAGCGACCACGATGAGGCATGCCCATAACCACAGATTCAACTCCAAGTTCTGTTGATTTATCAATCACTTGCTTCATTGCCGGGATTAAAATCTCACAGCCTTCCAGACCAAAACGCTTCTCGCTGGACCACTTGCGTGCTAAGAATGCTTCAAATCTGCAAGGAAAACATTTTCTATGAACTAAATTATGTTTGTAAAATTTTCTTTCAGTGTGAATCTAAGACAACATGTCAAACACAGATCCAAAGTTTCATTCTATAGCTGCAACCATAACGTAAATTTGCCTAAAATACGAGTTTCTTTTTTACAAACGAAATATGTGAAAAAATAATTACGGCTAAAATGTATTCAAAATATCTTTTGAGTAAAAATCATGGCTGAAATACCCCAATTCATGAAATGGAAGAAGAGGAATACACACAATATGCTGTTTGCAATCAAGACTGAATTATCAGTGTTCAGCAACTATATAATGATTGTTCATGAAAACTTCAATCTGATCAAAGTAAACGAACTGTAATTAAGTTAAAGAATTTTTTTCTCCGTGTGTAATTGAAATACTTAAAAAAATCCAGAGAACCGTTACAAGCATGACTCGTCAAAAATTCACGCTGTTACATCCCCTAAGTTTGTTAGTAAATTAAGCCTGTTCAAGTTTACAAAAAACAACACAGAATTACGTAACAAGAGCCATATTTGTAATGATTCTAGTCACCTTGGTTTTATTTTTTTACAAAAAAATAATAATAATAGCTAATAATATCTGTAAATTTCAGAACATGATGCAAAGTGGTTATACGTACAAAAATGGGTGTAAGTTAACTTAGCACTTTTGAAAGTCTTGTGAGTTTCAGCTTGTTTGTGCATTTCCATCACACGTAAATACTAAAGTAAAACCTACATGAACTAAAACACCTCTACTTGTAACTGAAATACATATTGTGTAAAATAAAAAACACTTGGTGTAGTTTTTTTTACATAACATTTATTGAGTTTCAAAAAGACCTAATTTGTGGTGACCTAAATGTTCTTGAAAATAAATGCAATAACTTTTTTTTAACAAGGCCAAACTTTTAATTTGGGGAAAAAATATTTAAATTTCAAAATGTTACTACAAAATTTCTGACTTCAAAGAAGGAAAGTCTACACCAAGACACAAGTTGTAGCGGGATCTTACACGAGTTAAACTTCGATGAACTATAGATTCCTGAGCGGGCCATCTGTTTTAATAACACGGATGGCCAACCTACTGAGGCTGGGACTATTTAAGCATCGAGCTCGCGCCCCCTTCCCCCCAGGTTGTCGGGGGAGAGTGAAGTGCCCACGTCGGTGTCAGAGCGACACGGAAGAGCACTAGGGTCCAGGGAGCTGTGGCCCATCTACTAAACATGCTACATCTTCATTGGTGAGCATAAATTTGGCTTGGCGGTAGGGCGGAATTCCCAATATCGAAGCCCTGTCTTAAGTATTAATAATCACGTGGCAAGGCTAGGGTCTTTGTATAATCGTAATTGCATATTCTTATAATTATCTTATCCCCCGTTTATGTCAGAATCCCTGTACGTCAGTATAATAGTCTTAATGTTCCTTGTATAACAGTAATAATTTATGTTCTTATTACCTGTCATACCAGTAAAGCAAAGCCAGTGTTGTAAGGAGAGTAGTATTGTTGTATAGAGTTAACGTATTGTTCTTATATCCACTTAAGGTATTGTAATAAATGTACGTAGTTGACTTTCCCTTTTTCATTGATTAGTTATTAGTATTCGATACCTCCAAGTACACCTCTATCTAACTGGAGATATTGTGACTAGGAGAGAGTAGTAAGAGAGAACAGTATAATTATAGAAGTAGTTACACTGTTAGGTAAGCAGGTTGTTACAAAGTACACAAATATGAAGCAGTTTTACAGCATTATTCTTTCTAAACAAATAAAAAATTACTAAGTCAGTAATTTACAGAAAATGAACTACTGGCTTAAATTACATAAATACAGTAAATATCTACCCACATCACTAAAGGCAGCAAACCTTGCATAATTTTATGCATTACATGTTTTGAAATGTGAGAAAAAAAGACAACTAGGGAAGTGAAAGGGAACACAGTCTTCACTGCTATAGAACAAACATAAAAATGATTAACAATTAGGTGTCGCCAATAACACATACATGACCCATTAAGTTATTTTTAGATCACATTTTCATGTAAATTTTCTACCTGTACTAAATTAAATTAATAAACTTAATAGTCAATAATAATCTTTTTATACTGTATTAGCACATTACGGTAATCCTTCACCCATGGATTCACGAATCACTGTTCCAGTTATCCAAAGATTTTATTTTGTATATCAATTTGTCAGACAATACAAAAATTATATTAATAAATGCTTTTCTGTTTTTACAGGAATACACTTTGTGACATCTGTTGATGCATTTCTGAATATGAAGTCAAAACTTTGGTGTTTCAGTCTGGGCAGTGTGAATGCAATAAGTACTGCACATCAGAAGCATAACTGGGAATAAAGGACAGAAAAGCAGTGTCCCAAAACAAGCAACTCCTTACCTTTTAGCCCCTTTTACTCCTTTCTCCTTTCAATTTATTAACTTTAAAACTACAGAAATGTTATCTGGTGGAAATGTGTATCACTACTAACAAACCACAAGGTACTAAGCTTTCATATGCAGCCCAGGTGGCAAAATTGCAACTGCACAAATGCATGGTAAATGTGTTCATGTGACTTCATTTGTCTATCCACAAATACCACCCTACAAGTGCTTGCATTTTCTAACTTATTTTAATTATGTAATTATTACAAAAGTATTTACTTATTCTAAAACAAAAATATTTTGTTCAAAAACATGGTATGGTTAAGCCAAAAAAGCAGATAATCTGCCAGCAGATAATTGGGAGTTGACGACGATTGATTCACTCTGTTAACTTATTCTGTTGGTAAGCATGCTCTGTAGAGTAACAATAAGTTAGCAAATTACACGTTAAATACGAGGTTATTGGGACTGGGGAAAAAATTACTATACAAAAATTAAAAGCCACTAACAATTATAACAATCCACATACAACAAGTTTAACAACTGGAATTGTAAGATCAATTAACTTAACATTTGTAGAGGACTCAACTGGGACAAAAACATCATCTCTACACCCACATTTACTAAATCAACATTTGAAGAAAGAAAGGGTGGGCACGCAAAACAATAAACATTATGTCTTGCATTGAAAAGTTGTCAAAAGGCACAGGAAATTGTTCAAAACACTTTAATGTTACTATTACATCAATTCTTAATACACAATTTACAATAGGAAGGGTGAGAGGGCTTAAGGAGAGGGAGGGGGCATCCAGTGGTCACTAATTAAAACATTGCACTTTTAATAAGATACTGTGATGTGGAATTACTTTTAATTAACAACAGCCAATTTTTTTATGGGCTGTTTCATGGTAAACCAAGCACTTTTGAAATCAAAATTTGAAAAATCTCGCTGCCCTTACCTGCATATATTTAAACAGATATAATGACTGCCATGTAACCAACCAAGTCGGTAACGAAAGTGTCACCTCACTTTGGCGTACCTAGTGTGGGCAAACGTCTGCAGCTTTTCTCCCCCCAGACAGCAGGAAAGCTAGGTGCTACTTGACGGGGTTATTACTGGGCGCAGGACGGGCCTGTCAAGGCAGTTCAACTATGGCCTGCTGTGCACGCGGAGGTACCCGTCTGGCCTGAGTGCAAACTGGGGTGTGCCTGGGGGTAACATCTATGAGACGAGCCATACATTCGGCAGTTGGAGGTCATGTGGTGGTGACTGTCTTCTTAGGACGCGTTGGGGGCAGAGGTGAAATTGCTCAAGGTGTATGGCAAAATAGATCAAACTGTAAACTACAATCCCTGCCCATAGTACTGGCTGGTGTTCACCTCTCTCTCAAACTGCTTCTTCACGCTTCCAGGCGTACACCCTGCCCTTTCCTACTAGGTCCCAAAACAAGGTCAAAGCCTGCTAGGATGCCTTATCCCGCATAAGGGCGTAGAGTAGAAGGAGTGGCAGTGGGTGTCCCGTAGGTGTCCCGTGAAGGGTTAGATTGTGACGAAGGCCTAACTGCTGGCCTCCAGGCAAGAAACTTGGTTGGCGGGAAGTTAGCGGCACTCCCAAGCAGCTCCTGACTGTAGGTGTCAACAGTAGGATTAGAGAGTCTGCTCCCGTGTTATGCAGAAAGGCAGGAAGTTGCCATAGATCCACGTATCATGCAAAGATAGAGCTCCCTGTCAAGGTCGACTGCTGACTTTCTGCACGTGAGTAGCTGGACGGGAAGTCACCAGCAGACCTAAACACGCACAGAATGGTTTCAACAGTCGAGAGAGAACCTCTACGCCAATGAGCTGAAGGTTTTGAGCAGAGATGGTTAGGACGTGGGGCTCGGCTACCTGCTCCTGTAAAAGTATAAGTGTAAAACGGAACGAAACAGGAAATAGCAGGAACAACGTGCAGAAAGAAATTACCTGGAAAAGATAACTCGACCAGCTTAGTTTATGCCTGTTTATTGCTGAAGCAATACATATACATACATAAGCAGACTGTGGCCTGAAGGTTCGACCTAGGATGCCAACCGAAATACAGTCTCTAGTCACGATAGACGCCGTGGTATGGGGGACAACGGTAAACCCAAGTCTACAAATACTCAGACTCATACTGGCTAAAGGCATTGTGAGCTGCGAGACAGCTGTTAGGCTAGTCCGAAGATGTAGTTGGCTGAAGGCGAACGAATATACTGCCTGGCAGCAATTTGTCTGGAGCAAGATGCTAGTGGTGTCGGAACGTGTACGGGTAGTGTGACGTTCTGCTAGTGAGCTGCACGAGTTAACTAGTGATTGAAATAGTTTAGACGCGGCCAGGGAGAGCGACGTTCTGCAAGAGAGTTGCACGAGTGTCCCAAACTGAGGACTGTGAGCCCTATATATATACCCGGTCGAAAGGGCCAGGACGGGGCACGTGGGGATAGCAGCATGGAAGAGATTAGAGAGAAGGGAAGGCGGTGAGGATGACGGTTCGCTTCCCCTTAGCTACCTGTCCAGAGGGGTAAGCAGGCCTTCTGCATTGAGTGAGTTGTGGGCTGACAGGAGGCAAGCATGGTACTTCTGTAACCTAGGGTGATGCACTCTGTGGCATGTGGCAGCTACATCTCTTTTCGGAGGAGGCCGCGGCTGTGGTGGAGGCAGTTTACAACATTGCCTGTGGCACGTCAACGGAGGGAAAGTAGTTACACGTCTTTGCGTTGAATTAAAAGTGTTAGGTAAACATTTATTCATACTGGGATAGTTTTTTCTTTCTTTTTTTTTTGTGCATACAAGTGTAAGAATTAACAAATTAGTGAAACGTTAATTTTTTTTAATAATTTCGCCGTTTCACTTGACCGGCGCATGAACAAAGTGACCAAGCCCATGGCAATGGTAATACTACATATGGCAGAAGAATAAACAATGTAGACATAAATACGTAGATCTTAAGTAGGGCTTTCAAAAGTGCTCACTTTTTCACGAACAGTCTAGTAGCAAGCCAATCAACGTTCACACTAAATTACATCCATTTATAGCCCGGGTTATTTTTCTAAGGTTGACTTCAAAAGTGCTTAACTGTGAACCAAGAATACTTGACACTGCACTTGCCTCTGTGAATGACATGATACAACTGAAAGACAAAACACTACTCACCCGGTGGCTCTAGTGAGACGAGCGAGAATAAGTCTCTTTTCATCATTCGTCATCTCCAAAATTCCAGGTGTTTCCAGCCTTTGGCGAATCCAGTTGCACTGCTCTAATGAGTTTATGAACATAAATTCTGCACCAATGTGACGGCAGTATGCGGTTTCCAGTCTGCGTAAAATTTCTCGAAGTGATAATGCTTTTTCTTTCCCACCAATGAATGTGGTCGAAGGAAGTTTGAAGACCCTGTCCATGTCTGCTTCCTCTGTTCGGAAATAAAATACAATAATAATTAACTATATGTCTACACAATTAGTTGTTCCAAGTTAATGTTTGATGTGGAGTACAAGTACGTATTAACCAAGAAGTAAAAAATTAGCGGCCAAACAGACTGTCAAAAACAAAACTCCTAATTTGCCACACATAGAGTTTCTTTATATGTGAATTCACTTAAACCTTACAACTTTGCCATCCAATCTCAAATAACATACACAAAATCAATTTACTAATATTTTAATCGTTAGCCTGTGTTATTTTAACATTTAGGCAATATTTTATTTTCAATTCTATATAGGTATTTTGTCATAGAGCACAAGTAAATGAATTATTAGCACATATGAATTGGACACTATAAAGGTGAAGTGTATCAAATAATTTGCAAATGACATGTATAAGATGAAGATGCACTTTTATTTTGACGGATATTGAACTGTACCACAGTAACAGCATTACAAGTTCTAATTTTAAAGCAATATTCTTTTCTGTGAAGTCTGAAACACATTGATGGATATTTATTACACATTTTGAGGACAGATATTTTCAGTATTTTATGCCACAGGACTCTAGAAACACCATAAATAAAAAAATAAAAAATATATACATATATACACAATCATGCAAAAGAAAAGAATTTGATAAAAGCCAAGCACACAGACTATGCCCCAAGATAGCAAGCAATATATTGCAAATTGTACAAACCATGCAAAGAAAATGAATTATAATACAACTTTTAAATAGAGTATACTCAAGTTTTGTCAATATAATTACTCAGTGCTGTAAAATTTCAATCAATTAATTTAAGTAATATTTAATTACAGTAATAACAGTGGTTACAAAAAGTATGAACTAGCTCACATAAGCTAAGAAAATTTGTTTTCATTAATGAACATCTGACCAGTTCAAATAACACTTAGTAGCTCTGATGCCACTGCAGACATAAATGATGATATTTATAATAAATTGCACACTCGAGTCCACCGTTCTTATTCCCAAAAATTGTGCCTACAAAAAAAAAAACCTGTTTGAGTGTAAGGTGTGACAGACATCTCATAATAGAAAGAACATGAATTCATGTATTAGATCAACTAGTAAAGTCTTTCTTGTTACCAAATTTGCTATGCTGAATACCTATATAATCACAGCAGCCTCCATCTGGTAAGAATTTCAACCATGTGTCAATGTAATTTCTAAAATTCTGAAACACACTGATACAACAAAATAGCCATCTGAGCCTCAATAATGTTTCATATCAAGTGTATTTAGCTTAATAAAGAGTCTCTGGTATGCATCCGTCACCATGACGGATGACGCATTGCTGCGCATTTACAATGCACACTCAACTTTACGACTTCACCCCATCTTGGAGCACGCGCCGTTCAGAATGGGACAGGTCATGAAACATAAAACAGCACTGAAGAGGCAGGACATGTGGTTATGGATACATTGATGCCATCAAGATACAGACACGTGATCCTAGCTTATACTGTTCACCTAGACTCACCCAGATTTCATCACGCTGGCACCCTCATGCTGCAAGATTGTACTGTTGACCGAGCCACCGGCTACCTCCAGTGAAAGTCATGCTAGTGCCATAGCATGCCACTGGAGAGTAGTATATGTTTTACCAGTGCCTCTGGTAGAGATAAGGGATAATAGTGTCGCTTCAGCATCCTGGAATTCCCAACACCTGGCAGAGGCTATCACTCCCTGCACCCCTTGCCCACAAACACCCTGGAGAGATATTGGTTGGCATGGCCAACACTTTTCCATCTCTGCTCCTACACAGCCTTCTTCAGGGCCGGAGGTAGCCTTTGGGGTGCGCAACCACTTGTACCACCGGAGATTCCACAGCTTCTCGTAGGGCCGGGATCTCATCCGACCCGAAGCTCACCACCTCTTCAGCACCTGCTGAAGACATCACCATCTGCCACCTTCGCAGATACCACCAGCAGCTTCTGGGAGACTCAACCACCACCAGAGGTTCCCGAAGGCGTCGCTTCGCCCCCCCCCCCCCCCTGGTGTAAACACCAGTCCTCGTTAAGTTCGCGACGACCAACGTCCCCTCTGGACAACCCCAACTACACCAGATGGAGTTAACCTCATCTACCCTTCTGGTAGACTTTACCCCTTTAAGTTCATTCAGAACACCCATTGATAGTTAAGATGCCTTCAATTATCGTTATTAACTTGTAAGATTTTATTTAATCACCAATTGATCGCCTTCACTCAATAGCTTTTGCCCAGGTTGCCTTCACATGGTTAATTACGTTAGGTTTATTAACTTCCGTTGCAAGTCATATTATCTTAGGAGGTAGTACGAAGCCACCATGCTCTTATTACTCCAATAATAAAAACACGTGTAATTTAGTCTTGTTTTCTAATCTGATTTTCTTGGAAGTACTGGTATCCTGTATAACCTAACCAGCATGGATAAAGTCGGCATTACACGAACATAAAATGAATTTCACGTACACTACGAGGCCGCTCGAGTTCTGCCAAGTTGGTAGCCCTTCCAAAGAGCCTGAATTCACTAGGAACTCGTCAATCAGGTGAATTGAGCAGGTTAAGTATGTAGTTACATACTCCAACACTGCTTCTTTTGGGGCCAAAATGGAGCTGAAATTGCCTAATCTATTCAACATCCTGTGGAACCCCCACCCTGGTATTCAGACAGTAAGCAGCTTGAACAATATCCACGTTCTGTCCACCGCCTCCCTTGAGGCCAGACGAAAGGAACAACCTTGGGTGCCACTCACTCCAAGTCTGAATATTTGGCAGAACACTAGGGTATGAGACACCTGCTTGTTTCCTGCGAGACTCTTTTAAACCTTCCTTATTTTTATGACATACTCCCGAAAAGAGGGGATGTGGAGGAGCTTAGAGAAGGCAATACATGCCTCTGAGAGTAATATCACTTGCTTATCTTCTAGGAGTAACACCTGTGTAATACCTACCCCATTGTTTACCCCACCAGGAAGAATAGAAGGCACTCCTCATACCTTTGTAAAGCTCTTTAGGTGAGGAGAGCAGCCACCATTAAAGCTTGGACAACTCTTGGTTGTGTCGACCAATTACTAACAGTCCACAACAAATACTTAGCTCTACACAGCTGCCCAGTCCGCTGGAACCCTTTACAGCCCCATCACATGCAGAGTCGCTGAGTCAGCCGCAGAGAAGGAAGCCACCTCAAGGTTAAGTGCTAGGTTGTAAGAAGGGCTGCGACCACCGCTGTGGAATTTTGTCCCCACTAGACAGTGTACCAGGCCAATCCTATACTCAGGCAAGGCACTTGTCAGGCATAAAGGTCCTTGCCTTACCCACGTTCCTCGCGATACTGGCATCGCTGTATAAAAACTTTTCTTCAGTTACTTTGAGACTTGAAAGCTACTTGTGTAAAAAAACACTTATTTTTACAAACTACGGATAATAATTAACCTCCCCCAAATGTTGGTTCGAACCCAACAGCAAAATGCCCAACACGTAGAACCATACCCCAGCTGGTCATACGTCAACTTACGACACTTACTTTTATGAACTGATGATTTCTATCATGTTGGATCACATTCAAGTCTATCAAAAATAGTGCCAGAGCAATGAACTAAGCAATACAGAGAGGTAGTCCTTAATATTTAAGGTACCACACAATGAAAGGTGGCCCAACTCTAACCACAAGAAACAACGTGATGATTCTGCACAGTCACAGTGACACCCTTCTTCTGGACTTCCAAATGGAGTGTCATTCCACAGCATGTTTCCAATTAGCCACAGCATATTCACATTTAGCATTTGCATGACAAGAGTAACTGTTCAACATGTTTCCTGCATGTGTGGGCCATGTGATAATGCACAACCCTCTCATCACACGTCAGCTGATCCAAGTTTTCAATTTTCACACGTGGGAAACACTGCAGTTGTTGCTGACGGTTGCAGACTTTCCTCAGGGCATTCCAGGTTTCCTCACAAACTCAATTCTACCATTTTTCTGTCTTACAACTATCATTTCATGATGTGCTTTTACATTTAAAGGTTCCTTAGCTGTTCCACCCCATTAAGTGCTACCACACCTTCACAAAAGAATTTTATTAATACCACATCTGTCTACATCTCCTTGTGGTGGTGTTAATGAGACAAATACAAAAATATTTGTGGTGGGAAGAACTTTACAGCATGGTCACATCATGACTTTAGCACAACTGCATGTCAAGAGCTTCTAAAAACTTGGCCTAGTGAGTCAGTCATTGTGAACCACTGTCTTACTATTCTCATTAGTAAAGTGTACCGTACAATGTTACAATCACACATTTTAAAATTTACCATCCCTGCATAATATGGAAAGTCATTTACATATCTAAGAAAATATATAGGATTTGCTTGCACATTAATGATGACATACTGCATTTTTTATGGTATTCAAAACTATTGTCTGCAATGCACACATTCAGCTTACTAAGTAATGACCTACACAGCCAAAAACTGAATATGCTGTCCTCGTTTTGCAAGCTGAAGAACTATTATTTTTACAAACTGAAAATCACTGATTTTAAAATGCCTACAGTATTACAATCACACAGTTTTCACATCAGACTTGTAAAAAAACAACTGTGATTCCTAGCACCACCTTGCCTTGCTATCAAAAATATCACCCAATCAAGGAAATTTATTTAGTTTCTAAAGACATTGTTAGTAACTAAATCTGACAGGAAAGTAACCAATCAGAGAAAGTTGGCATATTTAATGTAATGACTTGAAATACGGACTGTTTTGGACTTCTATGTAATATCTACATGCCTCAATGATTCCAGCCCAAATCTATACTAATATTATAGAGGTAATGAGAGTTTCTTTATTTGTCTATGTCTCAGGTATTCTTGGAAACTACAGGGCCGATTCTTATAATTCTTTCACTGTTGGAAAGCTACATTCTTCCAGACGGACATAGACAATGTTTTTTAATCCTTGAGAAATTTCAAAATTTGTAAACTAAGTTGGAAAAAATGAGCTACTTGGCTGCTTTCTAAGCATGCTCTACCAAATCCATTAAAGATAAATTGAAACAATGTTAGAAGAAATTGTGTATCCTAATATAAAAAAATTTGCGGATAGACGCAGGTAGTCGCATGTTGTTGAGGTAGTAGCAAGTTGTCAAAGGTAGTCATGGGTATTTGCAGATTCTGCATAAATATGCATAAATACTGTAAAGATGCCATTATTTTTTTTCAGTTTAAAAAGTTTGTCTTTGGAAAATGCTAACAAAAATTTCAAATGTAGACTGATTGCCCCCTAAACCAGTCATGTGCTTGCAAACCAGACAGAAAGCCATGCTCCCCTCCACCTCCCATAACAAATATCTGCTTTGTTTCCATAAATGTCACATGACTGACAGCACACTTGCTGTAGCCATGTAAATATTTGCGGGAGGGAAAAGCAGTCTTTCTTACGACAAACTCAACTATTTTCAATCCTTAATTTTTTTGCCAAAACCTCTAATCTTCATACAAGACCTGCACCACTACTTTTTCAAATCTGTTTGAGAAAAAAATGTGCATGTGGTACATGGATAAATATGGTACCTAAACACAACTCCATATTTAATACAGAATCCATAATTAACTGTTTGTCATGAGCTACCTCATAGTTGTGTGCGATTTCCAACTACTTAATCCCGCTACAAGCCAGCATAATCATAGGGCTCCCTCACCTAAGGTAAGAGCCACCAGTAAAGTTACATTAAAACATGAGTACTTCCTACAAGCTTGGTAAACAAGGTTTCAACATTTCAGTTGGAGTCACTGAGTACACAACCAACTACACATGAGAATGTGGCTGAATGAGGGTACAAACACAGCTGGAAAGTGTACAACCACCTGACTAAATACAGTAAGGCTGAGAACCGCTAGCCACAGCAGGCAGAGGGTAGCTACCCACAGTATGCTGTTGAAGGAGAGCAACTACCCCCAGGAACATGGCTGAAGGCCCCGGAAATATGGCTCAAGGTAAGGGACAGGCTACAAGTAGCCAACTGGTTCTGGACGAGATACATGCCTGAAGCCCAAGTGCATTTTACTGGATGCTGTTCTTGTCTCAAGCTCAAATGCATGCTGGTTTCCACCCTTGCCCCTGTCCAGTATCCCTGTTGCAACTTCCACTGAGACAATCGCACGGCCAGGTGACCGGAAGAACACAGATTACTGAAGCCATAAATACCGAGTTGAAAAAGATGTGATTTGGCAACAGAAACTGCTATTAAGTGTCTGAGCAGTTCATAAAGGCTTACAACGACCTAGAACGCTTCTTTATTAAGACAATATGGTATCAGTGCTACTCGAAACTGATGGATGTTTGCTTGAGGAGGTTCTGGGGGCTTGTCATCTGATCTCTAATGCAGCCACCCAGAATGTTAAGAGGAATGAGAGTTAGCACCAGATCAGAAGTGCCAAATTTTAGACCACTATAGCTTGGGGAATTTTGTTTGGGCAGCAACTCATCCAAGACACCTAGCAAAGGCAGTTGTGACACAGAAAGACTGGCTAGGAAGAATGATTGGCCCTTCAACTTGTTGCACTCACCTACTACTGCATATTGCCTACTTGGGAATCTACCGTCACAAACATCAGCTCAGTCAGCAAGCACACAAACAAGGAAAGATGGAGGGATGTTGGACTAGGTGGGACTGTGCCTGAACAATTCAAAATGACAATACTTCTTACAGTAGCTTCTGTTACATTTACATAAACTACCATTAACAAACTCTACACAAATCAAATAATCTGTATTTCCAAATTCCAAACATTTACCACAAATTTGTAAGAACCTACACATCAATCACAAGCAGAACATTTGTTCCAGCCACCCTTAACAACTGACAGAAAGCAAAATTTTAATGGAACATTGACCAAAACCAAGTGTAGTATATTATCCCCTTAGACGTAATTTTACAGCTGTAAAGAGCACATTTTATATTATCTCCAAAAAACTTGCATCCACACTACGATACCACCAGCACAAGTTTCAATCAGAGGGAATGCCCAAGGATAGACACATGGAGGGACATATGTAATACATTACGTACTTTCCAGGAGGGACGCCACTTTCAGCTGCAACTTTCTTGAATACGTAGTATTTTGACTCTTGCCTAGAGCAACATGATACACAGCGAACACATTACAACACTACGATTTCTCTACACAATGCAGCATGCAATTCACATTAACATTCACTTTACCATGTGAAAAACATACTCCTAATAACTAAGTAGCATTAATACTTCTAAGAGTACAAGAGATGCAAAGTAACACAACTAATTTAATAAAATAAAAACATTACTTACATTGAAGCAAATATTTCCAAAAATAAAATGTAACTTTGAAGAGAAAATTTTTATTACAGAAATAAGACCAGTTGAAAATTGGTACTACAGTGAAAAGGATGTCCATGAAATTAGTGTTTTAGTATGCTATCTAGGTAATTAAAGTTTTGGAGGAAAGTTTTACGTCAATCACAACTGCTCTACTTACTCAAAAGACCACAAAAAAAGTAGTGTTATATGATGTTGCAAATAGCAAAATTGATAAAGGAATGTTACGAGCATATCTTGATTCACAAACTTCAAGGTTAAGCTGCACCAAACTAGCATCCAGTATAAACAAATTCATGAGTATCTATAAAAATGTTTGAAAGACTTGTCACTCAAAAGCTGCAAGAGTGTGCATTGTTGTGGCAATGCATGTGACTGAATTTGAGTAAAAACACACTGTGATTGCTATAGGCATCAGTTAACACAGCATGAATGTGAGAGAACACAAAAGAGCACAAGTGTATGCACACAGAAAGAAAAGAAAATAGGAAAAAAAAGTGAGTGAGTGAGAGTGAGAAAGAGAGGCAGAATGACCGAATGAAGAAAGTAAGTAAGTAAAACAGGATGCTGTACCACAAACGTTGTAGGATTCATATCGAAGTTCAGCCTCTGGGTGCTCCCCCTAGTGTACCGCAACAATGACCGACACTGCTCACGTCACCTCTGTACTGTTGCTATTTACAAGTGAGTCAACCCCCTGCCCCGTGACAGGCCAGCAATCCACAAGACGCTGCACTCTAGTCTGAGTGGGTGGACCTATCCCCTCACTTGGCTTGCTCTGGCAGGAAGGATCGGACATGCATGCTCGCCACGCATCAGGTGAGGTTTCCCCCTCCACATTGCCTGCTCCAGCCATCCCTCACTCACCACATCTCTCAAGGGTATTTATTCCTTTTGCACTCTCTCTAGACAGGACAGTTCACGAGCAGTTCACATCAGATATATAGATGCAACTCTTGCCACCTTGCCACACTTGCAGTACCGCTTGCCTTTTGCAGTATCAGTGAAACTTAGCCGTGTTACATTACTATTGTTAGAACTTGTGTTTCTCAACAAGGCAGGCAGGAGCTCTTGCCGCAGAGCCTTCTCCTAACCACGAGTGTTGGCCACATGCCTCATCCGCGCCGGACATAGTTGTACCAGGGTCGCTCTCACCCTGAACTTTTTATTCATATCTCGCTGCCGCCCTGCGGCTAACAGCTTGGCAAACTTGGTCCTTCGTCCATCAGACATTAGCAGGTGCAGGTCGGAGATATATGCCTTATAAATTCCTTCAGACAGAATAAAACTTATATCTACCAGTTAACCTCTTTTTGGTCTCTTCATTCTCTTTTGCCTTCCTTACCTGCTATGCCATCTGTGTGCATATCCACTTAACTACCTCTCGGTGCACGCATGAACACCACAATAGGGATTCAAACCAAGTTCCCACTGAAAGGCGCCCTCACCTCTTGTCAATGTTTGGCATCTAGTGCTAGCTGGTCATGCCTCTCTCTAGTACCACTGTGTCAGGGGGGGGGGGGGGGAGAGAACCTTTCTCTAAGGCTACTGAGACTTGAGGAGAACAAACACTTTAAGTCACTACGACTCTCAGACTGCAAGTTGGTCATGCAGCTTACTGAGAGCCGTTGGGTCCTTACGTGGGGAACGCTGTGAACCCAGAGGGAAAGTTGATGTCTGTTACTGATCACACATCACACACAACTTCTCACAGAGGAGGATCTGTGAACCCTCTCCCAAGTCGCTACAGGCCCAAGCACCGTCCATCATGAAGTGCCCTTTGCAGTGCCGATCAATTGATGGGACTCCAGTAGCGGTTTACCCCAAGGCATCGACCCCAGGAAGACTAGATTCCTTCCTGGACTGACCATGCCAGAACCTGTCCTCCCCTCCCCGCATGCTGCTACATAATTTTGAACCATATCTATGGTTGTACCTGCACCTTTAGGACATCCTCTAAATATTAATTCTCTTTTCTTATTTTATTTTATCCCCTGAACTCAACGTAACATTACTGACGTGCATAGATGTGTACTCGCAGATATTCCTAAATGCACAATCACCAGGCGGCCCATAAAAGGGATAGCATAACCCTCTGTGACCAGCTATGTGTTCTACTGAGCCAGGGCCAGAGCCCCAGGATCGGATGCATTGGCCCATACAGCCCCCTTAAAATTCTCGTTAAGGAAACACTGTTTCCCTAGTCTCTAGAGGAATACTGGTCAAGCGGGCCACCTTCATTCCACGTTGGCATAACTGGCCTCAAGGGCAAGAGAGCTCAAGAAAGAATCTGCAAGCACGAACACGCTAGTGTAACCATTTGTACAAAACTGTACAAGGGACTAACATTTACCCAAACACCAGGTGGATTTAAATTAGATGAACTATTCCTACCTTAATTACAAAGTATGAATGATAACCAAGTTGCATAAGTGATGAGGATTACTGTTGATTCAAAGACCCAACAGGCAAATAAAAGAACAAAAGTATTGACCTTAAAATTATGCATCTAAATGTGCATTCCTAAATCTCCACAGCTTCACTAGTACTACAGATAAGCTGACCTACACAATACAAGCTTAATATAAACTGCAGCTGACTGTTCATATTAAGGCAGGACCTATCACTTATGACTGATCAAACATGGAATAAATATGTAAACAAGAAAGCTCAAACATATTGAGAACCACCCAAATCAACAGAATTTACTATATATACTATGTGAAAATCTGTTTCTAAACATTTTCCCAACATGACTGAAGAGCAATACAAGATGACAGAAAGTAAAAACCCCAATTTAAAATCTCTGCAACTCGTGGACTGTATACCCGGAACCTCCAAAAACATTTGTTTATTGCTAAATTTGATTGCAAGTGCAACAATCAAATTGGTGAAACTAAATTACAATGCTATTCAAAAACAAAATATGACTGCCACAACAACTAACACTCAAGAACTGGTATTTTAAGTCATGAATATACAACATAGATAAAAGCATTTTAGTTACATTAAAATGTCTAAAAACTTACGCTGGTTAAGTTCCAAAGCTTACTAAACTGCACAGTTAAAAAACAAAACAATTTGATAATGAACACATTACCTTTGTTTTATCCAGTACACCAAAGCGAGTCAAAATGAGCAGGCCTTTCATAAATGTATTACTACATAATTTACAGACTATATCTATCAGAGCTGCCCAACACAAGAAGGTGTGCATATACATAACAGCCTACAAAATGCTTGCTCCTTTATTGAAGTTTACAGCTGGAGAATTTTTCATGGTTACTGTGTGAAGTAGGTAAAGGCTGTTCACGTTAAAGTGAACACTCTAGAAATCAACCTTTGAAAAAAACCACTGCCCACAACTGTATATGTATAACCGTGTGTTACCGCACAGGCTGGGGATGAACACACCCAGTTATGTTGGCAATGAAATTTGAAACGTAGTTATAAGAAATAATGCTGTATTGCAAGTGTAATGTTTAAATTTAGGGCTACTTAAGTTGTTTGAAGTGTATTTTATACAGTTTAAAGTCATTATTGGGGTAAAGATAATGTGTTTACTGTAACTCATAATTATATTGTGTCACATGATCGGTGCTAATGTCAAAACCAACGGCTCGTTGTGGTTCCTTCATGCTTGTTGCTTGGCTTTGCTTGCATGGAATAATTGCAAGGCAAGCTACAAATTTGGAAGCTGGAAGTAGTTGTGTTTTAGTATTTCTCATTTATTTTTCAGCTTATCTGCAATCATCATTGTTTTATTATAGGTCGTATAGTGTTTAATTATGTTGTAGTGATTTTGTGTAAAGTCACGAGTTCCATCAAACTACGTACGAATAGTCAGCGTCAGGAAGACATTATAAATCTTGCCGAAAGTATTTATTCTATAATTTGTCAAGGAGAGATGAAGCAGTGCAAGGTGATCGAACGAGTTGCAGAAATGATGAAAATTTCAACTGCAACTGTCCGGAGGTAAGTGTAAATGTGTTTTTACGACGTGTTTCCCCTGCTTATCGCCAGTACATTATTGAAGTAAATAATTGAAAAAGAAAAAAGTAGGAGAATCGACAGTTGGAAACGTGATATTAAAAACGGAAAGTTAAATAACAATAATGAAAGTAAATGAACGACAGCAGAAATGCGAAATTAATATATTCATGTGAGTTTGCGAAGTACATGTTATATCCTAAGTATGATAAGTAATATAAAAAGTTATGTGTACCTATGTACCTACGCCTATCTGTTTACCTTTTCTTTTAAATGTGTCTTGACAATAAGTGAAAATATTGCTGTCAATAATTATACGCTAATTTCACACGTTTTTATATCACTGTGTTGTTTTGTCATGTAGGCCTAACCTCAAATTTCATTATATTTATGACCACAATCGTTTACAAGATGCAGTACATATATACACTCGCAATTAGGCTACCGCCGGTATCGAGCTCTCACATCTCCTTCACCCGAGCAACTCCTTTTCCATTCCCTTCCTGAACTTACCAACCCCTCTAACAGATACCAATTCCTCCCTCAACACATTCCACTCCCTCACAGACCGCACAAGCATGGACTGCCTACCCCGCTCCGTTCTCCACACCATCTGAAGCTTCTCACTGTTGTTTCCTCATCCTCTAAATACCCCCTTACTTAGCTTACAGTATAGCCCTCCCCATCATCCCTCTTCATTCACAACCCTGTACATCCTGACTAGCCGTTCAACTTTACTCCTGTCCTTCAATGAGCTCCACCCCATTTCTTTCCCCATATATAGTTCCCTTCCTCATCATCATCCTGCCCCTGCCTTCTCCCCCTACCTTTCACCCATCTTGCTGCCATTCTCTGCACCTTCTCCAGCTCTCGCACCTCCATGTATGTGTCCATACTGCTGCAGCATATTCTAACATTGGCTGTACCACTGTGCCATACGCATTCTCCTTCACCTCACAGCTGACTCCATTCAGCACCCTTCCCAACATACCAAGAGCCCTTCTTCCCTTTGCAACCACACTTTCTACCTGTTTTTTCCACCTGAGGTCTCCCTGCAGTACAATTCCTAGATACTTATATTCTGCTGCTTCTTCTATCTCATGTCCCTCCCATCTGTACATGCTCCTGCTTATCACCTTCTTCCTTGTAAACCTCACTACCTTAGTTTTTCTTACATTTATCTCCATTTAATTTTTCCTGGTCCACTCCACAACCATATCTTGTCAATGTCTGCCTGAAAATTCCCCCCCCCCCCTTTTTTTTTCCCACTTCAGCATACACAACACAATCGTCTGCAAACAATCTGTATTTTCCCCTAATCCCCAAACCCATGACATTTACCATTATGGTAAATAACAAAGGACCCAGCACGCTTCCCTGTGGTACCCCTGACGTAACCTCCTCTTCCTATGATGTTGCTTCACCCACTTTCACCCTCTGCCTTCGCCCCCTGAGGAAGTCCCCTATCCATTCCACTACCTTCCTGTCTGGTATCAGCACCTCCACTTTCCTCATCAATGTCCCATGGGGCACCTTATCAAATGCCTTCTCAAAATCTATGAAGCAGGCATCCACCTGCTTCCCCTCATCAACTACCTGCACCAGATCCTCTAATAACCCAGCCAGCTGAGTCTCACATGAGTATTCCCTCCTGAAACCATGCTGGGACTCCTCCAACCAATTCCTATTGTTCATAACCCTCACCACATACTGCCCCCTAATCCAACCCTCCTTTGCCTCAAACACTGACCAGTACTGTCCTTGCAGCATCTCAGATTTTTCTTAGCCATTTGTTGCATACCTACCATCCCTTCCTGTTAGCAGAGGGATCCATTTAAGTTTTCAGTTTTGCTGCAGTCATTGCAATGAAGGAACCACAACAATGAGAGTCCATGCACTTTACCTGTAAAATTGGTTTCTTGAGATCTGTGTGGGTTTGACAAAAAGGAAATGTCTCACCCATTTGGGCCACACGAGACACCGGGAATGTGGCCATTGCAGGATTGGCATTTCACTTAGTTACAAATAATATACTTTATTTTTTTAATTATTTTGTATAAATGAAGGTGATGCCAGTTACAAGCCTGGTACACGTCTGTTACCACTTCAATTCACAGTATAAATGTTCAGTTCTTTTTTGGAGGGTCTCAGAAGGGTACAAACACCGAGCAACGGTGTCAAAAAACATGTATGTATACACAAATGCATTTGTTGATATGTTTATATTTTTAGTGTAAATTATTTTTATTTTATATACACGTAATAGGCCTATGTTAAATATATTTATCTCCACTTATAAAGGTGCATATAAAACTATCCTTAAAATGTACATATACATGCACATATTTAAAATTTTACTTTTTTTATATATTACATATTTTTATATACTGCCATGTTAGCGCCATCACGTTAAGTTTATTAGCACCATCTACTTCTGTGCAGTGGTGTACTCTTTGCTGGGCTCAGATCCCTTCCCCTTTCCCCTTCGTGCGCAGTTATTTTTTTATTTGTCGTAGTTGTTTATTTAAGGCCTTGAATGGCCTCGCTATGTCTACTTTATATGCTTCAGACGCCTGTTACCTTATGCCTGCAGGATGTATGTTTTTTTCCCGGTGGCTTAGTTGCACTTCACTTCATTCAGCTGAGGCCAAACACAGCTATCATGTTTTCAAGCTGACGTTTTACTAGTCACGCTACAGAGCGATGGGGCATTTAGAAAACAGTGAGTCGTGGGAAACGTTAACTTTGTGGAACAATTTTTTAATGTCTGGTAATTTGTGTGATAAGTGGTGTTGTACCTTGGGTGTGCAGCAGTACTATCCTATTTCAAAATCTGGATTTGGCTGCCCTTCCAAATTATTTTTCGGCTTAACTAATGTGCGTCCTTTTTTAACGTGTCGTGTTGGTCCTTGTTCACCGCCCAAGTTTAATATTTTGCTATTTCACGGTTTCCAGACTTCATCGCTAGGGTGTCAATTTTTCAATTGTTTGTAGTGTAAAGTTTTTGTCTGTCGGAGCTTTGACATGACTCAAACAATTACATGATATGATACACACACACATGCACATGCGCGCACACACACATATATGTCGTGTGTTATATACATCATATGTCACATGTTTATATACATATATGCCGTGTGTTATATAAATCATATATGTTACATGTTTTATATATAATATTATACATGTTACATTTAGCAGTCTTGAAATGTAAACATTGAGTTTATTAAACTGTGGCAATCACATGGCAATGTTTGTTTACATGTGGCAGAAGGATACATAATGGGCAAGAAAGTAGAACTTTAACAGGGCTTTCAAAAGTGCTCACTTTATCGTGAACAGCCTATACCTATGCTATGTCAATGGGATATTGCATTACCACTAAAAACATCAGAGTTCTCATATGTAAAAGAAAAAAGAGGGGGAAGGGGGGCTTTAAAACCTCATTTTTAATTTAAAATTTATCACCTTTCATAGAATTAAAATGTAACACAGGATACGGACTTTCAGAATATTGAGAAAATGGGACTCATTTTACAATTTTTTTTGTTTTACACTGTCTTCCAAATACAGTTTCTTATTTCTGGATATTCTCCATAAGTGCCACGACAAAATGAGCACTCTTGAAATCTATCTACGAAAAAAAATCACTGCCTGCAAATGCATATATTTGAATGTGGACAATTACACCAATACTCAAAGTTAAGTTGGCAGCAAACAGCAAGAAGTTCAATGTTTTAACGTCCTACAAGTCTTACATTTTTCTTATCTGCAATTTAGTTTTTTTTTTTGCTGTATGCAAATAAGAATATAATTTGCAGTGATTGTAACACACCTGTTTCTAACTCTCTCATATCATCACCTGGCTGATGTAATGTTCAAGTTAACTGGTTCATTTTTTTTTTCCAGTCCACGCTCATGTGTCAAAAAAACAGAGGTTTATGACAAACGTCATTTTGAATATTTGTTTGTAAACTCATAATTAATGTTTTCATGAATGCAATAAATAAAACATTTTTATACATGTAGTGAGTGAAGTGGTCATGTTTGTTATTTTGCATTGTGCTGTATTTACATGCAGTTTCTTGTCTCAGAAATTCTTAGAATTCATATTACTACGACCTGGAAAATGTGCTGCGTCATGCAATTGAAGTCAGTATAAATTTCTGATTACTAGATACCAGACCCTCATGAGGAGCAAGCAGGAGACCGAGTTTAACTAACTGTATGAACCATAGAGTAGGACTGCAGATCCCCTTCAGGAATCTGTACATTATATACAACCACCACTTTCGACAGCCACCCATTCTATACACTCAGGTGTATAGAAAGGTAGAGCCACAACCACTAGGTACTCATCCAAGAGGCAGGATAGCCATACCAGGTTGTACTGCTGCTGGAGCGCCGACAGTGCTGGAAGGAGTATTTGCCTGGGTCTGGAGGTCTGACCTTTGTTGGACCACACCCAGCAGTAGTAGGAAGATGGTCCACATGACCCACCGCTCCAAGTTCGTGCGCCAGTGGTGCAGGACTGATTGGAGCTTAGGGTTTGCACCGTCAACTACTACTGGTTCTACACTTACCTAGAGCACCGTCGACTGCTTCCAACTATCAAGGGGATACTTAAGTATCAGCTCTGCCTCTATGCCATTTGGGGAAAGACACCGAGCTCAAAGGGAGGAACGAAAGACAGAGTTTATCACTGCTAAGCAAGTGTGTGTCAGCAACCTTGCGGAGACACCCCATGCGGCAGGACTCAAATCGCCCAACACCTGGAGTGGCCTTCCTCTCCAGTCTGCAACTTTGTTTTCTTCCCCCCACCCACATTAGGCTCGGCGTAGACTACCGTCTGTGCCCTGGTAACTGGTACTGAAACCAGGCCCGGCAAAGCCAACACCTTCTTCGGCAGCAGTGAAGCAGCAGAGTGGAGCAGGAAATACCATACCACACTGTACAGCAACCCAACAACCAGCACTTCTACGGAAACGGCTGGTCCAAGCTAACCAACTACTTCATCCCAGCAGAAGAAGCAGGTAATCAAACACCCTGGTAAGTCTGCACCACCTAAACGGGCCAGTGTAATGGCAAGACATATTGCGGTACCGTCTACACCACATTTTGTGAGTCGCCAACCTACACGACCAGTATTAATGTATAGTAGGAAACCAGTACACAATAACTAATCTTGTTAGTTAAGACTGCAAATAGACCGCTAGGCTACTAAAAATATATAAAGGACAGAAATCCAAGTACTCACAGTCTAGTACTTGTCAATAGGCACACACACAAAGTAGGATGACAGTTTTTTCACGTGATCGCGCAACCACGTGAAAAAACTGTCTCATCCTACTTTGTGTGTGTGCCTATCGACAAGTACTAAACTGCGAGTACTTGGATTCCTGTCCTTTATATATTTTTACAATAACTAATCTGTTATAACCAGAGCGTGCCTGACCTAACACAAATTAAAACCACATTGACAGAGTTACCTTAAATCTAAAGCGGCACATGTCAATATCAAACCAAACATTATTTTGGATTTGTACTCCTTTGCAGTGGGTTTCATAGAAAACCAGAATACTTCATGTATAGAAAAAACAAAACAGAGGTAAAATTGAAGCCAAGTTGGGCTGTCATCTGTGCTGTTTTCTTTACGCATTATTCTTCATGGAATTTAAACAAGTAGTGCTGGTAACTTCAATGGGTGCTATCCTTGCTGAGGATGTCTCCCCAAAGATATATTTACTATAAATTTGCTATTGTCTCAACTCAATGTTGTTCACGATAACACCAGTATGACTATAAACTGTCTAATAGGTGGCCTGCAGGCCACATGCAGCCCCTGAGCAGTATTTGTGATACTCGCATGTCATGTACATGTGTGAAAGTGTTTTCTTTACCACAAAGTTCTTTGAGAACCTCTACTGAGTCCTCTTACAGATTACTCTTTGCTGCATCTTCTGCTACCAACAACAGGGACTGGCGTGGACATTTCTGCACTTGTCAGCTTAACCACATTTGTCACATTGAAAACTTTTCACCGATTTTTTCCCCAGAATTGTTACTCTCATTGTGGTTTCACATTTTTAAAATTAATTTTGATTACAGCCAATCATGCCCTTAACAGCCAAATAGGAAAAGTGTTAATTATCATAATTTCCATTTTTATACAGTTTTATCAGTCAAGACTTTTGTCTGGGTGCAACCCTCCAATTGTATTTGGACAGCACTGATTGTACTCTCAACGTTCATTGGCAGTTTGATGCAATGGTCTACTATTTAAATTTAATGGCCAGTGTAATGTACCCTGTGCAGCGTAACTATAAAATAAAAATTTTCCGATACCTACCTGGTAAATATATTTGTTCTTGAAGTGCTTTTCTATTACCGCCACTAAAATTATCCTTTTCTTTTTAGTTGTTATGTTTATCTTCTCTGTATGAAGCACACTGTCCATGTTTTTTATAACCTAGACTTTTCAGCTCAGTCATAAGACCTTGCCTCGTTGCATTAACAGTGTCAAGATGAAATGGCATTTGATAACATCATTGATATTTGAAGACAGAAGAATGGACGGTCACATTACCATTACTAGGAAAATATTAAATGGTATTTGACAATGTTGGACTGTAGGACTTTGGTGATTAGTAAAGGTTAAGGACAGCCATATTTTCTACAAACAAAGCAAGTTCTTTCGAAGAAGTGAACTGCAGCCTTATTAGAGCACCTGTATTATTGTAGCTCAATAATTAATTGTATTTGTAAAAGTCAAGCAGGTGACTATAAACTGAAGAGAGATTATTAACAGGAGCCTAAAACATGATGGATATTCCTTTACACAAATGAGTATATCATTTAATTTCAAGACTTATGAATCTATACAAGATGTCATAGCCACTATCAATAACATACAGGCATTAGGAGTCTTTTTTTAAATTGTTGCTTATTTACTGAAAAAAATATGCAGAAACAGAATATTAATTTTATTTATTCTGAACTGCCAAGAAATCCCACATCAAAAGAAGTATAAATAAATTTTCCTCTCAAGACCAAATTTTTATTAATATCACATCTATGGTAAAATTTTGTCATTTGCATCACTATCAAATGAAAAACTTAAAAATTACCACTCCCCACATAAGCTGCTGCTCAAAATTTTAAAATATTTAATAGTAGAACTCTTTCTCAAGGGCCCTAAGAAATGTCAACCTTATATAAAGAAAAACCTTGTAAGAGGGTAATTTTGTATTGAAAAACATGTTCGTGGACCAAAGAAAGGCAGCTTATTAGGCAGGGCAATGTTATAACAGGTTTCCACCGTATTATTTTACAACTTACGAAGAAAAATCTCACATGATAGCTGATTGAATTGAATTAGCAAAACTTCAGTCATACAAAAAACTTTAAAATACATTTGCTTTCAGTTTTTATAGAAACAAAAGCTTATACTCATGCCTGGCATAAACTTAGTTTCTACAAACAGAAGCAACAGATAAGTTTTTTAATGCTCCAAAATTGCAAACACAAATTTAAAAAAAAAAAATTCAGGTTTGTACATTTCTTACCAAAAGAGTACTGATTATAGAGTAATTCAGGTGGATTGTCCAGGTCTGCACTGGAAATACCCAGCGGGTCCAACTTGGCAATGTGGTGCCCACGGATCTGATAAAACAATCAACGCTTCAAAAGAAGAATACAACAAGCAAGAAATAAAAACTACATACACAGAGACTCCAGACTCATCTTCATTTTTTCACTCTGGCAGCTTCCTGAAAGTTCAGAACTATAGCTGATTCACAGTCAATTGACAGTTTGAAAATCCAGGTTAGTTTCTCTTTTCTGCCCAGTGCATGGAAGAATTAACACTTCTGATGACCTAACCAGAAGTATGCCTGCACCAATCACATGATGCTGCGAAATTGTCAGTAACACAATGTTACTACTGTGACATGTTCAATTAACAATGAATCAGCTACAGCCATTATGTATTAACGTTAGCTTAAACTAAATGAAGATCATTACTGCAAATTAAACAATGCAAGAAGCCTTATCAGAGGTCACATGTTATGTTACACACAATTTTCTGCAGAGAAGAAAGCAGGTGTTCATTTCATTCAGAAACGTACTGAAAGCAAAGAATACAATAAATGTTATTAGTAAAAGAAAGTGACTTTTGCCATGTGCAGCAGAAAAAAAGACAAGATTGATTATTGACAAACAGCAGTCACCAAAGGAGAAAACCCATATCACTAGAAAATACATGCATAAAAAAAATACAGCACAAGATTTTCAATGGCATTATACAGTGCAAGCATTTACTATCTATATATATATGTTAAATATCAGTAAATACATGTTTTTATAGAACTATTTTCACAGCCACCACCCCATACTTACTTATGTACATACACAATTTTTATTTCAATACTGAGAAGGAAGATAGTAAGTATCAAAGTTACTACGCATATTCACACATCTCTTTACTGTTATCATGATCCAAACCAAACTGACTAATCAAACCAGTACATATTAAATCAACTCTACGTTCAAATACCCCTGTTTCTATGTTGTAAAATTACTTATGCAAAGAGTTATTTCTTTGTGTTATACATAATTACAAATGTAGAGTATGTCTACAAAACCAGATTCTAACTTCCACTACTTTCTAATTAAGAAAATTTTCTTTGTATGCAATGTGTGCACTTTGGTAAGGACACACTGCTACTTTATACCACTACAATCCATCTGGCCAAATGTACACCTAACAGAACAAGTGCTACGTATTAAAACAGTAATACCGTCCAACACCACACCAAATGTAGCAACATGTAAATATTAATTTGCTCAACTAGTGGAACAATTATACATGAGTTAACTCAAGAATGTATGCAAAATAATTCAATACAATTTACTTTGGATGCACCACTTCAATACTGTACACTGGAGAGAAAAAAAACAGCACAATGTACCATTTTAAAACCTAAACCACACACAGCCAATCCAGTTACGAAAAATACTTTTTCATCTACACTCTAAGAAAACTGAAAATGACTTGTTTACATTAGTTCAAGAACAGAAAACTATGAAATGTTGCAGATCACATTCCAACAAATGTGAATAATTGAACTGCTGCCGTACAGGAAAAGTCACAGCCAAAATACATACAGCCATGATATTCTCACGGATTTCAAAACCAAGATGAACTGTATACTGAAAGAATGGCTGCCAAGCTATTTCTGTACGAACTAAGAAAAATGCTGAAAGAACAAAAGAATGGGAAGATCAATCACAGCTCCTAAACAAAAAATTAAGATACTTCCAGTTGTGCTAATCCACTCCAACAATTTAAGTGCGGAGATATTAACACAGTCAAAGTAAGTCATAAACTTGATCTGTGTTTAAATCATCTTTCTACTTTAGTTGCAAATTAACAAACACACAAAGGAAAAAAACTGATTATATATAGAGCCACTATAGCCGCCTGGCTATAGTGCTCTCGTAGTACATAACCTGCATGAACTACAACAAACCCACAAATGAATGTCCCCCAATACCTACCATAACCACCCAAAATTATCATTTGCAAATAACTTGCACATTGCTTCTCCAATTCCATTATATAAAATTAGATTTTAGCATGGACAACATGAAGCAAACTTCAGATCAATGAAACAAAACATCTCCAAATGATGTACAATCAACGTGACAACAAACATTGAATACATTCACTCCCAAATGAAAGACTTCACTACTTTCAAACTATGCACAATGTTTAACTTCTCACCTCCAAAGAGACACATCAATTCCTGATGATGAATTCCCACTGAGCACAATAAGAAGCAAAGACTGGGAAACACAAATAAAAAGTTGGTTAATTCAAATAAAATGTGATGCAAGGCACCATTTTTTCCATCTTGCAGACCGCAAGTTGTAAATAATTTTGCATTGGAAATAAAAGAATGAGCAGGAAAATTAGTACCATATAATCAAAATCACTAAGGGTCGATTGCAATCTGTACTACAGGAGCTCTGAGTGAATGTAAACTTGAACCAGACAACGAAACAAAACGTTCCCATAGGAAACATTTTAGCTACAGGTACGGAAAAGTGCTGGAGCTCATATTTTTTCAGTATTTTCTGACTAAAAAGCTGTGCCATAGGTATTGTCCGCGCACCACGTCCAGACTGGTGGAAATGTGAAAAAGCAGGGAAGACTGAGCGATGTGGGAAGTAACTGCACTGCACTGCAGCCACTGTTACTGCCATGGTAAAAACATTAGGCTCAGTACGTATGTAGCAAAAAAATGGTGAACAGTATGAAAGAGGTTTAACATTAGAAGATGAAAGCATAAAATTACATGGCAAGGAAAAAGGTATTCATACAGAAAGATTTTTAAGAATATTATGTTACAAAATGTTTGACTGGAATCAGAAGTTATACACTAAAATAAAAACAATCAAATTTAATACAACTGATATTCAAAAATATATGGTTAGTATATAAAACTATACATGAAACAAAAGTGAAATATACTATGTTAATGGCAGAGCACAAGCTATACAAAAATGGATGAATTAAAAATATTAAAATAAAAATGCAATACAATGTTGCCAGATGCACGTAATGTAGTTACAAATGTGTACAAAATAAGTTATTTTACTACCAGTTTACAATATAAGGCTACTGTCCATCAATGTTTCAAACTTCACTAAAACCATTTTACGAAATATTAATTCTGAATTCATTGAAATCACCTGAAATTCTCCTGTGACATTTTTGCTCAGAGTATGTGTGATAATAGTGGACAAATTACATTCATATGTTATTAAAAATCAGAAGTCTAAAAGATATTATAAAATAATTATTTTGCAAAAAAATTAATACTGCTGTCATTTGAATATTAACCTTAAAAGACATAAATTGGCTAATGCTTACATCAGCAAATGAATATGTGAAATGGTACTACTTATTACCTAAATAACATTTATTTGATGAATGAAAAATATATAAAGGTCAAAATATACCTTAATATATTTTTTAAAAAGGTTGAGAATATTTTGGAACTTCATATGTTGGAATTTGGTTCCAATGTACAAAGATATCTTATGACTGACTTCAAATTGGATCTATATATTAAGTATAATTGAAACAGTATGGAAATCCAAGTTACACGATTATTTATCTGGTGCAATGTCTGAAAGTATCTCAACATAGTCACTTACTTTCAACTCATTTAACGCACTTCAGATAATACATATTGACGTGAATAACTCGTGTAGCAAATTGTTTTTCTAGATATGCAATTTACAACACCTAAATGTAACTTCATCCAAATTACTTTACAAGGTTCTTTCATCTTAGTGAAAGAAATTATTGTATAAGAAACATCATAATCAAACCCAAATACACAAGTTTAATGTGCAATACAAAAATAAAAAATTCATTTGCAGCTATTCATCTACACATATGTACACAAATTCAGAGCATTTGTGTATATATATATGTACACAAATGCAGAACATTTGTGGTACGATACCACTTAACACAGGATGTTAGTGGACAGGATGTTGATTAAAGTACGAAGGTAAAACTTTCTCGGCTCAAAATAAGAACAGTACTTGAAAGAAGTTGGAGGGGGAAGAGCTGTATACCTAAGCTGAGTTCTGTAGCATAATTTTACAGTGTTAACCCATTCAAACAAATTTAAAATCTTGCTGCAAACATACTGTTAGGCAACTAACAATAATCTCAGCAGTATGACAGACACAAGAACAGGTACTCAGATGTTAATCTTGAAATAGAATGAACTTACACTACCTGAAACTACATCACCTGAAAGAGCTGGCCTCACCAGAAAAATATATACTTATATCTTTGTGTGTGTGTTTGCATATATGCATCATCCACTCATCCATTCACAAGCACTGATCTCAAATACTAGTGACCAAACATAATGGATGTGTGTACTGACCATCATGGAATTCCATTTAATGGAAAGGTTAAACAGCTATCACTGGAATATAAGAGTGGTTTCTTGTGAGCTATAATTAATATTTAACTCTTAAATTTATAGGTTAATTTGCAAACTAAAATGAGAGATGAAAAGAGGAGAAAAGGATAGTAAAAAAATGGGATAAAATACAGAATGGGAAAGAAAAAGGTATTAAAGAGACAAAGAAAGAGGAAGGGACAAGAAAGAGTAAAGGGAAGAAAGGGGAAAGGGACGGAAAGAGGAAAGGGAAGGAAAGAGGAAGACAGAATATGAGAAAATTACAGGAAGATGATTAAGCATGGTGACTGCTTCATGCCTGGGTACTCTCTGTTTTGATTCCAATCACCTGTAAAGACAGATTTCAGAAAGCCATGTCTACTTTCAGATAGTGCTGTGACCACTCAAACAAATACTAGGGTCACCAAAGATTATTAATATTAATACGGACTGAATAAAGCATCCCTCCTAGCGACTACAGTATAAAAGTCCTCCCTTACCATCAGAATATATTTTAGCCATGTACAAGCAAAACTTGTAATTTGATGTAATATTTACTCTACTTGTAAGTCACAAGATGAACATTACCACCGTACTATGCTATATAAGTAATTTCTACAAACATACAATGGCTTTACAAAATTTAAAACAGCTATGACAACAAAAAAAGATTTACAGGTCATAAACATGTTAGTTTACAATATTAAGTTTACTTTAAATTTAATTTTCATAGACACTTCAAATTGATGTCCAAACACACATCTTGTGTGCTTGTACACATAGCTACATCATTATTCGGGGGAAAAAATAAATACAACTGCTCAATGATAAATAAAGTATATATTTGTTAGCAGTAATATGGAAGTAATACTTAACTTGAAATTTTTGCACCAATTCCTATAGTTTAAAAATAAATAATGGCTAATAATAACCAAATAGTAACCATATTTTTATGAAACTGCATTAAAAAAATACCCACTGAAATATTCGCTGAGAACAAATACTTTACTAGAAAATTTTATCAACTTGCTTTTACAACAACAATTCACTGTACCACATACCACATGGCATCCTCAAAAACTAACAATTGAATATTGCTATCTTGAATTTGTTTACTTAATGTGTAAAGACTATACATGTGCAGGACTACAGTATGTCAATCCTATTTCTACCACACACCGTTCTGTCATTTCTATACTTTGAACAGACAATAATGTTCACATGCACAGCCACGTGCCTTGGGTAAACATACACCAATGCGGGTTCACCATCGCCAGGTTTGGGAAACAAGATGGAAGGGCGACAATCTACAGGGAAGATGATAGCGGGCAAGGAGTTGGGAAGGGAGCACCAGGTGGCTCACAGCCTTACCCAACATGTGATCACGGACCACTTCCTCTGGTGGGGCACCAGCACGTTCAGTGTATGTTCTATGGGCGTCTGCGTCGATGCCCAGCGGGTCCAGCTCGGCGGCTAAGTGTCCGCGGGCCTAGATCACGCCAGCAAAAAACAACCATCACAGCTGCACAAGTTCACTCGCACACACTACGAACCTGTGTCCCCCATCATTCTTGTAAACTCATGCTCTGAGCCCCCACTACATGGCTACTATCAACAAGATCATGAAAAACCACCACCTGTTTTGAAAAGCAATCGTCTACGAAATGTCAAACACACATCACAAACCAAATAATATCTAACACAAAGGCTTAGCACAACATGAAAAGTACAATTTTACATAAAAAATACTCCTGAAATAAAATTTAAAAAATAAGAGCTGAAAGAAAATACAATTTGGATGAACAGGCCATAAAAAATATTCAAAACTGGTGGGTTAAAATGCAAGTAAAGTAGACCATCTATTTTACGACTGTTCATGAATCCTAAAATCGGGATCTACTGTGTACAACCCAATTCACTGGAAGAGAGCAGAAAAATCTTGTATACCATAATGTACCACAGTATCCCTTCCAGGGAAGAAGCCCTACTCGACTACTCAACAGACCAGTGATTCATTCTACCAACCACTGCAAATCCAAGTCAAAACTTGTCATTCGATCCCTGTAAAACTAGTCACTATACAGACTCCAGTAGACAACTGTTAACACTGAGCCCTTTGGGTGACACTGACATTGGTGTTATCAGCAGCCCAGTGTCAGCAGTGTAACAAATGCTACCTAGGTCCAGAACAGCTTCAAAACTGCATTATGAGTGTTCTTGCTACCTCACCACGGTTTCTAAACTTTACATATACTGCCCAGAAATTAGCACCCAATCCATAGTTTATTTTTTACCACAGTACAAGCTTCTGACAATGCACTGTAATCTGGTGGAGAAGAATACACTGCATTCAGATCTCTTGACAGCATTCCAAATATGTGCAAGAGGACTGAGGTAGGGTGACCTTACTGGCCAGGCAAGCAACCTCAAGTCCGTGGAGTGTTCATCCAACCACTCGATCACAATCAGGAGCAGTGGGCCAATGCATTGTCTTGCTGTATGTACAGATGTCTTCCAGCATGTACCATGGGACCCATTTCATCCCACATAAACATACCACAACCACCAACTCGACTTGTACCATGGTAACATGAGAGATCTATTGCTTCACGTGCACTGCAATACACTCATGCTCTGCAATTGATCTATACCACGTCCCTCAACTCGTCCATCCAGATGACCTTTCTCCATTTATCATGAGTCCAATGGTGGTGGTCTTGTGCCCATGTTAATCATTAAGCCTTGTGAGACACGGTGAACAGAGATACCCTAGCAAAGTGGTGGCTTCTGTACCCCACAGCAAGGAGTTTGTACTGAATTGTAGGACTGCTCACAGGTCGTAGTGGTCCAGCACTGCATTGGTGGGTGATCTGCTGCACTTCGGCCTGTATCCGCTGTTACCAATATCAACTTGCCAACAGCGACCCCTATAAGTGATATGTTGTATGCCACAGCAGTTGTCCCTGGTGGCTGTGGCTGTGCCCATATCCATGAATTCACTATACACTTTTGACACAGTGGCCTGTGGAAATCCTGGTGCCTGCACAATGGAGATGGTGTGCTCGCTCCATATATCCGGCACAACAATCTTACTATGATCAAATGACCCGAGATCTTGCTTATTCCTGACTCTGTGCTCAACTGTTCTGAACTAAGAGAAACAGTGTATGATCTGACAACATCCCAGTCACGCGTGACTAGGCACTATTCCATTTGACCAAGTAGCCATTTCACCAAAATGGCAGGTGTGTGTAATTCAACTGCCCACTAGTGTTGTGTTGGATACATGCTGTAAGATGTGAAGTAATTAAATACGCACTATCATGTAGTTTTGTCTGATTGTGCAAGGGAAATTTCGATAGGCGGAACTTTTTTTACCAAGATTTTCATCTCCATTTTCATCCAGTCTCCTGATACCACTCATTGCACTAATCTGTACAAATACCCATGATAAACTTCATTGGCAAGCAAGATTCTAGCAACTCTGATCGAGTGCAATGGCATTGCGATTACTATGAAATTCTACTTCATCTTCTTTACTTTCTCAGTTCTTTTACTTGTTTTAATGACTGCAGTTTATTTCAAAATTTGAGACACTATTATCTTGATTGCTCAAATGTAGGTAGGGTAAGAATACAAAATGTAGATAATGGATAAAATTTTCCTTTCGCATTGTTTTATAATACATAATATGTTTATATCAAAATACTTTTATTTTGGTCATTAGATTATATTCTACATGTTAACAAACCAGTAATTCACCTAAATTATCACTGAATAAGAGCTTTATGTTCACTGTTATTAAATTACTATCCAAAGACAAACTCAATCTTCATGAAACCTAAAATCATATTGGGTAAGTTACTCCTCAACACTGCACCTCTAGTTAAAAAGGCCATAATAAATACAACAGAAACCCTATTTTACATCCACCTCATTGCCCTTGTATTTCACACTACTTTTCTTTCTGTGTGTATTATGCTCATACAGGATAAGTATCGCAGTTTTTTTTGTTTTCCACAATTTCCAATTTTTCCTTCAAACATTTTTTTTTGGCAGAAAAATGGTTTCACCGTTTACAGCTCTTACAAAAACCTGAACAATGCATCAATGAAAGTATTAATAGAGAATATCTTGCTGCCTTTCATCATGTTAATGATGATGATCATTAACATGCAGCAGGAAACAGATGAATCCTGTTAGCTGGTACAAATAAGAAAGATATTTTAAGGTCACCACATGTACACAGCTAAGAAATGTTTAAGTTGTAGTGAGGTAAGTGGGTACTAGAATTTTAAAAGGTTCATTTTGAAGGACTACAACATAGAGCACAATTGTCTGAAAAAAAATTGAAATATTTATGTGGTAGTATTCAGAAAGTTGCCAGTAAGTGTCAGAATTTATATACAAGATGTCCCACTTAAAACTTTCACCCCCGATAGTACGTTAAATATTTGAGATATGCAGAAAACTACGTGCACAGGTTAAATTACATCAAAGGGAGCATCTGATACATGTAATGTATTTATTTACATTACATATTTTCAAGGTGACTCAACTTTTTTTTTTTGTAAATAGGAACCGACTATGTTTTGCATTGCACATGCTGCATGTCTAATAACAACTGACTACTTTACAGACTGTTTGAATGTCACTGGTACAAGTAAAAATAAACAACGTCTGATGCAACCATCCTTATGTCTCGTTCATATTATCGTCACAAATTGAAGGTCGAACACACTCATAGTACACTACCCCAAACAACCCTTATATCTCTTATATCTTCAGTGCCGTACTGGATAACCTAATGATACAACATTGATGATGTTCATGAGAACGGCTCTCTACAGAGAAGATTGACTTGTGTTGAGGTACGTTAAGCTAAACATCACTAGTGCACCTGTTCATCATTCTTAGGCCTTTGAAATTGTTTTCACAAATGACGAATTGTTTGATGTCGCCAAGATGTGACACATGCAGAACAGCTGTATGCCGAACATTTCCCTGATAGATATCATCCAACACGTCCTACCTTCACTGCTATTGTAATAAAACGTCACGAGACTGGAAGCTTGTCACCATGAAAGCAAGTTCGACACAAGAGAGTGACGAATGAAGCAGCAGCAGTAACTGTTCTTGCAGCTGTTGCAATACACCCTCATGCCAGTTCTCGTTGGAAAAGAAGAAAAAAATAAGCTAGCATCAGTTGAACAAGTGTGCTGCACGTTCTTCACAGGCGTAATTACCACCCATTCCACGTCTCGCTACATCAAGAACTTCACAGTGATGACTTTCTACATAGTCTGGAATACTGCCAGTGGGTTCTGCAGCAAGGCTATGACTTTATGAGGAGGGTACTTTTTACAGATGAAGCCACTTTTACACTGGGCAATGGAAAACCCACATTGGCTTAGTCAGGTGGAACATCAATGTCAGTGGAACAACAATGTATGGTGTGGTATTGTAGAACGACACATCTTTGGCCCGTATTTCATTGATGGCAATCGTAATGGACGAAAGTACAGGCAGTTCTTGAGACATACCTTACCTACATGGATGGAAGAGCTACCACTGAATTTGCATCAAATAATGCAGTATCAGAGCGATGGATGCATTACTCATAATGCCACAGTGGCAAGAAATGCACTAAACAAACAATTCCCACATTGATGGATAAGACGAGGTTGTCCTGTTCAGAGAATGCCAGTGCACTCACTTGACACTCTGTTAAATGTTTTTCTCTAGAGAAATTTTTAAGAAGTGGTGTATCAGCGGGTTCCAACAACAGTGGACAACATGAAAGACCATACTACCGCTGCATGTGCTGCAATAACACCAGAAACACTGACAATGGTGAATCGAACAGTGATGGCGCATGCACAGAGGTGTTGCCATGCAAATAGCCATCTCTTCGAACATGAATTGTAACGTTTCTGCTGTGGGAAATCTGACTGCACACTGGAGATACAGTATTTTCTGTTGTGTTTTTGCGTGACAGTACGTAAATTAAAACACAAGATGTCCCCTTCAATGTAATTTAACCTGTACATGTCGTTTTGAGCATATCTGAAATACATGACACACTATAGGGGGTTAAAGTTTTAAGTTTATTTTTATTGTTATAGTTACTGCGGAATTTATTTTTTTAAAAGTCTACTCATAGTACACCCTTGCCCCAAGGATCAAGTCAAGTGGGTACGTAGCCAGTTAAAATTACATGGTGTTAGATAAAAATAAACAGGGCAAGTAGGTATATAGAGCTTATCTTAAGCTTTGATTTTCCTTTTTAAATTGAAATAAAATGTTCATCTGTTCCAGAGTTATATAGCTTTTTGTTGGACCATGTCTTCAGATTTGCAAAGTAACAAACTTTGATTAGTACAACCTCAATTATAATTGGTTTTAGCAGTCTACTTGATGTTAAACTACTTTTAAATGATACTTAGCCACTTTAACCAAAAATTCATCTTTAAGTCACTGTGAAGTTTAAAAATGATTGGTGTCAAAGCACTTCATAACAGTCAGTTAACTATCAGGTAACAATTAAAGTTGATTTTAAAAGTGTAGTTTTTAAATTTCACTTATAAACACTGAATAGTTAAGACAAAATGAAGATAGGTACTTTTTCTTCCCACATCACTTCTAAGACAAATTATAAATGTTACAAGTACTTCCCTACTATCAATCTCCGAATCTGGTAAAAACCGCCAAAATGTGATCTTTCTTCTTCTCTTACATCCTCATCTTCTCCTGCTCTTTTTTTAGTGAACTTTATTCAATAGGAATGTCCAAATCTGTTTACCCCAGTAATTTGACTAACGTAATGTTCTTCCAGTTTTTCAGGCAACAATACACAAAACCCAATCTCTAACCTTTATCTTCTACACGAAACATTAATGTTTTTATCATTTTCTGCATCTTTTTCAGTGTTTTTAGCAATCATACTGAGGCTCTTCCTTTTCACTTCGAATCACTAGAAAATTCTAAACTTTCAATGGAAGTATCACACACAACAAAAAATCTCTTAATTATTTGTATTTCAGAATTAACAAGAAGAGGAACCAAAAACAATGAAATTAAAAGAAGATAAAAATTGGGGGTGAGTACTATGACATTTTTAACACAAAGCTCACATATTACAAATGTATTTATTTCTTGAAACTACAGTTCAAACTCAGAAAAACAAGTCAGACACTACATTTTTTATTTGTTTTCTTCAGGATTGATGATATTTCCGAAATTTGTGACAACCTTTAATTTAAATTTAAAATGTAAGGATTTGAAAAATAACAAATTTTTTGCCAATATTTTGCAACCTTACTAAACTTATTGTATCTTGTAGAAATAGTATAAAATTTTCACTCTAACCCAAATAAATAGCAGTTTGTCTAAAAGTTAAAAGGGGCCACGGTGGCCGAGTGATTAGCACACTTGCCTCCCACCAAGACGAACCGGGTTCAATCCCTGGCTGGGTCACCAAATTTTCGCAAGTGGGAATCGTGCTGGACAATGCCATTGGTCAGCGGGTTTTCTCTGGGATCTCCCATTTCCCCTGCCCCATCATTCCGGCGCTGCTCCAAATTCACTTCAGTCACCCTCATCGGCTCTCAAGACCTTGCTGTAAAGAGCCGCCAAATCTCTTCACTCACAAAGTCAAAGCCCAATTACCCACTTGCCCCAGTGCACCTTACTAAAAGATGTTCACGGTAAAAAAAATCAACCTTAGAAGAAAGTCACTGCCCCTACCTTCACATGTTTTAACAGGCACTCCGAGAGACATGCGACCAGTAAATTTGGTAACGATGGATGGTAAGTAGTTCCATATCTTAACATTGAATAAAAAGTGTTAGGCAACCATTTCTGATAACTTAAATTATTTCTTTCGCTTTCTGTGTTTTTTAATGCATCGAAATGAAAAAATTAGATTTGTTAAATATTTACTTTTCTAATAATTTCACAGTTTTACTTGACCAACACATGAATAAAATGATGAGGTCCATGACAATGATACATTTACATAAGGCGGAAGAATACACAATGTGCATAGAAGTAGAGCTTAAGCAGGGCTTTCAAAAGTGCTCATTTTACCGTGAATAGGCTATAAAAACCTGTACAGCTTAGCTAATACAATGCATGATGCACATGGTCTTACTTATCATTCAGGTTAATCATAAGACCCCAAAATAAAGCTGTCATCATAGCGTTTGAAATAAAATGTACAAAATATCCATAATAAAATTACTTGACTTACAACTTCTAAAAACGAAAAAATAAAATGCACGGAAAATCAACACTGGGGCATGTAACAGCCGTCAACTCAAAACACTTCAAGGAGACACGTAAACCACAAAGTTTAAATTGGTACAGTTAAAAAGATTACGAATTTTCTTTACACTGGGTGCTCTTTACAAAAAAAATACGTACTATAAAGAGTTGGCGTTTCAAGTTAATAGATTGACTGAGGACCAAAACATTTAACACTTACTTTTTTTTAATAAAGGTTTCTTAGTTAAAGAAATCTGATATCATAGTGTCTTTGGTGCTACAGAAAATTTATTGTAATGGCTACCTACTGTATTTGTGCAAGCATATGATGCATTAATTACACTATAAAAAGTTCTTAAAAATTGTATGGCGGTTCTGTCTATAGAGTTTACTTCCAGAAAAATATTTTCGATGAAACATTTGCAGCAGCAAGTAAGTTTCACGAAAGTTCATGTACCACTGGAAAATAGCTATTACAGGATACCACAGATTTATGTTATATCAATATAAGCAAACGGTCCACCTGTTACAAAGTTATATTCGCGAAACTTACATTTTTGTATAGAAATAGTTCATAGAAGTTATATTTTCCTTTTCATATAAATAACATTAAATTCAGTACTCAGATTCCCAGGTGCCCAAAAACACTATGAATATTTTCTATACTAATATTATACAGAGGTAACGTGAGTTTATTTGTTTATATGTCTTGGGTAATCTCTGAAACTACATGGCCAATTTTTACAATCCTTTCATCTTCCAGATGGACATCGGTTATGTCCAATTAAAATTTTTTTTTTTTTTTTTAGAGATATTTCAAAATTTGTAAAACAAGTCGAGAAAAAAGAACTACTTGGTTGCTTTGTAAGCATGCTCTACCAAAACTACAGAGCCAATTCTTAGGATACTTTCACGGTTAGAAAACTACATTAATCCAAATTGACACAGACTATGTTTATTTTTTTTTAAATTCCTTGAGAAATTTCAAAATTTGTAAACCACGTATGAGAAAAATGAGCTACTTGGCTGCTTTCTAAACTTGCTCTACCAAAACCATTAAAGATAAATTGAAACAACGTTAGAAGAAATTGTCTCTCTTAATATAAAAAAATTTGCAAGTAGTTGCACGTAGTCGCAGGTTGTAACAAGTAGTCGTGGGTATTGCAGGTTGTAGCAGGTAGTCATTGGTAGTCACAGGTAGCCACACGTTGTTGCAAGTAGTTTCAGTTAATTGCAGGAAGTCGCAGGTTGTCATGGGTAGTTTGCAGGTTGTAACAAGTAGTCGCAGGTAGTTCCGGGTAGTCGCATATGTAGGTATGTATTTCAAGTGCTCCATAAAACCTCAGCAAAACGATGGCGGGCTGCTAGTACTTAATAAAGCGTGAAATGCTCAACGGAAAATATTTTGAGGTTTAAGTACCTGTTAAGAAATAGTTAATAATCATAATTTTTCAATGTATCATTCATAATTTTTAGTTATTAAAGAAACACCTTTCGGCCAGAGTTTTTACAAGTATAGCATTTAGTCAAAATAATGTATGTTACTATGAAATAAGTAGAGCATAAATTGTTTGACAAGTAGAAATACAACTGTATAGCAAGACACTGGCAACATTAAAACAAAACATTCTCATATATTAACAACTTTGTAATAAAGAATTTATAGCAAACACCTTTACAATGTTATTCACAGTATGGTAAGCACTTTTAAATTAATCTTTGAAAAGAATCTCTGTCTATAACTACACACATGTAACAGTGCACATTGGTGTGCATGCTTCCAGTTCAGTTGGCAGCAAAGGAATAAAAATTTATGGCCACTGAAGTTTTGTTTATTTTATACATATTAGAGTACAAATTTGCAAATTGGTAACAAATTAATGTTCTTGACAATACCACGGTTTCACTTGGATGGTGCATGAATAACATGCATCAGGCCCATGGAAAACTTAGTTTTACATATGGCAGAAGGATACAACACCAAAAGAAAAGTCGTCTTTGAAAAGTGTTAACCATGTATAGCCTATTTCAGGTGTAGTGAAGGCAGATGAAGTGCTTGCTCTCGTCAGGATTAATATTGTGATGCATATGACTGTGCTGCTGTCATCGTATGACTCAACTTTCATCATTGTTTTGTGTTAAAGCCTATACTGGACATACGATAATACGACATGAACTGGAACAGTGTGTACTATTTACTGTCCACACGTACTGGAAAAATGCATCAAAGAAGAACTGTCAAAGACATGCAGTTTAAACTCAAGCATGACCATCATCTATAGCTCGTGTTCTGAAAACAGAATAGTGAACTATTACGTACAACATGATCTGAATTCCTACGCATTTCCATAATGCAAACACCTGTAGGCTCTAAAACCACGGAATAAAAGCAAAAATTTAATCTCCAAATTAACTGGACAGTAAGCCACGTTCATTCTACTTCAATAGTTTAACTGTACACATATTTTCTTGTTGCAGTGTAGATTACTTGTTAGTCCTCTGATTTTATGAGGAGGAACTGGACATGTATGTTCCAAGAGGGCTTCCCACAGGTATTGAAATGGGTCACATTGTGGTTGCAAAATAAATATAATATAAAAGGCAACAAGGTACCTCCATTTAACCAGAAACCGTATCTATGACGAACTCCGTGACAAAGCTAAAATTCTTAAAGTTGATTTGTAGTAGCAATACATTAAATTGAACTACTTTCCTTCTTGTACCAGACGTCAACAAATTGGATAGACAGACAAAATAAAATGAAGTTGGGTCCCCCTATTACATGAAGTTATATTCCTGGAAAATGAGAAATTACAGAAAATTATATTGCAAGTTCAATTTTCTAGTAAAAACAGTGCAAAATCTAGAGGTTATCGTTTCAGATAACTCAAAATAACCATATTTGGCCATATTACACAAATTTCACGACAAAAGAAAACAAACAGAGTAATGTATGAGAATATTCTGAAAACTTAACTAGTTGCAAACCAAAACCTAAACATGTCTTGAGCTGAATTCTTCAACATTAGAACCACTAAATTTTTGGCATACCTGTAACTGCTGCTGTAGTAAAATCAACCTTAGATATTGTAAAATAGTATAGATGCAATAATATTATTTTATCATGTTTTAATACATAGAACATTTTTGCCCATAGTCATATTATACATCTAAGTTCAAAATTTTTAAATTATTACTAACTCATAAATACGTTATCAGAAATTATTTACCTGTACAATATTTATAACAAAGGACACACACAGTTTTTCTGTCATGTATTATTCCACTGATCATCAACATAGCATTCACTGCAATACTTTAGGACTTACTTGCCACACACTGATTTATGGAATTTTTCACATAAGTCTTAAGTTTTATTCTTTCAATTGGTGACTTGGCATTGCCGACACTGAGGTTCGGCTGCTGGCTCAGGTTCTGTTTCTGGACTTGATATAGAACATCTCACATTTGGCCTGTTTTGTTGTGACTATCCAGAGCGCAACTCTACACTGAGCATTTGCAAGAACATTCACTAGCTGATACTTTTTCCTGTAACTTGGCTGTAAAGAATGCAAGCATTTATTTCAGCGAAGCTTAGTATGCTGTGAAAACATCCTGTACCGCCACTGTTGTGATGCTTTTACTGCAGTGAGTATTCTTGCCATTCTGCCAAGTATAATGGCTCTATAAATGGTCGCATTATAAAATGTCACAGTTTCGGGAAGGAACTTCTGTTCCTTCCCAATGGAAACTATGGATGAAAATTTTTACGCATGACAAACACATTTGTTTTTCTTTCCCTTTTACAAGCAAGGTTGTTTCATAATTTTTCATCCCCACAATGCCACACGATAGGACCTTTTCTGGTTTTCACTGATGGGGCTCCAATGAAGCACAGTTTATAATATACCTACCAAACTTGGGCTTTGAATTTTTAATTTCTCAGCTGGTGACACAGAAGTGACAATGTTATCCTTTGCCCAACTTCTACCTTTTCCAAGGTATGGAGCAATTAGTTTCACCACAACATGTTCTGGTAGACATTGGTCTGATGGTCGCTTATCATCCTTGCCCAAATATGGGAAGCAATTCATCTACCGACAGCCAAAATTTAATTCCAAATTTATCCAGCTTATTAGCTACATATTGTGTGAATTTTCATCTTGTTTTTGTAAAGGAAACAGTTGTTTGTCAACAGTAATGTTTGCTCCTGGAAAATAAAGGGAACAGTTTTCCCTGGAATGATAAATTTCAGACACTACAGCACACTTGTCTATTTTTTAAATAAATAAATAAAAAAATTAAATTTAATTTAAAAAAAAAAGGGGGGGGGGGGGGGAGGACCACAATCCGCTGATCATAAGCAATCAACTTCCAGTCCCTTGGCACAATAAAAACCATGTGCGTACAAGCACACTATGAAAATGTCAATTTTCAAAAGCGAAATACACCCTGTATATATGTATTATCCTCTAGTCGCTTGTGAGCTACTAACTGTGCACTGTTTTGTGTCTGGTGCCTGTCTCAATGCATTTTGTTTTGGCAGCCTTCCAGGGGTTCTTGAGATTTTGCCTACTATTTCCCGTCTTGTTTCATCTTTTCCTACTATATCTGAAGAGCTTATTGGTAGTGGTGAAGTGTGTGTACACTTGCTTTTACCTCTCCCACTTGTATGAAAATTTCTTTTTCTTACCCCACAGTAGACAGATGTTGACAGCAATATATGCTGCACAGATGCCATATTTTGAGGAGTATTATTTGAAGATGCTCCAGGCACTGTATAATTTTCACCAGCAACACTTGTGTCACATTCACTTGAATGGGAAAGCAATGTAGATTTTCGATACCCTTTTTCCTAACTTTAATTCCTTTCCTGTTTAAATTTCCATTTATTTTGTACACTCTGAAAGCAAAACATAAGCAACTGGTATAATCTCTAATGGTAAATAATTTACAGATGTTTCAGGTAAAATTCATCTGAAACTGAAAACACTTTTATCACCAATACTATTTGGAATATATTCATCCTTTCTATGGTTTCAATTGCTATACACTGTATAATTCACTTCCTTTTGATTCTTATTCAAAAACTTGACATTGAGTGCTTCATCGGGTGTCAAACAACAAAGTGCCATTTTATACACAATACTGCAAATACATTTCAGTTTAATAACAACTACAGCTATCTAATAAAAATTGAGTACGTCTGCACATGTTTTCAGCTTCTATGCTAGATAGCACCATGCAGTGCTGTCGATAAAAACCACACAGTAACTCTTGATATAGTTCAGAGTTTTGATTCTAGCAGTCAAAATGACCACGTCTGCAGTTTTTGGTATAGATAAATGCATCTTCATAATAAAAATAACCAAACATTTTTGTTATTTTGTGGATTACACACTTAACACAAACATTACAAGTCAGAAACCCTGATTATGCTACCTTAATTTATATGGCCATTATTGAAAATGAAACTATGAAAACAATCAATTTGACCACTGCTGTCGTTCTAGTCAGTATTGCGAGTTCCATATGATTTCTTTCATCAAAAATAATATGTTGTACTTAATATGCACTAGGAATGGGTTGTATTATTACCAGAAAGTTTTCATTAGCAAACACATTAGAGCAAAATATAGTTGTCGCATATTAATAATTATGAGTGCCGACTTTATAGCAGGCAATGTTACATGACTTTAGCGATATAACAAATTCATGGACCAGGTAAAACAATATTTGGAATAACATTTGTGTCCATGGATGACTGCTGCTGAAAACAATGTACAGGTTAATGACAAACCATTACGATAACTGCATGACAAATGGGCATTCATATTTATCTCTTTGCTGAGCTCTACAGATCCACCTACAATATCTTCCTCAGAAATCACAAAACAAAACAATCATGTGCCTCAAAAATTACATGCAATCAAAAATTATCACCTGAAAAATGAATTTAATTTAAGCACTACATAAATACTGTTTACCTAAACAGCATTAAAGAGAGAGTATGTTGCATCTTTCACTACAAAACTGTACACAGAAAATTAATTTTATGGAGTTAACATGGTACATTCTACATTTATAAAAATATTTCCATAAAGGCAAATATTTCAATAAAATACAATAGGTCTGCTACAACATCGGATTCTTGGAACTACAATTTTACATTAAACAATGTAAAAGTTGCAATTTCCCAAACAAAATAATGTATAAATCAAGTGGGGTTATATTCCCAAGCAACTCAAAATACTAATACTGTTTGTCATATTTTACAAACTATATATAAAATGGAAAAATTATTGTGAAAGTAATTTCAAATGAATAACTACGAAAATATTCGAACTTTCCATTGTACCATACAAAGGTTTCATTATATACAAGTGAAAAACCCTTCAAGTAAATTTTTTTAGAGTCCCACTTAGCTAAATTTGGTCCAAAACAATGTGTCATTTTAAAACATGCACAGAGAAAAAATTGTTTGAATACCTAGAAGACAACATTTCAGCAAAACATGGTCATACATTACCAATGCCATAGGAAAACATTGTTATCATAGAGCTTTCTGTATGTTACAAAGTGAAAAATCACACAGGCATCATCATAAATATGTTTAAACATGCTGCTGTTGAGGAGACAAAAACCCAATAACCGTGTTCAAGTTCCTCCCTGCAGTTACCTGGTAAGACCTGATGATAGCCTGGACAGCCAAATGGTCATCAATGACCTTTTCACTGATCTGACCATCTAGTGCCAGGCTAGAGTGGCCCCCCATGTAGGGCACCATGCTGGACACAGGCTGCTGGTTACGCCCCATGAACGATGTGCTGGGAGGCCTCTGGTACGCTTCCCCAGGGCCCGCCCCCGCTGAAGCATTGCGGAAGAATGCATCCCAAGACTGGAACAAATATCATCACTCTTTCTATATTTAACAGAACCCAGTGATGGATTTATACTTATTACAACTTCAGCATAATATTTTGTCACCCAGAAAACAATCCAAGGGTCAGTGTTGAAAATCAAACCCAATCATTTGTAAGAGACAAACATATCCTTTACACCAGGGCTATTATATTAGCGGCCTGTGGGCAACATGCAGCCTGCAATAATAGTCAAATTGGCCCGCAGACAAAATATTATGTCAGCAATTCCTTTTTTTATATACTCTTAAATACACTTGCTTAATTTAACATCAACTGTAAATATCACTAGCATAAGACTTCAAATAAAATTAAATATTTCAAGTTTGTCATTCCCACGCACCCCTTACCATCATGATGTCTGCCGCACATGTGTATGTTCAGTTGCATACCTGTATCAAGAAAGCCATCACTAGGTAAAACCCAGGTCAATTCTGAGTTATTGACACCAACTCTAACAATCCAACACTTCACCACAATTCACAGCCAGGTGTTGGAATACATGGTCTGGTATGAGTAACTGGGATCCTGACACAGATGGGTAAAGCTAGACACTGTGTCTATTCATCCATCTTTGTACAATCCACTGTGATTCTCTGCTGAGTGCAGAGGTTTGGAGGATGCCAGAGTGTCTACTTAATCCTGATCTTCCACTGGGGAATACTTCAACACTTTTTTGTTGACACTGACACATCCCCATATTGTTTACAAACCTACCCTTACCTATGCTAATCTCCAAGCGAGGAGTAGAAAGGAAGGGTGAATTGATTGTAGCCCAACAAACCCAAGAGTGAACCAAAGCCATCCTTAGTTGCCAGTCCAACCTCCAAGGTAACCCAGAATTATATCTCAGCAAGGTGCCAGTAGTCTGTGCCAAAAGGGAACAAACTCGACGCTGCCATGAACACACAACCCAGCAGTCGTCACTGTTATATTCCTGCCAATTGCCGCCTATTTATAGAAAACAATGTTTTATACCTAACACTCTTCCATAAGAAAAATATTACATTCAATTGTTATTATGAAGTGCTCTAGAACACCAATCATTTCATAATTAATGTGCTACATACAAAACTGTTGACTCTAGTTGTTACATATGAAGACGAACAAATTTTTACAGATATAAAGTGTAAACCCCATTTGGTAGAATTTTTTTTACAAGACACACATGGTTGTTAAGTTTTGTTCCAAAATAATTAGTTCTGCAAAAATGCATAAGGATAAGATGCTTGAATACAGTAAAAACAACTTTATAAGCAAGATGTTGTGTAGTGTAGCGGCAACCAAGACACCGAACACAAACCTCTTAAGGTTCAACAGAGTATAGTCAGTGGACCGAGGTAATTGTTTGTAAAACCTGCTCCAACATAGCAGACGAGCTGGTGTGTATTTAAGCGACACATTGGGCATCACTCCCCTCACCACCATCTCCCTCAGACGGTCACCGCAATGCAAGAAGACAGTCAGTATATTACTCGTTGAGAGTCGACCACAAAGCAGAGGGCATCACTATAGACCAGGCCTAGAGGAGCTCTAGGCCATACTGAAGTCTGCTATATTGGTGAGTATACATCCGCGTAACAGTTAGGCGTAATGCTACTTCTCGAGTCCCCGTTACCCAGTAATCTTAATGTAATAACTCTGGCAAAGTTAAGCAGTTCACATAGAGTCTTGCAATTAGAATAACTTGTACTTCCTGTACTTGATGAGAATTAATATTTGTGTAATTAACAGTTATTGCAAATATGTAATTATGTTGTAATAAAAGGTGTTGTTAAGGAATTCTGGTCTACCAATCAGTCTTAGAGTTTCATACCCCCTGAGTAGTCCCCCTCCTAGGATGGTCACGTGATACAGTAAATGAGTTAGAAATCAGAGAGAAGTGTAGAGAGGAGTGGACTGCTATAACGTGGGTGATGTTACACTGAAACAGGGTTGGGTATATTAGTATTGCTGATGGATTTGTCCAACAGCCAGTGTGCACAAGGCTAAAAATGGCCCTCAGGTTCTTTGTGAACCATGGTTGGTTGCAAACCATGCGATATAGTCCTTTAGGGTGTCTGCGAGCCACTGTCACTCCTCGGGATACTAATAAAAATGATATGGTTCACAGCACGGCTTCTGCTGGGGGGCCAGTGTCTACTGCTATGAATGGGAACCTCTGGGATGGAAAGGAGTATGTCCTGGCTTTGACTTGGGAAGCCAGTCTTCACAGCCCATTAGCATTAGAGAAACTACAATTTGACACTAACCTAAAACATTTCTCTCCCTCTTCACTCTCAACTAAAAGGTCCATCCCACCAAGCCCGGCAGCTAACACAGAGAACATTTCCATTCACAGCCAACATGGATGGCATTATGCAACAAGGTATGACTCGACAAGTGCTATTCTATGCACACAGATATATCATTTGTACGACTTTCTGATATTTAGATTTACATTTAAAAAAAAACAGTGCTTTTTAACTACTACTAATCTGTTTGTAAATATAAAAGCTTGCAAAAATTATGTTTCTGATAGGATAAGCTTTAAGCAGTTTATTGGAAACAAAATCGCTAGTTGTTAAACTCAAATAGATACCTATCTAAACCTGTAGTACAGAAATGTCTAATAATTTCATTAAATAAAAGTTGTCCGGAATAATTTTATTACATAAAAGTTATAAAGTAGTTGTGCATGTAGCCACACTATTTTAGCAAATACCGTCACACACTTAACTCAGCTTAGAAACTTACTGAAACTTGTTCACTGAGTTTTTAAAGAAAATGGATGAACATATATAGCACTGTTCAAAATTTGTCATTCTTGCAATGCTCACTGACCAAACAGTCTAAACTAAATAAATATATGTTTATTATGAAAAAAAAAAAAAAATTGAAAAACCTCATACTTTAAAAATGTACTTTTGTGAATTACCAGGGTGGACTTCCTAGAAGTTGGCTCATATTCACACTTTACCTGGTGTCGGATGCCTCTGTCTACCATATTTACATTCTTGTTTACATTTAAGGTATATTATATAACAAAGTAATAAAAATATAAATATATCATATTTAAGGCATAAGGAAATTAGTATACTGATGATCAACTGATGGCTACAATAAGCTAAAAATTTTGTAACAATTTCCTTCTGATATGTAGAAATACCTGAAAAATGTTGACATGTAATTTCACAAATCCAGAAATAAATGACATACCCAATCCATTAAAAACTTCCCTCTTCTGATAAATTTAATGAACCCATACTTTTTGTTTAGGCTTCCCTTCTTCCTCCATACTAAAAATAAGACTAAATACATAAAAGTTCTTCATCAGAAGAAATAGAACTGCTCATTTTGCTAACTAGCCAAACAACAACCTACTTCAAAAAGTGATCTGTATTGTAAGGTACTGTGACGTCATGAGAATTTCCCCATGCCATACACAGCTTTGCCACGCCACACTCCAGTGGGCGGACAGTAACAAAATGAAATGATGCTTCTCACAACGTTTCTCTTCCATTTGCCATGCATCAGTGGGCGAGCACTTTAAGGAAGACTTGCGAGTTTTTCAAAGTTCGTTAATATTCTCTTTCATTGACCTTTTTGTGTAAATGTTCTACACAAATATGTAAAAGCAGATATGCCAGGTAATTCAGTTTTAATATTGTGATGAGACAGGTGCACGTCACATCTATTGAAGCTTGATAGAAGCTAGTTTCTAGTTTGCAGGTTATTATTTCCACATCTGGAAAATGTTTGAGGGACTATAAAACCTCTAGTGTTTCTCAAGGTGTGTTCTTGGGTGAGGGTTATCAACTACAAAGTTCTCTTTCCCCTGCATGTTTGGTTCTTCAACTGACATCTTTGGAGACATACCAACACGAGGCTGAACTTAGGTTTAAACAGAGTCATGGGACCTGCGACATGCAGACAGGGTAGGAACACTGGTCATTCTGTTGAAATGTTATCCAAGCCTTGCTGGGTTTGTTTGGCTACAGAAGCAGCACAATTCTAGCCAAACATTCAGGTTGAATGGAGATGCCAGGTGAGCTGCAAACCACACTGATGTACAACAAATAGGAAAATACTGGAACAAGCTCAGCCTCCTGGCTTCAGTCGGCACTATGTATAACTATACACAACCACCTACATGCTTACAAATATTCTGAAATTCTTTTATGTGTATGTGTTATTCAGTAGCTACTCCTAGCATTACTTTATAATTTAACTAAGATAATTTTACATGGATAGCAACCAACAGGTTACGAAAGTCTCTTCAGGAATCTAAAATGAAGAGAACTTAAAATTGCAGAACAGAGTGAACCTGCAAGTACATGCATAAAAAATACCTTAGTTTAACAAAATCTGTAAAACTTTATATCTATTATTTTTATTGTTATTTTGTAATTTTTTTACAAAAAAAATTTGGTGAATGGTAAAGGAAAAATCAAACAAATAGCTTTGTAAATTTCAATGCCTGAAACAGAGATGAAAGCTATATATAAGAAAATGTATGATTTCATCACTATCTTCCTATGTGCTTTCTTAGTAGGCCAGTTACGCCACACTTCTAATGAAGTGCACAGCTATTATTTACAGCATTAAATTATCTGTCTGCACTTTTACTCATTTTATTTAACAGTGAGAGCAATATTTAACGACTCTTTCACCTCTAATTAACATCATCCTCCTTTATGTCTCTGTTTAGTTATTGTAAATTAACTCATACTCATCATTAGCACATGTTCAGTCTATCTGTTGCCATCATTTGTAATGTCTTTCACTCGCGCATTTAGTCCAATAGTCCAGCCTGCCAGCCACTCTCTTCACTGCTTGATAGTCAGTCACAGATTTCTCTTCCGCTGGTCACTTCTCTCGCCACTTGTCTTCTATCACTCGGATCTCAGCCACTCATCCATTCAACAACTCCTCAGCTTGGAGGCCTGTCACACTTTTATATTGGTTGCCCTGACCAACTGGAAGGTTCAATACACCCCGAGACACGCTGAGAGAACGAGGTCAGTGATCCGGAGCAGAAATCCTATCCCCTGAAGGTCAGGAGTGGTGAGCCGGCAAATGGTTATCACGGCAGAATACCTCCATAATTCAAAATGCTGGTAGGATTATCCCTCAACTGTCATTCAAACATCCCATTAACTTGCCGTCCCACTTATTACTACTCTATCCTCTTCCGCCCGCTCACGTGGGGCCGGCCAAGGTCAGTGGCGCAGACCAGCGACACGTAACATTATATTGATTCCATATGAAACAAATGTGTAATGTATGGATTACACATAGCAAAAAGAAAAAACAATCTCCTGCTAAGCTGTGTGAAGACAAGCTATAGGATTATCTTCAAAAAAATGCTTCTGAACACATCAACTATAGAACATCTGTGTTTACTGGTACTTTAGTGCATGGCCATTACATTTTTCCAAAATGCAATGGGGTCTTGCACACTTAACAGTTCCATTTTAAGTAAAGCTGTGTTAAAGAAATTACTTAAGTGTACGCTATGGCAATTTTAAATTTCTATTCAGCAATTTGTATACAAAATTTTAACAACCTCAAATGCCTTGATAACATACTGATTACAAGATTCCCATTATGCCTTGATAACATACTGATTACAAGATTCCCATTATGCCTTGATAACATACTGATTACAAGATTCCCATTATGCCTTGATAACATACTGATTATAAGATTCCCATTATAACCAGTCTTGACACAAATATACTTTGAGGGTACAATCTTAGATTTTGGATAACACCTAACAAGTATTAAACCCAGCATGGATATTAAAGAATTGTTTCCTTTATAGTTTAAACCATCAATAGTATCATTTTGAATATTTACATTAAAATACTTCAACAGTTGAACAATTTAAACATCATTTGGGCAACCTATGTTTTACATGCCTGTGAGGGGAGTGACACAATGCATTATAAGATAAATATTGCACTGCATAATGTTTCCTGGTTGTAACAGATGTTGCCCAACCATGATTCAATTATATACTGATATAGGTAACCAGTTGTGAGCAAATAGGCATCAGCTATTATGTCAAATAAAATGTAGGGAAAGAATTTGACAGACGGCCTTACATCAGCTGATAAAGAGACAGCACTTTCAGAGATAACTGTCACAAAGTCCAAATGGCAAAGAAACACGGAATATGCAATGGCTTTCATAAAGGCAGTCATAAAACTGCAATAGTAATTTCCTGTAGGTTTCATACAGTCTGAAGTACTTCATATATTTCCAGTAATGATAATTTTAAAACTGTTACAATATAACAAATTGTTATCTTCCTCCACTCATTTCTCCTGTCATATCAAAAAGCTCAAAAAAGAAACTGACATGATTATTTTGACTGCCAGCCTATATCACGAAATGATGTAGCCCTTACGTAAAATATCTTTTACTCAAAAACTTTAAAATTTTTGAGAAGGGGAGGATGGCAACAGTGAACCAATTTTTTTAAAAAATCTAATGAATACGTCAACATGAAAAATGTCTAGTTTTGAACACTCAATTAGCCTTTTAAATATATTAGCATTATTATTCACTTCAAATGTCTTAGATATTTTTATGGAAATCAACGTTCTTAATAGGGTTCATTGTATTTCACTGTTCCCCAGTTGAAGGGTAAAATGAACTGGACACTGCGGAACTGTGAACCAATTTTTAATCTTACAATTATTCATTTGACCTTGTCTCTCAGTCAGTAACGCCTTTCACTCACGCACCTAGTCCAATAGTCCAGCCTGCCAGCCACACGCTTCACTGCTTGATACTCACAGTCACAGATTTCCCTTCCGCTGGTCACTTCTCTCGCCACTTGTCTTGTATCACTTGGAACTCAGCCACTCATCCATTCAAAAACCCCTCACCTCGAAGGCTTGTCACACTTTTATATTGGTCGCCCTGACCAACTTAAAATGAAAGCCAAAAGTAATGCACGAGTTCTGTCATTTGGTGACCTCATTCTGATTAGGGTTTAAATCATATACGCTCAATGATAATATGGTAGAAATCATATTTGGTTACTTCAGTTGTTGGCAAAATTGGACTTCTACTTTTGTGCTTTTCTTTCAATATTTGACATCAAATTCACCATCTCAGTTCTTTTCTTTGACTATTTGAGGCACATATAAAACATGATTTTTTTTTATTTTTCAAAACAAGTAAACTTTATATATATTTGTAAACTTAAGGTTAGAAAATTCATCAAATTTCTTATCTTCATCATGTAGACTGATGTCGTTGGTTAATGACATACCATCACTTAACACGCTGACTGCCATGGCAGGCACCGGTGTCTGCTTTGACAGTAATCCTGGGAGCCACGGCGGACACCGGTGTCTGCACGTCATCGTTAAAGACAGAAAGCCTCTGACACCATGTGGCTGCTCGGATGATGCATCTAACCTGCTTATTAACACACTCGAGACAGTACGTAGGCTCACATACACAGTCGCTGCAATAAGTAGTCACTTTCTTCACCTTGGATTTTCATATTTCTCCACGTACTTTCTTCTCATAACATCCTCTGCAGTATTTTCTGCCAACTCTTGCAGAACCTTCTTTCTTCTGGAAGGTGTGTTTAGACATACATTTTGTGCACGCTGTTACAACAGGTGTTGTCGATGAGTCACAGTTTTCATTTCCTTTTTGTTGTTCTGCTTTGACAGCCATCAATTCTTTTGATAAAGCTTTACGAAAGCTTGTGATGGTAGTCTTTTTTCCTGATACATGACAGAACAACAAATGCACATTGAATACTGCAGTACCCAACAACAATTTGATGGCTACTTTCCTATACCACTTCAGTGAACTCCGAAGAGGTGTGCAATAACTGGAGAGCTGGTCTGACAAATCAATTGCAGCTTTTCCCTTATTGTAATCAACAATAGCCTTTGGTTTGTTGACATTCCCATTTCTGCATTGTATAAGAACTGTTTCAGTCACGTAACATGTCGACAAAATGAGAATGTCCCTCTAGTCAGCCCATTTCAGTACAGTCATGCCTCTGTCATTCTGTTGCCCTAACAATGTACCCTCTTGAGTTTTTTGTTGAGAACTGTTTGTGGGTTATACTTTCTGTTATACCTAAGCGTGCTTAGTAGGTTAGTTGACTTGTCTACAAACTTATTTGCTAACTCTATGCTTGTGTAGAAATTGTCAGTAACAATTTCTCTTGCCGCATTCAATAAGGAGTCACATAATTCTAGTATAATTCTTGTTGGCACAGACTGTCCTGCATCCTGGTGTTTTCCTGCATATATTTTCATGTTCCACGTGTATCCTTTGCCACAGCATGCTTCGAAGATTTACACCATATTTGTGACTTTTCTTAGGACAGTATTGTTTCATTTTCAGTCGTCCCTTGAAAGGTATAATAGTTCTATCGACACACGCAGTTTCTCCTGGCATGCACAATGTCTGGAATTTTGACACAAGATATTGTACAACATTTTCAACCTTATGAAGTCGATTGTTTTCCGGTTGGTTTTCATTATCAGAGAAATGCCACATTCGCAACAACAGTTCAAATCTATTTCGTGACATGGTGGAAGACACAGTACCTATTCTTAAAAATGGATCGGTCGTCCAGTAATCACTAATTGATGGCGCCTTCACAAGTCCCATAAATGCTATTATTCCTAGAAACTTTGTAGTTTCGTCTTTGTTGGTTGGTGTCCACATCTTCAGCCTACTACTTGATATGCCAGTGTTTCTGAGCTGCTGAGCAGAATATAGGTTTGTTTGTTCTACGAAAATGTCCCGCAAGTTATCTCAGACTAATAATTTGTAGCACTCAAATTCCGATGGGTCAGTTAGATTTCCTGTCACTTCTGGATTGAACCCGGCTTCCCCACTGAAAAAGAATTGTCGTCCACTTCCCTCAGGATCATGCCAGGAACTAACGTACTCCTAATTCCGAGGCAACCAAGTTGCTTCACTACTGTCCGATACATTTATGCAGAATTCTGAAGGTCTGGACATCACAATATCACACAAAATAGGCAGTTGTGGTGCAGTGATTGTACAAAGGCACCCTGATATTGTTGCAACATTGTTAGGTGGTTCCGGCTGTTCTGAAGGAGGTCTCGTAAATAGGGTTGGTGAGTTCGTAGCATCGTTCAGTACACCACATTCTTTTGAAATGTTTCCATGTATTTGATGTACAGTTGCAATGACTTCTTCGTCTGACGAAGATAATACAAAACAAATAGGGACGTCGTTCTCCGAACTTGATATACCATAATCTGGATCTTTGTCTGAATCATCCACACACGATGTTCAGCATGAATCTGTAACGGAATGTACGAAAAACGTAGTAACAATATAACAAACAAAAATAACATAATAATATTTGCCCTAGAAAAAAAACCATTTATGTAAATAAATAAAACAATATGCAATTCTATATTTTGTATAAACTGTAAAAAATCTGGGAGAAATTACTCTGCAATTCTGAGGTAATATTCTGAAACACCTTGAATGGGAAAAATATTTCTCCTGCCAAACTTTGCGATAGAATTTCCTAATGTAGGTATCACTAAATACTTGAGTAGTGTCCGATAAACTGTTTATTGAAAACTATAATATTTTGTAAACACGGACAAATAGTTTTGTGGCAGCACCAAAAAAATTCAGTGGTAACCACAAAATATTTCACTGTGTGTATACCAACAAAATATTTTTGTATCAACCACAAAATTGTTTTTTCCGTGTAAACACCAAGAGAAAATACACGTGCAGGTATAATAACATGGTAGCTCATATAACATTTCAATTTTTATTCGAGAAATTGAGTTAGTTTTTTTGTACTTTTGTCAGCAAGATTATTAGTACTATATATAACATAGTCATATTATTTTGGTCACAGTAGTGTAGTCATGAAGAGAGATGTCTGCTGCTGCAGTGATTCGGCGTTCAAATCCAACACATGCTAATTATTTACCACATTTTCCCCACACAACATAAGGAATATTCCTTCACTTGTTATGTAAATTTTCTCTACTTTCTGTGTAAAGCTACTGCACTTACCACATTTACTAGGTACTTGTATTTTAGTATAATGATTGTAATTTGCTTCTCCTACATACCTAAAATATTATTGTAAAATTAACTCCGACATATCTTTAAAAGTAGATATATTTTGGTTTCCCGACTTAGGAATACACAGTCTTTCTATGATAGTTCACTTGTTGTTTAGGAAGTTTATTGTTGCAACTGCCAACATGTATAAGGCGAAAGGGAATGGAATTTCTTATAGAAACATTTGTTTGAAGTTTACACTTAATATTTCTCGAGTTATGGAAAACCTACTAGTAAAAACTATCAATAAACTCATTTACAAGTAGCCAGAAAAAACAAACAAAATTAATTGCTGTGCTGCTAAATCTTTTTCCACTTCCCTTCATCATCTTTCATTTCGCTGACTGTAAAATTGCTACAGAAACCAATAGTTTAGTACCATTTGAGAACACACTTTTTTCTCCACTCATTTCCAAATGATTACAAACATTTGTTGATAATATTAATTGAATTCTATCATTCCACATAAAAAATGCTTTAGGCGGGAAACTACACACAAACATAATACGTACTTACATGAACTTGTGACCGTACAAGCAAACATACAAGCAGTTCAACTGTTGCAATATATATATATATATATATATATATATATATATATATATATATATATATATATATATATATATATATATATATATAAAACAATACATTTATTTACGTGTATTTAGTAATAAATATTATGAAAATGTTTTTGGCTTGTAGATATTTCGTACTCTGGTCTGCCATGGCAGGCAACGTATTAAAAATATTTTATTGCATTGCTGTCTTCAGCGTGGTGCTCAAATGTCATTGCATAAAGAATTTCCACATTTGTCACAATAGAAAGTTGTAATGTTTCAGCTGTCAAAACAGGTGACAAAAACTCGCAGCTCGGTTCACTCACTCGGCAGAAACCTGAGATAATGGCCCTATAAAAAAAGACAAATGTTGCATTTTTCCTTGTGATATTTATTCACAGTGAAGTTCACATACTTCACACAGTAGACACACAAAACAGTTTGTGATACGGGCCAGGCAAATTATAAGAACAGAGTCGCAGAGTTAATTACTAGTTCAAATTACTAAACCTGGCACTGCAAGAAACTTAGGAAGGAAGGAAGGAGACATTTTTCCCTTCTGGTACCCTGATGACCTCCCACACTGGCAGAAGTAATTTTTCAGAAATGGTTGGCCTAGAAAAGAGGTTAAAATATGAGATGGTTGTGGGTGCTTGCCAGTGTGCGCTACAGTGGTCATGCCCAAAGCTTCCTCTCTCTGAAGGTTGGTCGTTCTCTGTTAGATGGTAGCAGGCTGATAACTCAACAGTGCTCAACCTCCATCGCTCACATCATTGTACCATAAACCTACTCGAGGGCATCACACGGTACAAAGAGTTCCTACGAACACTGGTGTGTATCTTGTTGCAAATACTTTCCCTCGTGAACCCAAACTGCACCAAAATCAATACAACTGTATTTCCAAATTGTACTCAAAAAAAAGAAAGGACATTTATGAACATTCAAACAGTCCTTATCACTAATCCCTGATACAACTTTAGAAAAAACTAACTCTTGACAAATACACATAGGCTTACTAACACCACCAAAACATCTGAAATATCAAAAAACACTTACATTCCCTAGCAAAACCAAAGTAAAATTAACTAAATGTGCCTACTGAATTACAAAGCATGGTAGGGTACAGTAGGAATTCATATTGAGTCATTCCAATTTTATAATCCTTCAGAGCTACTTTAACTAACTTTCTGTGAGGCTTACTAATAGTAATCATCTTAGATTTTTGAATCACTCAATAAACCAAACCAATCTGAAACATAGTAGCTTTCTGTATTCGGACATGTTTGACTAATTCAGTTTGACGCCGGCTAACAGCCAGCACCGCTAGAGCCTATGACGGCGCTCATTGCGCACGTGTCATGTGCACATGCACGTGCGCAAAGAGGCTCAAATCTGATCTTTCCTAACGGAATATTATTTTAGTAGTGTAAAATATGTCTTATTTTATTTTCAGGGTTTGAAATGTCTTTAAATGTTTTAAAGTGTTTGTTGACAATTTGAAAATGTTTGGTTATGAATTCTAAGTGCATGCTACATGGAGATTAAGAACAGTAATATTCCGGCGTGAACGCCGTCATAAAGAGACACTAAAATAATACAGAAAATTAACAAGAAAACTCTAAAATGTAAAATAATATTTAAATTATTTGTGCCACTTTTATTTTTAATATATAAAAGTTTTACTCTGCGTACATAGCACTTCCACTTATGTGAACCCCATAGGCAGCCATGGTAGGTCCGTGCGACACTTGCCTCTGGGCAGTCTGTCTAGGAGAGCTGGCGAGGTAAGACGCTGTCATGTACGCACTACCACTTTTGAGCATTGATATAGATTTCAACAGCACTTTAAGAATACCGGTTAACCTTTGCTTGTGTACGTTTTCCCAGACATTTCCCCAGCATTATGCTTCCGCTTAACTAATTTATTTCGCCCTTGTGGCATTTTTCAACTTAATCGAGGAGGAAGAGGAGAAAGATGTCAGAGAGGTCGTGCGACCTGCAAAACTTGAATCAGGTGCCATCCGCTTCTGCTAAAGGCGTTCTATCATAATTTCTGTATTATTGCTGTGTGCAATTTCAAGGGCTTTGTTTCCATGTACATATTTATGGGTATTTTTCATGTTTGAGTATTTTACTGCCATATCACGTACAACCACATGGTTAACCGCCACCAAGTCTATATCCGTGCCATCCTTGCACTTTGAGAGCTTATTTGTGTAATATCATGTGTGAAATAATTTATTTCAGGGTTCTATGTATTGTCATTCAGGGTTCCGTGTAATTTTCAAGAAAATTAATGCTTTTGTGCTTGACCACACAGTCACTTCAATGTTTGCTTTTGCCGCCATGAGGCCTGCTACAAGCCTGTAACTGCTTTAATCGTAAAGAGGATAATCTTCTCAACAAGAATAACAATTTGTCAGAGTTTGATATCTTCTAATGTTATTTATGTAATTTTGTAATTGTGTACAGCGATATTACTTCCGTCCTAGCTGGCTATATGTATAGGCCATCAATACACTACCCTAGTGCTGGAGGGCGAGCCCCGATGAGTTTGCGCTAGTGATGACAAGTAATCACACATGTTTATGTATCATCAGTTGGTTCATTGTGTAATTCACAGCGTACTGTTTTCAGGGAAAAATAGTCGGTCCACCCTAGCGGCTGTCGACTCTCTTCCCTTGTTGTGGAGATTGTGTTTTCATACACCATGGAGAGATTGTTCATCTAGGCATGCGCTAGAGTAATTGCGGGCTGGGGAGCACCCAAGCAGAGTTAGCTAGACACGACCGAGTTATATCATTAAATTTCATGGCATGTGATTTGTACGCACTGTATAAATAAAACAAGTCTCACAGTGACTCATTCTTTTATTTTGTAGTGACAGTGTCCTTGCCACCAGTGTTTTTCAAGTGTTAAAAATGTTAAGTATTGAAGTTTAGTATTGCAAACGTGTATCTTAAGTACGCTCGGGTGAGACGGACACACAGAACCCACAGCATCTCTGAGAACCCTGAGTCTCAACAGTGCAGTGATTGGAAAGCATCGCTGGCGCCCATATCAGTACGTAATTTGTGTCATCGTTCTTCTTGTGTCTCACCTGACAGTGTCAAGTTATTTAAAGTTATGTCAAAAATATATATTTTCATCACATAACCAAGGAATAAAGAACTAAAATTTCAAACCCATGCTTAAATAATTAGCCTAAGATATATGAAGTGGATGTAATTAAGCCAGTGAACTATGTTTGACAAACAATTATTTGAAAGAAGAAATGGTACAGTGAACCACTGATTCATAGTTCCCTAGGTGAATTGGTTCAACTCTTTCCCACAATACCATTCTGGACAGTAAAAATAGTTTTAAAGTTATGTGAGATAGCGAGGAGATTGACAATATGGCTATGTAAGACCAACATCCACATGAATGAAAAATTTACTAAATCAAATGTACTGCTTGAAGTTATGTGAACTAATAAAGAATAAACTCAAATAAGCAAAAACAGGTTTCTCACCATCAAATATGGAAAAAAAAAGTTTCACAAATCAAGATACAGTAGTAGTATTGTCAACTACTCTCTTACATAAATATTGAAATTGCCTGAACTGTTACAATTATTTTTTTAAGTGTACGTCCGAGCTAGGGACGGAAATACCCCATTGGCCTACAGGGGACAAAATTCATGCAAGGAGACATGCATCACAACAGAGAGATACTCTGCAGCTATGACAGTGATATCAGGGCTATGACTTCCTCCCTTAGTGTACCTATATCTAAACCTGTAACATAGAAGATAGAGGCAAAAATCAGCATTGAGAATGTAAAAACCCTTTCAACAGGGAAGAACTTCCAAACTTATTGTACTACATACATTAACAAAAAATGCCACAGGCAAAAAAAAATTGAAGAAAAAGGAGCAGGATTTTTTCTTTTGCTTAAGTTGGTGCTGCCTTATCACATCCTATATAATAAGCAGACTGTCTCTGTCTGTCCGTTCATCTTTAATACTTCTAAGTCCATTGAAACTCAACAGAAGTTCTTCAGATTTTGCAGAGCGAGTCCTCAGGGTCAAATACAGGTCAAGTTTGAATTTCAGCAAGATCAGATTACGCAATTATGACTTTTGATTCTAAAAACTCATTTTTTAATTACTTTTTTCCCCATGAAAGTTTTGTATTAATGCATTGAGATTATTGCATAGAGATATGAAGGTAATGGAATAGCAGTTTTGTTTACTTTAAATGTCTCGCTTCAATGTTGTGTTTATAACATGGGGCCACAGTGGTCTAGTGGCTACAGAGATTCCAAGTGGGACCGCATTGACTCAGTGGATAAAGCTATTCCAAGTGGGGCCACAGTGGCTCAATGGATAGAGCAATTCCAAGCGGGGCCACAGTGGCCAAGTGGATAGATATATATCAAATGGGGACACAGTGGCTCAGTGGATAGAGCAATTCCAAGTGGGGCCGCAGTAGCTTAGTGGATAGATCTATATCCAATGTTGAGTTAATTTCACATAATTTTTTCCAGTCTTTGTATGATAACCAAAATTTGTAACATCGTAACTGTTCTAGGCACGTGACAATACTAAAAAAAAGGTAATGGGCTGGGCCCCTAGTATATGTATGATGTCAGTTTTATATCCTGTTCTCTAATGTGTATTTTCCAAGTGTAATATTGGTTGACATCAATGTTTTCATTATTAAGTAAAAAAATTGAGTACAGAATATTTTTTAAAGCAGCATATCTCAATATGCCATAAAATAAATTGTATCGCTGCTGAAAATAAAATATACTATGAAAAGACTACACACACAGTTCAGTGTTCACGTGTAGAGACAACATAGTATCTGATATGCATGACTGTTTCCCTTAGTCTCTTGTATTTCTTCTTCTTCTAGTTCATTATTACCCATCAGGATAACGAGTGACTTGTTCAGCACACCTTCGCTCTTCCCAATACCTCTTCATTCTTTCACTACTCCTGTTTCTCTCTGCTTCTGTGAGTTGTATCTTGATCCTGGTGTTAGTCCATTCGTGACCTTCCACATTGCTCTTGTACCTGACTATCTTGTACTGTTGTCTGGGGATTTTTATTCATAATGCCAATTGCCTTCCAGTCCTCCCTAACTTCCTTCATCCAGCTGTTTCCCGTTACGCATGTCACACTCCAGATCTTCTTGGTCAACCTGCTGTCGTTCATTCTCATCAGGTGTCCCACAAATCTCAACCTCCTCTTCTGTATCACACTCGAAATTGGTTCTATGCTTACGTACAGCTCCTGCCTTGATCTATGGATCCAAAATTCACCTTGCTTTTTGGTGCCCCATATAGTTCAAGATCTTTTTTTCCTCTCTCTCCAAGCGTAAACAAGCTTTCTTGCCTAATGTCAGTGTCTCTGTTGCATACATTGCTGCATTCCTGATGGTCGATGTATAATGTTGCAGTTTGGTGTTCCTCGATAAGTTCTTCCCGTAGGTTGTCTTAGCTGCATACCTTACACTCTGGAGTAGCTGTGCCCTGTCTATTGTACTATCGTTGTTTTGTATTTTGCCTGTGATGTTCTCTCCCAAGTACCGAAAGATGTCTCCTCTCTCTACAACTTGACCTTCTATCTTCCAGTCAGTTTTTGCATTCGATACCTTGGTCTTGCTGTGGGCTATCTACAGGCCGACCTTCGCTGCTATCTCTGCTAAGTTTGCTAGCACCATCTTAAAGTCCTCTTCCTTCTCGTTCAGCAATGCCATATCATCCCAAAAGGCCAGGCAATCCAATATTACATTGTGCTTGATCTTGTATCCAATCTGTACACCTTCAATCCCCATGGCTTTGTTTAACTGTCTCCACTGTTTCATCACTTCCAGGACAAGATTACACAGTATCGGCGACAGCCCATCCCTTGTCGGACTCCTGTCTTTATTTCGAAGCTGCCGGACAGTGTGCTCTCGTATCTGACCCTGGCAGTTGTGCCTTCCAGTGTTTCTTTCACTAATTCATGTGTTGCAGTATCCAGTCCTCTGTCACGAAGCACGTCCAGTAAGGTGTTCCTGTCTATTGAATCGTAGGCTTTCTTTAAGTCTACGAAGGTCACTATTGTGGTTTTTCCTTTCCTGTGTTTCTGTTCTATTATCCTCTTGATCACATAGATCTTGTATTTCTAACTCTTTAACATGCTAAATACCTCCAAGCAGATGGCCACCTTAATACTACCAGTTTTGGTTTTTACTTTTTAATAATTTGCAGATAAATCCAGTAAACCAGCTAACAGCAACAAAAATTAGTAAAACAGCCAGTTCCTGTGATCCCCAAAGTTCAGAACTGCGAAGGATATTGTAAAACCACCTCCTATGCAGCAGGCTGGGGTTAAACCAATGATATTTTGAATATCTCAACTATAGACAGCATAACCATACAAGATGGGATTACTGCATTGTTTACACACATGTGAATTTCCTGTGAACATTGATATTGTAAAATTGTATGCAGAAAATAGCCTGTACAGCTCTATGCAATTCTTAGTGAGCACTCATAATTTTTATCTCATTTTCCAAATAAACATTCACAAAATGTTTAGAAAATATTATCTTCCATTTTTAAACCAATTTCCAATTTTAATTATCAAACAAATAAATGTTTCAGTTCTCCAAATAAAGTTTGTTTTGATTGTGCACAGGTTGTGTACATGTTCAACCCTCTCCTGTGTGAAGGACCCTACTCTCAAGCGCTGGCATGTTTTTAGCCTCGTGCTGCATACCAGCACTTTGAAAACTATTCATAAAACATTTTTTTGTAGGTAAAGTAAATTCTAGGGTGCTGTATGTGCTTTATTATTTTCCCAAGTTACCAAAAACTAAATGAATCTCACTGGCTGTTAGATGAGTAAAATGTTACCACTGAACATAGCTGATCATTGCTCCCATGCCAGAGTATATCAATTAGGAGTTAACAAAGTTGGAGTTTAATCATCATTATGTACACTGATGTACCTAGCATCACTGTTTGTAATGTAGTGTCATGGATAACAATCAAAGCCAAGACGAGGGTACAAACTCTATTCAGGGTCATCTATTACTTGCCTTGTTACTCTTGCAACTCATGTATAACACATCCTGCCTGTGATGTAAGGCTAAGACAGTCATAAAAACAGCTAAATATTTCAAAACAACTCTTCCCACAGTTCTTGAGAACACATTTAACATGCACATTAACATTCTAACAACACCTTGGGTTTAAATCAGTAAAGGCTGTTCACGATAAAGTGAGCACTTTAGAGAATCTTAGAAAAAAGTCACTGCTCCTAAATGCATATATTTTAATGGGCACACTGAGTGACATTCGCCCAGTAAAGTTGATAACGATGGATGGCAAGTACTTCCATACCTTAGCGTTGAATAAACAGTGTTAGGTAGCTATTTGTGATAACTTACCAAATTATTTCTTTCGCTTTCTGTGTACATAATGAATCCAAACTTAAAAATGAACAGATTTGTAAAATATTTACTACAGTAAACTCCCAATTAACCATGTTAATCGAGGCCAGAGAAAACACGAATAAGCAAATTTGTATTAGAAATCCCAGATAATCGAATTTACACATTTTTACTATTAATGAAAATGTGATATTGGCTCCGAAAAATGTGATAAAACACAGTACATATTACACATTTTAAAGCAAACACAAATCTCGCACTGTATGTGCACTATTTTTAAAGTGCACGCTACTACAACTAACATTTATGTTACACCAAGTGTAGTTAATTCATGGTGCATAGAGTATACACAGCCTTTCGCAGGCACCAGTCGAGCGCATTGGGCGGACGACCCAAAGAGATAGATAAGAGGTCCGTAGCTGTGTGTGTTTGATGCTTTCTCACTGTGCATCACTCAGACCCATCCTTTAGATGGCAGAGTTAAGGTGGGTTTTCCTAGCGACTGGTTTTATCCATCGTGGAGGATGGAAGACACTAGGGACAGACGTTGGATACAGCAGAACGTAATGAGCCGTGTGTAATGTTTTCCTAGTCATGCTGAGCGTGGCTTGAAGACATGCAGCATCTTGCAATGAAACAAAAACTTTGTGCAACATTGATAGTTAAATCAATGAAAGACATAGACAAAAAAGACAGGTGTGTTAAAATCATTAATAGAAAACCATTTACTCAATGATGAAGTGACATTCAAGGCATATTTGAGATTCACACCTCAACAGTTCACATTCCTTCCAAGTCTCATTGAAGAGGCAATAGCTGTCACATCATACAATCGCATGAAAATGCCTAGAACACCAGCAGAGAAACTGGCGCTGACGTTGAGGTAAGCTGCAAACATTGACAAAATAAGTGATTGTGTATTTATTAGGCCTACTCGTGTATATGTTACATTTAGACAAGTATGCAATAAAAGTTAAGTATTACCAAAAAAATACACATTACACGAGCATAATGTAGGGTGGACTGACTGTTTTTTCCTGAAGACAGGACACTGTGAATTAGAAATGAAACCCTCAATACATATTAGCACGTGTGATTACTCGGCATCACTAACGCAAACTCGTCAGGGCTCACCCTCCAGCACGTGGGTAGTGTGGTGATGGCCTATACACAGAGCAGGATAGGACGGGAATAATTGCACCGTACACTAATTACAAAATTACATAAATCCTTGAATGATACATGAAACAAGATGAGACATGAGATGAATATTCACAATAAACACACGTGTGAAAACAAGCTTAGATGGTGCGGATGGCACTGGATGAAGTTCATAGCGGACCACGTGGTGCAGGTGAAAGTGCAATATTTCTGCGTGGAAACGGCAAACTAAATTCAGACAAAAGGTTATTCTTGCTGAGAAAATTATTCTCTTTACGACTGCAGTGGTTACAGGCGTGTAACATGTCTGATGGCAGTAAAGCAAACAATGTGACCGTGTGGTCAAGTACAAAAGCATCAATTTACGTAAAATGACACGGAACCCTGACAAAATTTAACATAGAACCCTGAATAAAATATTGCACATACAATTAAGTTAAAAATGCCACAAGGGCTCAAGAAATTAATAAAGCGGAAGCATAATGCTAGGGAAAATGTCTGGCAAAACGTATGCAAGCAAAGGTTAACCGGTAAACTAAATTGACTATGGAAACCTAAATCAGTGAACAAAAGTTGTAGTGTGTACGTGACAGTGTCTTACCTCACCAGCTCTCCTTGACAGACTGTCCAGAGATAAGCGTCGCACGGACCTACCATGGCCGCCTAGGGTTCACATAAGCAGTAGCGCTATGCACGCAAAGTAAAATATTTAATTATTGAAAATAAAATTGCACAAATTAAATAAGGATTGTTTTATATTTCTATAATTTTCTTATGAATTTCAATATTATTCTAGTGTCTCTTTATGATGGTGTTCATGCCAGAATATTAAGTGTTCTTAATCTCGGTGCCATGGGCAGTTTGAATTTTATAACCAAACAAAATAAAACATTTTAAGACATTAAACATTGCAAATACAATAGAACACATTTTACACTGGAAAATATCATTTATACGAAAGTTCAAAACTATTGGCCTCTTTGTGCATGTGACATGTGCATGGCGAGCGCTGTCATGGGCTCTAGCAACCGCTGGCTGTTAGCCGGCATCAGCTTCGACAACTGGCCAACACTTGACCCATTTTTACATGCCAGCACTTCAATGGAATGTGGGCAGTGAACTTTAATTCCACACATTAACATAGCTGCCTAGTGGAGGACTGGCCGAGGAAAATGTTAAATAATTTTAGCAGTTTCTCGGCTGCCGTGCACACAAAAACTTGTCCTATTGGAATTCACCCAGAATAGTAATGTAAAATAACATTAGAGCTGATGTTCACCTTCTCCCTTAACTTGTTTGTGTTCATCATCTGAAGAATGTAAGTTCAAACTAAAAACAATCATTTATTTTATTAAGGTGTTTTTTCCATGCATGATTGTTATTAAAATGAGTGTCAGAATGCCACTATAATCTGCTGGTAATAAATTTTCATACTTAATGTTATGGTTTATAAGTATATTACAATCTTTATAATTTTTGATAAAAAAAAGTAGGTTGTTACATAATCTATATTTGTGGGTAAATTAAAATTTATAGACTCAAAAACACAGATGTTTATTAATTTACCCTTACTTCCTCTCCTGTAGCACTGTTATTCTTTTCAAAGGGCACAAAGATATTTTGTTTAAAAATGATACTGTGGAAGGTAGCTGAGACACATCTACATTAATTTAACATATCTTATCCTTTCACTCGGCCCGTACCACAATAGGCAGCACCTTTAAGAAGCAACAGTAGTGTGTCTGCAAAAGGGATGTGAGAAAAGTCTCCCAGTGTAATTGAGCTAAAGTGAAAACACAACCTCCAGGAAGGGACACAGGTATGCTACTGAATGACCACACATGCTCTATAAACAAGCACACTCAGTCTAAATGTTGTCTCTTGAGCCGTAACATATTGCTTGGCACATTCTGCACGTACTGTTTCTATTTGCAGCTACCCCCTGCAGCTCCTGATTATGTAATGAACAAATACACTCGCCTCTTCATCAAGTACACAATTCAACTATTGACTCTCACTTTTCTACACAACAGTTTCTATACAGTATCACGGATCAGATTTCCTGCTCACTTTAGCTGGTTTCATGATATTTACATCCACAAATTTACTTTGTTTTACAGCACCTTTTATGTGATAACTGTGTCAGTTAATAAGCTCGTAGTCAAGCTTTTCAAAATCAGCTTTCAGGAATGTTCTGTTTTTACCTACAGCTAAATAATGTAAAAAAAAAAATTAAGTTAAACTGTACACTTTTCACATTTTACTGAGTTGGGTAGGTTTTAATTAATGTACGCATAAAATAGAAGATAATTAAAAATTATAAAGCTAGTGTGGCTGCATTTGAGACATATAACACAACTGTACTCAAAAAAGTGACAGCATATTAATAAATTCACAATTTTGGCCTAAAGTTTTTCCTGGGCTTGGAACAAAGATTCAATTTTTTTTCTTTAATTTATTGAGAACTGCCCCAAGGAGCTGATAGCTCATATTAGGGGCTATATATACAAGGTTCACAGCGGATATTACAATAATTTATAACCTTACATTCTTCATACATAGAATTACCTTTTTTTCAAGTTAGAAAATGTTACTCTACAGATAATACAAAAAGTTAAATTAGCACAGAAGTATCTTTCATTCCAGATAGAAATTTATGCTTTACAAATGCTACAGAATTTCAGCATACTGAAACATTAGGAGCCCTTATAGCATCTCATATCAAAACAATAATCAGTCAAATTGAACAGGAAAACAAACAAAAGCCAATAAAGAGTAAACAATAAACAGTTAACTCATACAGGATCATTATGGTAATTAATACACTTAAGATAATTCTTGATATATGACTGACCTTTTGGTATTCAAGTAATCTTTAATACCTTTTATGAAAAAAGCAAATAACTATTTCGTATAGGTTATATGGAAGTTCATTAAATATTTTTGTTATTTTTTTACATTTTTAGTATTGAATGTAGTTGTGTTGCTTTGTTCACAGTGTAATTTCCTAACTCCTCGTGTCTGATAACTGTTTATTTCTATGTTCTTGGTAAAGCTGTAATGTGGCTTGGCAGCTTGCGAGGGACGTAAGATGTCGGATTTGGGAGAAACCCAGATGCCTGGCTAAATATTACTGAACAGTTGGAAATTCCGGCAGGGTGCCAGCTCATCTATGTCACGGGTGAGCATGTGTACTCTGGTTTTCAGGGCGGTAGTTGGTCGACAGCCACGTGGTGTATCGTCTCGCAGCTCGTTTACGAATGATGTACAATAAAAGTGTTCAATGTCTTTACATTACATAAATGAACACATGGACTTACACTCTGGAGTGGGCCAGGACCCGAGATGAAATTAACATTAAAATAAAATAACATAAGGAACGATGCAATTACGTATATTGACTGGGTGAGATTCACACATACAATCACCGATACGAAATCCCTCGAATACTGCGGGCATGGCGAATAAGGCCCACCATCGACAGACACTCAAAAGCAATGGTTAGCACGTGGAAATTACTATTGGTAAAATCTCTGGGGCTGCGAGTCTATGTAGATGAGAGTGCAAGTGCGGGGAAAAGAAAAGAATTAAATGTTCCGGTTAAGAATATCCCCCATGATGCGAACGCGTGCACCCTCTTAGACCCAACGAACTAGACTGAGGAGGATGGCGCTGAAATGCTGTTACCTCATGGAGATCTCCCACCAACTCCATGAGGGAAACAAAATTTATACATATGTACTGTGACTTTTGGTGTAAAATGCTCCCCCTTTTTGGCCATATGAACACTGCACCAGTTGGCTGAGGATGAAGGTAACTTATACCCCCATGCCTCAAAGGTATTGATAAATTAAACTTTTGTTGATGACATTGTCACTGGAGCTGCCTCCCTAGAAGATGCTCTGCTCTTGCAGAAGAAGCTAATTAAGTTATTGAAAAACGGTGGGTTTGAGCTCCGCAAATGGGTAACTAACAGGCCTGAGCTGTTGGAAGGGCTGTCCAAAGCAGATTGTAAAATGCTCATGTTTCAGGATTCTACTCAATCATGTGGTGTTCTGTGAATTCAGTAGCAGGTTACCAATTACAATTTCGTTTACTGTGTGGATAATATATCAGAAGTGAATTCCAAACTAGCTGTTCTGTCGTGCATTGCTAGAATATTTTATCTATTGGGATGGTTCTCTTCTATTGTGATGTGGGCAAAGGTATTCTAGGGTTGCCACTGATATTCATTTTAATTCCCTGACTTTACCTGACCAAAATATAAAAGTTCCCTGACTTTTCCCGAAGTTGCTGGTAATGTAATATAAAAATTACATATTAAGTTTTAAAATAAATGTTTACTTAGTAATGAAAATTAATAATGCCATTCTTTTTTTTTTCAAATTAAAATCAGATAATTGTAGTCCAAAGTGTAGAAAATAGCACTCCCTCACATTCTTATACTGTACACATTTTATAATTATTTTTTTTAATAAATGTGTGCACTACTGCAAAATTGTTAAATCAATAAAAACAAATAAAGACTGAAAAATATAAAACAAAAAAATTATATTAACTGTAAACATATAAAAAATTAACAAAGCAAACTCATAATTACAGGAGACAATACTAATGACAAAATATGTAAATTTTCTTCATTATAAAAAGTCTGAAAATCAATTTAAATATTTTTTAATAGGTCAAACATTTTATGCTCAAAGCATCAACGCAAGTGTTTTTTTTTTTTTAAATACTTGCCAAGTATTTTTGATTTTCAATTTTCTCCACAATCTGTTCTTCAGCAACTTTTGCTTAAGGTCTGATTTTCTTCTTCTCATCTCAAGATTTTCACATGGCTTAAGAAATTTTTTGTTTCTCATTTTGTTCTTTTTCTTCTGCCCCAAGAAACTGTTTTTTTATCTTCTAAATGCTGCGTGTATCTCTTGTGAGAATATTTCACATATAGGAGCACTTATGGTCAATGGGAATGAGCTCTACTCCTCCAAAGTAACAAATGGCATCTAATACACACCTTTGTGCTACAAGAGACTCTTCAATTAAGTTTTCTACAAGGATAGACTCGTTGATAGAAAATCCGCTTTCAACAGATGCATTCCAATGTGAAACGATGTGCCACAGTTCACCATAGCTATGATTTTTGCCTAATACACCAGCAAAGAAATCATCTAGGCCTAATTCTGTTTCTGGCTCACCAGCAAGAAAATCTGCTAAATTCAACTTTCAATGGTTCCTTTGCATCTTGGCAACATGAAAATTTCAGAAAGATTGGGTTAACAATAAACAAATGACAAATTATTTTCTGTATGCAGACACTTGGTTTAGCAGCATCAGACTAGCAAATCGTGAAAAAACTTGAAACTTTGAAAAGCAATAAAATGAAAACCAAGTGAAACAGAGAGATGAAATTTGGTGAGGTTACTTGTCTATATAGATAGAACAAAAATGACATGTTTCATCCAAAATCTGAGATGTTGGGTGAAAAGGGCCTGGTTGAATTGGCATGGAATGACCCAGAGTGGAATTATACCATTTTCACAGATTTTTTTCCCAGAAAAGCCCCAATTATAGACAATTACCGACCTATGTCCACACACAAGATCATTTTGCTGGCCCTTCTTATTGGCAGATGTACAAACACCAATTGTAGGTGCTGATTTTTTTTTTAAACACTTTAATGTACTTGCCGAATTAAAAAAAACTCCAGGTGTTGGATGGTTTTACTTCACTGTGTACGATTGGCACCTTAGCCGCAGAAGTTGTGTGGTGAGTCACATTTGTACAACAGCATGTAGTTTTTTCTGAACAAAAAAAAAAACCCTCCAAGGGTAAAAAGTTGGAGGCTTTAAAAAAAATACAAGATTACAAATTTCAACTTCCTTCAGTGCTGGCTATTGAGCTGTATCTTTGTATTGTATGCATGAAAGCCCAAAGAACATTAAAGAAAAGTAAACAAATTATATGTTTCAAACAGTGCTGCTACTCATGGGTTTTTTCTCCCCAGATCTGGGGTTTTTTTTATTGTTCTCTGGATTTCTGGATTTTTAAAATCACATTCTGAACAAATATGGGATTTCAAATTAAATTATGAAATTTTAAAAGCTGTTCACATACACCATCAAAAATTTATTTTAACAACTTTCAAACAGTAATATTCAATAGTAAGTTTTTTACGTAATAAATAAAAATACAGACAATAGTTTTGTGGTTTGGGTTTGGTGTTTTGTTTGGCCTAGTTCTTTGTTACGTTTACAATATTGGCACGTTGGCAACATCAGTAGCTCTAAGTTTTGAAAGCAAACTATTTATTTTATTTATTGTCTTCGTGAAGTGTTAGGCTACGTAGTATTTGGTACAATATTTTTTTTAAATTTGTTATGGTTTTTATTTTTCCTCCTTTCGTGTTTGAGCATCTTGCTTGCAAGTTGTAAAATTTGTGGCAGAGGTTGTTAGGAAGTTGCTGTAAATATTTTTGTGACGGTAATTATGAGTGAATTGAGAGGTTTGTTCATGTGGTATGCTTTTTCTACTATCTGAGAGCAAGTGATATTTTTCACGAGTCGCAAAATAGCTAAAACCGCAGTTACTCTCAGCAGGACGACACAAATGATGAACAACTGAACACTAGTACATATGAAATAAATAACATTTTAATTTAAGAATGTCGATAATCATTGTGTAATTTACGAGATTCGAATCTGGGATTCAAAGCTAACTTCACTTCAGTCAATTCTTACAAGATGCCCAAACATCTTCTCTTCATCAATCTGCATAAAAGCAAAATACTTTTCTCAATCGCCACTCTCAAGACTCTTCGAAGTTTGTAATTTTATTTTGGCGGCCAATTTTTTTCACCTTGCTTGTTTTGATATTTCTCTGTACCTCTGCAAGCAAGAGCAGAAATATCTACTTTTTATAACACAAATAGCAACTGCTACCACTATGAATGGCAACAAGCAGAAACAGCAATAAACTAGCAGAATGACAAACCACACGAACACACCAAAGTTCACCACCAGCTGAAAAGAAATGGTACCATCAAAATTTTATATTGTGATTACATGTTTTCTGTTTATGTCTTTACTGACAATAACATTCTTTCTAAGTCAAGTCAGCCTTCGATAAATGAAACGTGTTTCCGAAATTTGTGTAATATAAATTTTTTATCGAGTTTTTACATTTAATTTGTGATTTGGGTTTTTTCCAGTAGGCAATCTGGGGTTTTCCTAAATCTGTGAGTGGCAGCACTGGTTTCAAACAGCTGAACATCGAAAAATGATCAAGGATTCAAGATGGATATGCTGCATTTTGCTCTTAATTTAAGGGGACTTCAAGCTGCAGGTGCCCTAACTGCGAATTAGAAAAACAATTTCACAGTACAGTCAAGCTATGTTATCCTAGGGTCTTACCTGGTGAAATCGAACACACAACTATATATAAAAAAATAAAAAAAAGAGCAAGACTTACCGCGTGTACACTGGTAGGATCTTTCAGCCAGGCACTGTACATTTCTTCGACGTACGAAGCAGAGGTCCCACTTAAAAAGGGTTCCGCTGCTGCATTGCCGTAACATCTTTTCGAGTATATCAACACACTTCCGGAGCAGCACGAAGAATTAGACCTCAGTAGCCACGATGCAAATTTCTCCGGTCCAGCGACACGAGGAATTAATGGCGATAATGGTAACAAATTAGTTATTATAGTTCGAGCACGATGCATTTCTATTGCTGTTGCTGAGGCACAAACCTGAAAATAAACAAAACTTGTTAACAGTTGAAAATTCTACTAATTACTAATAAACGTGTTGATTCACAATGTTCATTAATTTTATTTAATAACTATCAAACTGGTGACATTTTAGCCTATGCTCCGATGCATCTTCACACCTATCTAAAAATAAATTCCGAGAATAAATTTGATATCGTTCCTCAATACGGTTCAGGTAAATACTTCAAATACATTCAAAACAACATTAACGTACTTTTTGAAAATCCTTACAGACTACTCAGAATTTTAAAATAGGTATTAAAATTTCCACTCATGCAATTACCTAATGTTTAGCAGCTGTCTGCTAAAGCACCACCAATAGACATGCACCTACCCTCTTGCGCAGCCAGTGAAGAACAAAATTATCTGTCCATAGACAAGCTACTCTTGGATTGGAACTCCTCGCATTGCGTCACGTGTTACAAAATTACCGTGAGAACAGCCTAGATTAGAGTACGATATTGAAGCAATTGTATTCGAACACTTCATTAATACATTGTTTTTCACCCGTTCGACCAAGCTACAAGATTAATATTCTAAGTGCAAAACTTTTATATAAAGAAACTTAGTTTCATAGGGTTTCGCTTTTTTTTTTTTTATGTTAGACAAACCAATTAAAAACCCTGTGACATTTAGAAGGTCATGAACGGTTAAGTAATAAGTATCTTATTTATAGCTAAACCATAGGAATGTGAAGCCAGGGCACTTTCGCACTTGGCACAACTCCGCTTTCAGCCTTCGTCGCGGCAGGTAGCTCTAGAGGTGTCTCCGCGTCATTGCTTCGGATGAGTAGCTTTCGCGGACCCGAAGTTCTCTTGCCGACCCGAGTCATCTTGAGCATAGCCCGATTGGGTCAGCGGTGAGAGGCTTCAGAGCGTTATAGGTACACACTGCTGCACTTTTTTAATTAGATTTGAGCACTGCATTACTCTCCACAAACTACTCCTGCCGGACTTTGGACAGGAATGCAGTTCTGGCCACAGGGGATGGCCTCCAGCAAAGCAAATCCGACTCTGTAAGCATCCCCCAAAACATCCCGACCGGTGCAGCCTACTCAAGCTATGTTAACAATAATTTTGTAACTCTCTCAAGCCAGGAAGTACAGCAAAACCACATTCTCATAGCCGGCATCCATTTCCCAGACGACTCCAACTCCGAGGGAGAAATCACAACAATGGAAACAAATGAACAAAACACCACTGCACCCGGAAAACCCTCTGCCTGGCAGTAAGTGACTATAAAAATGAACTAGAGACAGGCATAAGCGAACTCCCAGCATGAAAGAGAAACTCCGGTAGCAGCCAGACATCAAAAGCGAGTTCGCGGAACACAACAGGAGGCTGTTGTACCACGTGTGCCAGTTGCGAACTGGTTTGAGGTCTTGCAGGAACAGCAAAGTTCCCTGCAAACCACTGGCCCTTTAGGCAACCAATCCCGAACCGCACAACAACCACACCCTTAAAAAAGGTGACCTACATATCACCTGGTGGTCTGGGACGTATCACAATACAATCGACTGATTCCTAAGCTCCGAGCCATTAATCATTCTGGCTTCACTTTGTCCCTCGCTCACAATGGACTGCACATTGTTGCAGCCGACGAACAGAAGTAATCCGCAGCCAAAAGTATGCTTCAGAATCTCGGTATACACTACTTCACCTAGAACGTCACAATGGAGCAACCCCAGAAAGTGGTGTTTGACTTGCCGGGCAGCACTGACCCTCTCGTCATCAAAGACGATCTGGAAGTGCGTGGCTACACCAATCTGGACATCTACCAATTCAAAACTCTCCGCAAAGACCCAAACGACCCTTCAAACACCTGGCTTGAAAATCAAAATTTATTATGTGTGACATCTACTAAGAATGACATTTTACCCCCATGGCTCACAGTAAACCGGCTCAACCTGACCATCGTTCACCCCCGCCCCTGCAGAAAGTTGCTGTCAGATGTAACTCAGTGCCGAAACTGCAATACCATAGATCACACCATAAATGGTTGTGCCCTGCACTCCATTTCCCCACACTGTGCCGGTTCACACAACCTTGATGGCTGCCTAAAGACTACCCCGAACCGCTATTGTTTAAATTGCGGGAGACAACAGCTGGCAACTTCAAAACATTGCTCCAAAGTCACAGAAATTGTCCAGTACCAGCAGGCAGCAGCCGAATGGAAACAAAATTCCAGGGTGCAAGCTCGTATGGTGACAAAAGATGCCCCTCCCCCCCCTCCCCGATATCCCTAGAACTTTCGCCATACCCGAGAATGCCACAACCCTGCCGAGCACCCACTCCGAAGCATAGACCATAAAGGGTCCTAAAAACACCTCCATAACACCAACCCAGCAACCTGCTGTCCCCCAAGTTCTAACTCAGGCACCTCTCCGCTTCTGCTGCCTTACCCCCCCCCCCCCCTCCATCCCACCACAACAAAAATACACTCTCTCCTACATGAATGGCATGGGATCGTTTCTGCGAGATTTACAGAACCTCTTGAAGTTCTCGAGGGAGGCGAATTTCAAGGCCATCATGGACCACTTCTGGCCATACATAATGCTTGCAAATAACCACTCCGACCAAGGAACCTATTCAATTCTTCTGCTGGAGGCTCTCACCACATATTCCAGCCCGACCACTAATGGATCACAGCTCCAATCAAGAGCCAGGCACCCTCTAAATCCTGTAATTGAATAGTAATGGAGTGTTCGACCAGTTATACGAATTAGAACGATTGCAGAAGACATACAGTATTGAAATAGTCCTACTATAAGGAACATTTCTATCCCCGCGAAGAAGGTTTTCAATTAAAAATTACGTCGCATATTGTACCGACTGCAAAACAGGGGAAGAGGCATTTTAATTCTAGTACACAATGAAATTAATCACGTAAGCGCCAATACTGAGTGCGAAACCATTGAATCTACCTCAATAAACATAAATACTAAAAGTGGCCATTTAACTATTATTTCCGCATACTTATCCCCAACAAATAATTTACTAAAACCATACCTAGATAAATTGATTAATCAGCCCCACTCATCTATAAATGCAGGGGACCTAAACTCAATGCACTCGGATTGGTAGAGTAGCGTTAATAACGCAAAAGGCAGAACACTCCTTTCGCATTCGCAAACGAATAATTATTTAATATACGCCTCGGACCGACCCACACATTTCCTGGAGAATATTAAATGGCAGCCAGACGTATTGGACATAATACTAACAAATATTCCCACCCCAGTGCTGGAGCTACATCCCTTGGTCGAGTAGACTCCGACCACTTGCCAGTATTCTGTAAAATAAACACTAATTTAGTTATAAACACCCTGAAACAATCCTTAGCGAATATCCTCAAATAAACTCAGAACAATTTAAAGCATATTTAGACGACATATTCAGTTTACGTGATATTGAAATCAAAAGGAGAAAAGACATAGAACCAGCCCTAGAACTATTCCAAAATACTATCAAAGCTTAAGTAAAGAAAAACACAACTTTCCTAAATAAAAAGGCAGAAATAAGGCACCCTAGACACCTCTATCAAAAGGACAGAACTGATATTTCGAAAAACAAATATTACAAGGTCAAAAAGAACTTAAAAACAAATTGGCACAGAAAAAAATTAATAAATCGGAGACGTTTGTTAGAGAAAATTTCCGAAAACATCTTAGATTTTTGGCGAATTTCTAAAACTCTCCGAGGGGAAAACCCAAATCAGACTTTCACCCCAATTTTAACGAATATAGGCTTAAAATATAATCCAACAGACAAGGCTGAAGCAACAGCCGACTCCCTGGCCGATCACTTCACCACCAACAATGATATAGAAGACCCCGACTTTACAAGGGATATGGCTACCAATATAACAAATTATTTTAACATTAAAACCAAATGTAAATCACAATACGTCACTCTAAAAGAATTAATTTTCGCTATTAAAGCAGTAAAACCGAGATAGGCCCTGGGTACGACAGAATTACTTATCAGATGATAAAAAATCTGCCATACCCGACACTCTGTATTGTAGTAAGGATATTTAATGCCATTCTAAAATACAAACACTTTCCTTACAGATGGAAACGGGCAAAAATCATAACGATTCCAAAATCGGGTAAAGATCAATCACACCCCCAAAACCAGCACACAATTTCGCTCATCAGCTCGCTCAGTAAACTATTCGAAAAATTACTGCATGTCCAACTAAATACTCATTTCAGAATAAAAAAAAAAAAATTCCTAATATACAGATTGGCTTCAAGGCAGCACATTGCACTACCTACACATTAACTAACTTTGTTACTGATACTATAGGCGCTTACGAAAAGTAACCTGGTAAAGTTAACTGGTTTAACTCGGTCACGTGATCAGGTTTACGCAATCACATGCGGTTAACCAGGTTGCTTGGTAGATTTTAGAGTAACTCAGGTTTCGAGATGGTGGGAACTCAAAGAATATTTAGTGAAGTTATTAAATACTGTGCTAGATTACGATGATTTTGACGACTATGAAGAGTTTTTGTAAAATTATCTTGAATAAACAACATAAAAAAAATTTGTATTAAGCAGTACTGCGATAATACAATACCTTTGTATTCATTCACAGGAAGTATAAAATTTAAATCCGGGCTATAATGACTGGCCAAAGAAGCTAAACATGTAAAATTTTACATAATTGATTGTTCCCAGATTTCAAAACTTATTTTCGTTTACTAAATTGTTTTTGTTGCTGCAATGATTAAATATTTACGCGCCATTTCACGTGTGTTGTCAACTAGAGCCAAATTACTCTGCTGTCAAGCAGGGTTAGCCCAGAGTGGATCGAGTCGACTATCGAGTTAACCCGGGTCGCTTTCCGAACGCGAGTTAACTTTAACTCGATCACTTTTCAAACTCACCAAGAAAAACTTTAACTTATCGAGTTAACAGGGTGACTTTTTGTAAGCGCCTTATAACAGCAAATAACAGACACAAATATACAATAGTAGTAGATGTGAGCCGAGCTCCCTCGCCCCTTAGACTGTTTGCCCGCAGTGTAAAGCATCAGCACCATAGGGAGCCGTACTTTATCATGCATAGGAGCGCATCTGTGACCATGCTATACAAGTGCAACTGCAAAAGGAACACAGTGCAAAAGTGTAGCAGTGAGCAAGGTATTGCAGGCAAGCTAGTGCAACGAGGTGATAGTAGTAAAGCAGTCACATGCACTCATGTGCACAAATACAGGAAATAGTACCACAGTACTATTATTTACCTAAAGGGCTTAAAAGGGCAAGGGTGGTGCCACAATGCCATATGTGTGAAAGGGAACACCCGCAAACATAATAACATGTCCTATAGTCAATTTCAAAGTGTTGTATTCATAGTGTTTGTAAATGTACACATTCCCACGTGTGTGCATCCTCATCTCATTTCATGTATTTTTCAAGTGTACTACATAATTCAGATTTCATGGTGTTTTATTAGCAAGTAAGAGCAGAATTGATAAGTGAGTAATATGTTTTTACAAGTGTGACATGACAAAGAAGTTCCGCATGCCTTGCTTGCGTAGCAATGCCGGCACATGATCTATGTTGGAACTACAGTCGACGCGAAGAACTTCGAGAGGCAGGTATTGTGTACCTTCAGTCCACGCACCTGGGTGGCCATCATCATTAGCATCAATCAGTAACTACAATAGAATCTTTTAATTACAGGAACTGTTTGGTTTCTGCCGCCCTGAACACAGTCACTCACCTTCCCCAGTGTTTGCGTTGCCTGGGGAAGTTTCAAGCTTAGTAAGTCATGCAAGGGCCTTTGCACCACTTCTCAGTTTTAACGCTACCATCCGGTGTATTTATGGCTTGTTTGTATCAAGTGTTTCCCTCGAGGAGAATGTAACATAGTGCCTAATAAAGGTCACAACAGAGAAATACGTGTTTTTATTGAGGTAAGCCACAAGGGGTTTCAGGGTATGTGCCCTTACAATTCCTCCCAAAAGCACGTGTGTACGAACTTTCAGTCTTATTATTATTGAAAGCATAATATATGGGTGTGTAAAGAGACATTGACACCGACCACGGCTTCTCCCTAGACCATTTACCTGCCTCAGCGAAATATGTGCGCCGACAGGATGCACGCTCTACTCAGCATGCAGTGTCCAGTGGGTGTTTCATGTCATTGTAAGGGAGTACAAGTGTAGAGTAGGGCAAGCCAGGTATATGCGGGGGCAGTTTAGTGTAGAAATGGGAGTGTGTGGCCAACCAGCCAGCTACTCCGAATGGCGGAGGGATATGTAATGAGTGCACATTGGGTTGAAAATACAAAATATATGATTAATGGTTCATGCAATATGCAGACATATTGCGAGAATGGGAGAAATGTAAGTATAAAAGCCATTTTAAGCAAATGTGCTTTTATGAGTTTTTTTCTGTAATTTTCTGTTTGTCTTCATTTCACATGTTTAACCCCCACCTCATCAATCAAGTGTATTAAGTGTTCATTATGTATTTTGCAGTGTCTTTTAATTTATCGCGTGCCTCGTATACCTGTGTTTGACCCCAAATAAGTCTAATGGTACTTTGTACAAGAAAGTAGCACAGTGTGACGTGAGGGCATGCCACCACAGGTCCTGGCATCCGTGTGCCAAGTCAGTCATCTCTTGGCTTCTGGTGGGGTGAATCGTGTCGTCGTGTTTCGCGTCGCACGTGCCCAGGTGGCGTTCAAACTTTGTTATTAATCGTCTTAATTTGCAATAGACTTTAAACTACAGAAACCTTTTTACGTTTAGCCACCCGGGACATCACCCCTCCACACCCGGTTGGTTTGCATCACCACCGGGAGCTTATTTGTACCTGTAACTTTACGTGTTCCTGACGTCCATGTATGACTTGTGCCCATTTGTTCCATCACAGATGCATTAACCAAACAGCAACACTCGACCGATTGACATTAGGTCACAGTCTCGATCAGAACAGGATGACAAGAATGGCGTATATATTTTTATATTTGCCCTATAACTCGTGGCCGCAGGTCATAATATTTTACATTTATCACAAGAGGTAACTCTTGTGATGAATGGATATGTGACCTAAATGAGTGTGTCCCGTGAAGTTACACCATTAGACGCAACAGCCATTGAAGGGAACACTGGGATAAGCGGCGCCACTTATGCCCACAGCTTTCCGATGTGCGCGATGTCGATGTGCCCATGGCCGAATCCGGAGGGTGACGTGACTCCAAGTAGTGTCAAAAGGCGGGGAACCACATTCCTGCAGGAAGTGTAAAGTGGCAAGCAGCTCCCTAGCAGCATTAATTAATAGGAACATTCGAATGCATTTATAGCAGTGATTGCACCAAAATTAACTAGGGAAATCGCCTGCTCCAGCACAGAGAGCAGATAACATATCATAGAAGACATGCAGCAGCTCCGACCCTAGTGACGAAATCCGTCTGTCGTCACATCCACACACATTCCTGTAATTACAACCACTACCATACACGCACATTTTAATCGAGAATCAGCCACCTGAAGCATAATTTCATTTAATAACACCCTTCAAGTGTGGTGACATACTCGTATCGTCACATTCTTAGCCATATCTCGGGCTCTGGTGTTCACGAGTATGTCACCAATGTGTTTTAGTTTAATAATCATAATTATGTACAATGTCAATTTCATTTATTATGTTAGTTATTAAATTAAATTTTTTGAATGTTTTAATTTTTGATACCAGATTAGGTGGACGTACGACAAAGCCGACGCCATGATAGTTAGTCAGACTTCAGCACTCCAGACAACCCGTAGGGCAGACAGTAAGCTCTGTATACCCCCCTCGGCAATTCAACATAGACTGCATTTTCTTTCATCGCAATAGTTAACATAACTCAAGAACATTTAAGTACTTTTATTTAGCTGAGGGGAGGTCTCCATGGATCCCGAAGTAGCATTTCAGGGCTTACGTGCAGGACACATTTTGTTACATAACTCTAACTTAAGGCCTACGTCTTACTTTCCACAGCAGTGACCACGGGCATGTCCAGAGAGCTGGGTCCGCTTAACCAAGGGTACATATTTTCATGTGCAGCACCATTTCATTGTACCTTTGCAGTAATAAAACAATCATACCATAATTAGACGTGCCATATAGTAGTAACTCTCCAGAGTTCATCGGGCACTGCGCCCTCATAGCAGCATCAACTTTATAAAGTGTTTTTCATTGTATGTTTTGTATTTACGGGGCCTGCCTCACTCAAACTGAGTAAATTAAGTGATAATATAGGCGTGCGAAGAGGCCGGCAGCTTCTTCCCAAAGGCAATATTTTACATTCAACATAATTTAACTGACAATTAAATTAGCTCTCCTTCATATTGACAGCGTATCCAGAGTCGCCATAGGCCGTCGGCTGTACGACCCCATTCAACATCGCTCTCTCTACCGAACGTGGCGCCCGGCACATCACCAGTTCCTGTTCTCCATGTACTCCCAGGCAGGACATGAACAGATCCCAGCACCTCTGGAGATGCAACGCGTCAAAATATTGTGAAGCTCACAAGGCCTTTTGTTCAGTTTTACAGTCACCGACCGGTTAAGTTTGGTACCAATGCATGTTGTTTCCAAGAGAAGTATGTAAAGACATGGACGAATAAATAATGTCACTCAGAAAGTGTGTGTTTAATTCTGCCTTCACCTCCAGGTGTATAATTGCACGGGACCTTCATTTCCCACCATTTATAAAGTTGTATTGAACGCTTGTATGTCAAGAGTGTTTTTTACTGCATTATTTTCAACATATTTAATTCAGATGGTGTGTTGTCCACCCTGAGAGTCTACGAAGTTTTACATTTGACATTTATTCATCATAATGCAAAGAGCCAGGAAAGGAAGGCATTGGTCGTCAGCGGCATGACCTAGATCATCAGCAAGAGTCAACTCAACAACTCTGGCACCGCCTCTGGCGATGTCTGGCACCAGACAAAATTTAACCTATTTACCTTATTTCCACTTAAATGTTCCTTTTTCATTTCTCCATGCTATGGAGACACCCGCCTGTTGTCCCTAAAAATTTACCTAATAGGATGTGCATCATTTATTAATTATTCTACAGAGGAGTGATGCAGTACAGGTGAAAGGATTGCTGCCGATGGTTATCGGCCGCACGATCCTGAGTAAGAAGAGTCTGCTCTACCAACTCATCATGGCATGATGTCTGGATAATTCCTGGCGCCCTGGGTAGCAACACCTTTTTCCCACCAAATACCTCATTCCAGACTTCACCGCTCCTCAAAATCCCAATTACTCTTAAGTCATAACACAACACCTAACCAAAACGTCGCCCAACTCTGTGGCCTATCCATTCACCATAATTTCTTAACTCAAAAATCGCAAAATTTTCCACAAATTTTTTTTCAAATTTTCTATTTCCCACTGAACATTTTTCCCGCTGAATATCCCACTAGCCACAATGATGATGGCAATGAGGACAGCACCACTGAACAATAACAGCATTGAGATGCCTTCCCAATGCCTGCAAAACATCGGAAAAGGTGAAATGTGGTCAGCAGAGAAAGGCGCGGGGAATGCAGTGAGTATACGCCATTGCTGCAGGAAGGCGAGAACGTGGAAAGTGGAGTGGCTATTTTGTTACAGTGCAATGTCACAATAGCAAGACAAAGGACTGGGGTGAGGCATCGCGGGTCTTCCTCCTTCCCCCTCATCTTTCTGCACCAAGCAAAGGAGGAACTGGGAGAAACAAAGAAGAGGAGAAATCATAGGGATGGGGACAACACTGTGAGAGCACAGGTCATCACCCCGGACAGAGCAGCACATGCGAGCACGCCGCAACACGTAAAAATGCAACCCACGGTGAAAATGCAAGAGGAGGAAAGGACACCAAATTTCGCTTGATGGCAACATCGCTGTTGAGCAGCATGTGAGCAGGAGGAGAGAGGAAGGTGTGTCAACATCCTCACAAGGACAGGGAGCAACGGGTGCAGTAACTGGTGGTCTTCCTGTCAGATGTCCATCCGGCAGGGCCTCCGACGGGCTGGAGCAAGATGGCCATGAGTCGCCATTGTCCCATCCTTATATACTGACCAGCCCGACCTTGTTATCAATTCCCCCGGGAGTGTTAACATAACTAGCTAGGCTGGCTTGCCAAGGTTACACTGCACCTATTGTTTACGTGCCTCCTTGCATCCCTTGCTGTTGGCGACCACAGCATGACCCTCTGTCTTTGGAAAACTCATGCGTCCTCGTATGAGGAGACAGGTGCTGGACAATTTGTGGAAGGTAACAATAAGGTCGGGGCGACATTGCGGCATTAGCGGCAGGAGTAACCCCATTGAACAGTGTTGTGCCGTTGGAGAGAGCTTTGCTTCTTCGCGGAAGCTGGCAGGGTAATAAATTAGTGCGTGTTTTTCGCGCACAAAATTCGTAGGTTCCCTAGGGCACTGTCAGCTATGTGAAACTAGGGATAGCATTACACGTAAGGCGAGAAATTTAAATATCCTTGTAGGAAAAAATGCCTTTTGAACACTTAACTTGTTGGTACCTTTACACAGCTAGTATATTCATATAAAATTTCCCTAACTTGCTACAGATCTATATATATTTTTCGTTAGTATTAAGAAGCATTTAAGTGAGCATGTAAAAATTCTGTTCTATGTGCAATTAGATTATAGTAAGAGGAATCAGTGTAGTCCTCGCCGCAGGCCAAAAACGAGCAACCTTGTTAGTTGTCCTCCTGGAGGAGACTGCAGAATTATCGAATAAAATAGCACGAACTGAACAGTGCATTTTATTTCGGTCGCCAAGAGGCATTTCAGGGCATGTGCCCCTTAAAACCTGCTGTTTTTCTGCATGTGTTTACATGAATATTTAAGGGTAATTATTTGATTTTTATGCAAGCTGCAATGTATTTCAAAGTGTCGGGTTTAGCATTATGGGCGTGTGTTTTGGCCCTAACAATCCACGGGTAGGGAGTCTGATTGCGACGATTCAGTATGTCAATAATATGCAATACCGTACAGTGATTGGGTCACCTGAAGTGTCTCTCATTTAGTAAACAAGAAGGCCCCCATACCAGGTGAAAACAGCAAGATCAACACGGGAAAGTTTGCCCTTGTGATCGGTCCGCATAATCCCTGAGAGCCGCAGCAGTGATGTCTGGCACCTTTAGGGTAATTATTTGCACATAAACATCCTTCCAAATTGTCCACAGCCTTTATAACCCACAATTAACCACCTGCCATCCCATGATAACTGTCAAATTGGCGTACCACACAGGGAAAAAATTTACCGCCAAAATCTGCATCTGAATTTTTAACACCTTTTCCTAATTTCTCTGCTTCAATCTGAACACCAACACCATCCTAACCCTGTCTAACCACCTACCCGCAGCGAGAAGAAGGAGAAGAGGCCATCTACAGCATCGAGATGCCTTTCGGACGCCTGGGAGATGTCGGAAAGCGGACTATGTGCTCTGCAAGGACAAGTGCACGTAAAGCTAGTTCATCTATGTGATGCGGCACACCCCTCGCAAAGACGAACAACTACTGACTTTCTCCGTGCTGCGTGTCGGCTGGGGTGGCGGGCTAATAGCCAATGATGCACTACTTCATTGCACACAACATTTGCAAATCGGACACTGCATGCCAGTTGTTACATAAATCTCCTAAAATAATCCTGTAAATATGATTCATTATACCAAAACCATTATATCACTGTGTGCATGATGTGGAAATGAAAGACACGTAAATGAACATTACAGAAAATTACAAAAGGACACTTCGAAAACACTGAGAGCTTTAGGGTTTCGAAGGGAGGCTTCTTTATTAGTTGCATCCCCTTGCGTAAACTTACCTTGTCCTTTTATTGCACACATTAAATAACATAAATTTCACAGTATCTATTTTCAGATTTCTGCACCACACGCACATGGTTGCACTCCCTCTGCTCTACACAGGTATTGTTCCTTGCCACACTGCACTGCATTTGTAATTGTAGAGCGTGCACACACACACTGCATTACATAACCTGGTGTGGCAGACAAACTGGCTAAGGAAGAAGGGATCACGTGAACACACATCAAACGGAACTCTGGAGGACGTCATGCACGCCGCAATACTGCTGGATTGCAACTTCGATCAACCGTGTCTCTATTCGGGAGCAGTTAGACGGTTCCGCGAGCAAAAGGACTCGAAGGGACACACAGCCCCCCCCCCCCCAAATCAGTACAGCCAACAAACACCAAACCATTCGACCAAACAAACAAAACTTCTTCCTACCTCCACAAGTGAACAGGCAGCAGTTTCAAGATAGAAGACAGGAAGTGTAAAGTGTAACTAATAATGCAGGAGTGCAGTCACGTGCATGGGATCCAAATAAACAGCCACAACACCCATGTTGGTGTTGTCCAACACCAGCATATCATTGGTATAACAAATGCCCCAACAACCTGCACTTGCAAAGTATTCAGGCAGTAGCAAACAAGAAACAGGGAAATGGGATCAAGGGGTGAAGAGGCCGGACGTCTGTCCCCCCCCCCCCCCGACCGGTCAAGTCAACTACTGGACTATACACCACAACAGGCATGATTGCAGCAGGTCAGTAATGGTGAGCAGTAGTTGATTCGGATTCTTGTGAGTATGAACGGTCATAAATATCAAGCCTTAGTTGATACCGGAGCATCACAAAATTTAATACGGTCAGAATTTGTTCAATCTCAAGAAGTACAGCCTGTAAATTTTGTTATCAGATTAGCCACTAAAAATAAAATCAGTACTGCATTAGGCCAATCTAAAATTACCATCAGCATTGGAGACATCAGTACCGCAACAACAGCTATTGTCACGCCAGAAATCCGGGAGGACATTATTTTAGAAATCCCGTGGTTATAGGAGCAAAATTAAAATGTAGAACCAGAGGCACGGAGAATCCATTTCGGAGAAAAAGAAAGATGCACTGAGTACACCTTGGATAGGAAGCCAGCCGATAATTTACCGATTGTTACGCTTAGTGACCTGGACTATGACGTACCGCCCGAACATCAGGCGGCTTTCCAGTGTTTGTTAAATTAGTGCAGAGATGTATTTGGTATGCGAGATGCTCTACTCTGGACTACTGTAGTGGAATATAAAATCCCGTTAGATTCAGAACCTGTTCGCAATCCTGCCATGTAGTTATTTACCTCACCAGTCAAGAATTATGAAACAACAAATCCAGGAAATGTTAAATGATGGTGTGATAGAACCAAAATATATTATGTACAATTCCGCAATCATGCTCGCACCTAAAAAGGACAGGATGTGGCACTTTTGAATTGATTTCAGGTTGCTCAACCAAGTAACTAAAAATTCAATGCCACTATTTATTAGTGTGGAAGATGCACTATGTTCGCTAGGACAAGCAAAGATTATGTCATCTCTCGATTTAAAAAGTGGCTATTGACAAGTGCCAGTAAAATTGGAAGACCACAAGAAAACAGCCGTGCCATATGGACACTGGTTTCAGTTTTGCACCATGTCCTTTGGGCTTATGTGCGACCCAGCTATGTTCCAATCCGTGATGGTGTGCGTGTTGGATGGAGTAATAGGCGAGTACACCATGGCCTACCTGGACGATGTGATTGTGTGGTCCAACACATGGGACATACATCTGCATCACCAATCACTTTTGTTAGAACGATTAGCGATCAATGGGTTGATGTGTGCACTAAAGAAGTGTCATATCGGGAAAATTAATATTTACTTTTTGGGACATGTAATCGATGCAAATCCAAGCCAAATCCAGAACTGCTTAAGTTAATTACAGAGTATCCGAGGCCTAAAACAAGAAAACAGTTGCACAATTTTTTTGGAGTGATAAACTGACTTAGGGAATGTATTCAAAATTTTTCAGTAATCACAGCACTGTTAACCAGTTTGTTTTCACCGCAGATCCATTTCCAGTGGTCAGGCAAGGCCGAAAAGTCATTCCAAGAAATCAAAACAAAGTTCAGCACATGTCAGACACTGGCGAGATATGACGTGGGCAGACATCCGTATTTACAAATGGATGCCCAACGTCCATAGGAAAGCTTAAGAGCATTTGCTACATGCAAAATTAACATGATCCGGCAATTTCACCCACACATGAGCGACACAGAGATTCTGGAGGTAGTGGCCTCCACTGTACGGTCGGAATGCAAACCAGCAATGGCACCACTAATACACGGCAGAGTGGAAGCCTTCATATGGCCAGCAGCATTTATGGACCAAGGCGACATGAAGTTCAGGGTAGGAAGGAGAGGAAGGGAGAACTGACAGGCCAAACATGTCCAAGGCCCAGTGCAACAGACCCAGGTATTAACTGGCACACTCCGGTAATGGAAGGGGTAGTAACTTCCAACCTCACAGGGACCAGGGACGGGGGCCTGACATTGGCCCACCACCACCAAGACAGAATGGACCAAGGGAAGGAGCACCAAGAGAAGGAGCAGTAAGGGAAGAGAGGAGAGGGCAAAACCTCCCACTTGAATGCCGCTACTGCTCTGAAAAACACTGGCAAAAAATCCCCAGTCCTGAAGGCCAGAATTGAGCGGAACATCAAAGAGAAACAGACAGGAAACTAGTAACCAGGGTGGGAGGACAAGACACCAACTACACCACTAAACCACCGAGAATCCAAACAGCAGGGAAGCCCGAGATGATCAAAAGGACCACAGAAGCATCACAACAGATAATACTCCAACAGATTGAAGTGGCTACGCATCAATGTTGAGAATTCCGGTGATTATTAATGGCATTAGGTGGTTGGCAGTAGCGGACACAGCGGCGTCCGACAATTTCGTCAGGAGGGACTGCGTGAAAGGAAAGAGGCTGTGCCCAACTCACTAGATGGTACACCTCGCCACACATCCCCATACAGGACAGATGACCGGAGAGACAGCAGTGATAAACAGCATTCAGGACATCAAAACAAAAATGACAGCCCTGGTATCAGAGGACCTGCAAGAAGATGCTATTCTAGGCATTAAATGGCTCACAGAGCACCAGGCGATTTTGGAACCTTTGGCCCACAGGATCCATTTCGCACACAAAGAATGGTGCACAGTGTACTAACTGAAAATTCGCATCAACAACAGCACACCAGAAGTCACCCTGGACGAACCAGACCACGAAGTGCCGCAAGAGCACCGAGACATAGTGCAGAGAACACTCCACGAGCAAAGAGATGTGTTCATGGCCGCCGACACACTACAAAGAACAACAATTGCCAAACATGCAATACAATTGGAACACGACCAACCATTATTTGCTCAGCCATACAGTTACCAACCACACCAGAGTGCTATTATCAAGGAGAAGATCAGAGAGATTTTGGCAGATGGAGTCATAGAACCTACGAACAGCCACTACAATAGCGCCATTACGCTCACGCTGAAGGACGGCACATGGCGTTTTTTTGTGGACTTTAGGCCGCTAAACAAGATCACACAGAGTGCACCCCTAACCTACATAAGTGTGAAGGACACCTTACACACACTGGGGAAGGCAAAAGTCATGACTTTGCTAGATTTACACAGTGGGTACTGGCAGGTACCAATTCGACCATAAGACAGACATAAAATGGCTTTCATCACCCCTGATGGGCGAAGGTACCAATTTTTGTCATGCCCTTTCGGCTGAAGTGTGCACCAGCGACGTTCCAGGCAATGATGGTCCGAGTGCTCGACGGATACATAGGTGACTTCACACTTGCATATCTGGACGATGTGATCATCTGGTCTGAGAGCTGGGAACAACATCTTCACCACTTGTCATTAGTGTTAGAGAGACTCTCAATCAACCAGCTGACATGTGCGAACAGGAAGTGCCACATCGGCAAGAGACACATAGAATTCCTTCGCCACCTGGTAGATGAGTAAGGCAGTCAGCTGACACCGGAACAGCTTGGACTAATTGACCGGCATGAACCTCCAAAAACGCGCAAGCAGATGAGGAAGTTTGAATAATGAATTTTGTCTAAACATTCTAGCAAGGGAGTATCGCTCTATATTAATAGCAGTAATTAATACTAACTAAATTAAACTGAAAAATTATGGGAAACATTATCCAAATTCCAAGAAATGTATGACGGTTCAAACACATCCTAAATAACATTAAAACAGAATCATGCCCTAAATGTCTTAAAAACTGTAAAATTCCACAAACTTGTATCCCAATTCCAAGAAATGTAATATTAAAAGCAATCAAAGACCACAAGACACAAATACGAACTTGAACTACAAATAAAATGCAACTATTTAATATCTAAACATAATGAATTGAATTACAAATTAAACACAACAAATTAACACGTAAATTTGAATTTCCAATTAAACCAATCAATCACAAATACCAAATGAATTAAAAATCAAACACATAACAACCCACCCAGACTGTCTTACAAGTACGAATCTATCACAGATAGCATTTGAATTATTTATAATGTGTTGCGGATTATCACTTGAATGAGAATTACATCACAATTAAGAGCTATCAAAAACAATGAATTAGGTCACAAATAAAAGGAAATAAATGCATGAGATTATCGCTTAAATGCTAATCCAATGAAACAATAATTCAATCATCAAGCTGATTGCACAATAAATTTCTTATCCAAACACTATTGCTAACAACAGGTTTATTAAATCAAATAACACATAAAAAATTATTTAAAATATTTTTTTAACTTATTTAGTATCATAATTTTACAATCATTGTATTACAATCTTTTAATATCTTTATTCTTAACCCACGAGTCGTGTGCTTTTGAGAAACCCCTCCATCGAACCAACGACATATCTCTTTTCTTTTAAATGATTTTATCATTCAAATATTCATTTGGAGAGCTAACTTTTTTCAGTTCATGTTCGTAAAAAGCGCCTTTTATGGGTCTCTCGCGTCATTAGTGTTTCTATAGATAATTTATACACACTCTCGGAATTTGTGTTGTCTAAACTTGAGATTAATTAATTTATAATATTTCATTAATACCCATTACTTGTAATTTGTTCTCGAAGATTACTTCTGCTTCGATAGAATTATGTTATCACTTCGCCAACTTAGAACATCGTTTTCTCTTTTCATTTCAATACCTTTAAACATTATTATAGATGTTTCATTAAACTTTGGCCCATCTTGATGCCCGTCTCACTGGCGAGCAGGTACCGTAATGATGAATTTGTGGTTCACACCTCTCTCACAGTTTAGAACAATATTTCGAATATTCAATTTTTCAAAGTTTAACCTTCATAACATAAAATATAAATTAGTTAGAAATTTTATCACGCAATAAATAATGTCTTTTTATCACATCATGAACGTTGAATTCCATTCCTTAAGTGTTAATATGATTGCTAAACTTAATGCGATAGTATAGAATGTACAAATTTCCTATTTGTATGTTGCGTGTGTCTATTATTGTTTAAATAATCCGTGTGTTATTTGGCTAGGATTCGTAAATGTGGATTTCCAAAGCTAGTCGACATGTATTCGCTACGAGAATTTTTTTTTTTTTCTTTCTCTGCGATACGTTTTTGACGGAGATTTTGTTAAAATTGTTTCGGATAAATAAACAGCATTTGTGTTAAGTAAATTAGTATTTATTTCATTGTTTTTCTTCGACAAAGTTGCAGGGACTCAAATCCTTCCTAGATTTATTCATTTTGTGACAAATTTATATGTGATTATTCATTGGAATCAATCGTCTAGATCGTGATTAGTTAGTAATTGTCCTTTTTCTCACAAATCATTAAATATAGCGAATTGTAAAAGTGTATTTATTTTGCAGCAAGTGTTCAAAATGGTAGAAACTTTTTTCAAACATTCCTGACATAAAGGTTTGAAGAATGCTGAACAGCTGCGGTATGGCGAGTCTAGAGAAGGGGCGGGCGGGGGAAATTAGTACTCCTCGAACAGAAGTGGACAGGGCAGAGTTTGGGAGAGTCCAAAATTCATGGGTAGAACGTGGTTTTGCAAACAGCTCACCGCTTTGGGTGAGTTCAAAACTCTCTGTCCGAGGGAAGGTAGGTAGATAAGCAGCTAGCCTTGATCTGGACAAAGACATCTTCTGGGCTGATGGTTGGAGGGTGTGGGGGAACTTTGTGCTAGGCAGGTTTTGCGGACCACAGTGTTGCATCGATAGTGGGTGAAAAAGAATATGTCATTTCGGACAAAGACACCTTCTGGGGTAGGGGTGTAGGGGGAAAGGGGCTGCAGGCAGGACTGATATGGACACTTCTAGCTGTCCAACGCCATGTTAGTTTGATACCAAATCTCACCATGGATACATGTCTACATCACTCTCTCCTCTGAAGCATATATTTACCTGTCGCAGCGTTCTGCCAGGCTCCCATGCAATGTACGAAGTAACAGGTGGTTAGCAGGCTTCACCTCTCGTTAGGCCGACATAGTGCGGCCGTTATTTTTAAATAATTTTATAAGCATTTATCGTGTAAACCCCAGTTCTGAAATCCATCTATGAAAGTTCATACCATTTTAAACTGTCGTTTCATTAACTAGTGCCACGAATTTCACAGACTTAATGGAAATTTGTGGTACATCCATTATTTAAAAGTATATTTTCTTCGAGGAAGTTTCCATAAAGTATTGCAAGATTGCGTTTTGTGGGATTAAAGAATTCTTCATGCCATCCGAGTCTCCCTACGCTTCAACGGAAATTTGTGTTAAAAGTGAATTAGTCTTAGAATAGTGAAATTTGCATAAAAAATCTGGTTTTTTAAAAATTGTATGTGAAACGTTCAGGAAGAAGTGATTAAAATTGTTCGTCATTAATAGTAGCATGGTAGGGAGACCTTTTTTTTCTAGATATAATTCAGAATGCTTATGAGTAGTGTATAAGTTGTTTTGTTGTCTGTTGTAGGACATAGTGTATTCAAATCAGTTCTTAGTAAGTTTGCTTATTTTTAATGTGTGCTTTTTTCCATCTTTAAGTTATCAGAATAGGTGGTAAATGATATTGAAAATTAAAGTACGTGAGTCATATTCAGGGTTTTTGCCATAATTTCAACTCAGTTGCCTGCCAGATGTCGATCACACTCCACGTCTCATTCATTGACTGACCTCCCAGCTGAACAGACGTTGGCCGCACTTATAAGTCTCTGCACATCATACACTACAGTCATTGCATCACTGAGCTCGCAGCCAGATAGACATGTTTTGGGAGAGGTGCGTGTGCGATTTCATTCCGTGTTTTTTAATTAAACTAGTGTAGTTTATATATTAGTATGTGCATCGCAAAAATAATTTTTATTCATTTGTCACAAAAATCGTATTCACGTCTCTTTTCGTTCATTTCCAATCTTTTCAGCTCAGTCTATAATAAAACATAGTCCAATGCACATGCAGGTTCTGTTTGCTCTCAATACCTCGTTCAGCTTATAACTCGACGTAAGTGGTATATCCAAGTCAGTGCTGCAGCGACCTCCTAAGCGAATGTATGTATATTAAAACCACTGACTGTTAAACATTTTCTTCTTTATGCATGTTAGTAAATAAACTAATTTTAACATGTGGATTGCATTTTAAAAGTTCATCGCCAGTCTCACAGGCGGACAGACGTGTTTTAAAATCATGTCAGGTATGTGTAGCACTCAGAGGTGTAGCACACAAAGTATCTCTCGTGTTTTAACTATACATAGTTTTATATCTTTCTGTTTAATTACTATTACCAAAAATCGCCTATCTCCTACCACTGTCTATGAGCAATATCACTACCAACTCAAAAAAAAAATTAACACTTATGCCCCTCTTGCACAAAACTCAGCACACACACACATACTCACACACACACTCACACACACACACACACACACATATATATATATATATATATATATATATATGTGTGTGTGTATATATATATATATATATATATATATATATATATATATATATATATATATATATATATATATATATATACACACACACACACACACACACACCCTGTCCCCAACATGTCACACCTCATCCGAGTGCCAGAGCTCCAAGGGTGAGGATGTACCAGATCTATTCCCCACCCCCTACCCAAAAAGAAAGAAAGAAAAATAAAGTACAACAAACTATATGCTTATCACACAATAATTTTTGATTGATTAATTAAATTAAATTAATTACATCAATCAAAGTTTCATTACATTTTATCCGATTATAATTTAAAAAATAGATCGGAATAAGATTGGATTACGGATTAACGAATTTTCGATCGGATTAAAATCGGATTAACAATTTTTCATTGGATTAAGATCGGATTAAGGATTAACCATTTGATATCAATTTGAGATCAAAGGGCTAATCCGATTAATCAAAAGTGGGGTGAAACCCATGCGCCCCTACTGCTTTGATTGTATATGATTCATCATTCAATTTTAAATCAATGGTATTTTGTTGTTCATTAATAAGATTATATCTTTGCTTTAGTATTTATTTATAAAAACCATTATCGATTCATCCTCTGTTAAAATTGGATATTTTTGATTAGTTTAAAAGTATTTGTTTCTCTTGGATTTGGTTTAGTTGTTGATATTTTCTTTAGAACTGATTCGAAATTTGCATATATTGCAAAAGGAACTTTCATTGAATGTTTGTAGTTTTTGAAAAATATTTGCTCTCCTTCCAAAGGTAAACTGATTTTTATTGGTTCATTTTTAGAGCAGTCTCCTGCATGTTTATTTAATATTTCTTGGAAATAAAAGAACTGAAGACACATATCACATATATAACTTTTACTTTTACGATTATTTTTTTCTGTGCTGAAAGCAATTTAGATAAATCTTCAATCCAACAGGAGCGTGAGTTTGTATCATTCTTTAAATAAAGTAAATTTATAGTTACATTAGAGGAAAATGGGAATATTTCTTTTTATTCCTTTTTGTCTTCTTCATATAATTCATTCATATTAGCATCAGCAAAAGGTAAATTTGTAAAATTATACTTTGTTATCCATTCTGTTATCTGCTTACTTTTATTTCTAGGCTTAACAAATAAATTATTAGAAAATGGAAATGTTCCTTTGATTAATTTCTATCTTTTGAATATAGTTCCTTGGCATTGGCATATGAGAATTGTAAATTTGTAAAGTTTCTTTTTCTTTCTTCATTTATAATATAAGGTAAAACAGCTGTAATTAAATCAGCTTTCCTTAGATTGTACCAATTCCGAATTTTAAATTCTTTAGCTAAAATTCTTAGCTCCCGCATCTCCTATCGCTCAACACAACTGCAAGATTGTTCGCTGGCACTTTTGGTTGTTCTATTTATAAGAAAAAAATTATAAATAAAATGTAAAAATAGATATAATGGATAATGTTGAAAAAGTGCTTAAATTATTGGGAAACCGTAGTTAACTTCTTGTTATGACAATAGTTCTTAATATATTTGCTAAAACTTTTTTACACATGGATGAATATTTGTCCTTAGTATTTTATTAAGAGAAAATAATGTTATAGATTTATTCTCATTACATACTTTACATGTTTTTGTTGGTTAATGAACATGTTGATTTTAGTTTAGATATCTAATGCTGTTTTGTGTGATTTACTGTTTTTATGCTTTTCGAACTGTAGATTATAAATATATTTTCCATATTCATATAGTACTATCTCCCTTCTAACTCATAATGAGTTCTACTATATTCACTAAAACAATTTTTACATTTTGTTGGAAGTTTGTCTAAAGTTGATTTATAAGGATAAAATGAATCGATAGAGATTTATTCTCATTGCATACTACACATGTCTTAGTTAAATAATCACTATCTTGATTTTAATTAGTATTGTGTGATTTTGTATTTTTATGCTTTTTAATATATAGTTTACAAACATATTTTCCACATTCGCATAGTACATTCCCCTTTTTAAAATTATAATGATGCCTAGCATATGCTCTACAACATTTTTAACATGGGTTAATATGCCTATCTTTTGTGTGGTCATAAGATGGAAAACAGTCAATGTTTAATACTTCACCACATTTCTTACATTACTTAGATATGGTGTTATTTTCCATTTAGAGCATTGAACTCATTTTATTTATAAGGAAATAAATTTATTTGAAAAAATTTTATCTTTATAAATTTATTTCCTTATAAATAAATAAGAATGAAATCACTTCTCAGAAAGTCAAACAATTCATATGAATTGGCTAAACTACAAGATCTTGAAAAAAAAAAAAAAAAAAAAAAAAGTATGCAGCTTCCGAATTTCAAATTTATGAATCTAAGTTCGGTAAAAAAAAAAAAAAATTGTATTCTAGATGTAAAATATAAAATTACATAACCAAATCGCTATGTACGTAAACATGCTTGATAAAAATGCTTTGAAATTAATAAATGAGAAACAAATTTTTATAATATATTAAGGTTTAAAAGAACTGAAAAATGAAAAATCTGTACATTAAATCGAATTCTATTAAGCATGTATAAATTTCTATTAATTTGAATCTATCAACTATTTTTTAAATATTTAATTTGATTTTAGCTTATTTTGCTTGATTTTGGATTACATTTTGTTATGGCAATTTAAGGTGTAGCAGGGCTACAGGAAGGCAAGGAGAAGGACTCACACCATTAAAAAATTCAAGAAAACATGGACACAAAAATTACACTATCAAAACAAATTTATTGAAGCCCATCTATACATTATCACCAAGAATAACTTTGCAACTTGATTTGAAAAATATATTTCATCTGTGAATTTCTGTTGCTCGCTACCAATCAGTAAACTAGGGGAAGGAGAGAACACAAGCACTAGAACAAAAATAAAAACAACAATATTAATATATCCTGAGAAATCACCCAACCTGAATAAACACTTGTGAAATCCCATTTAAAAAGGTAAAATGACTACCTGAGTAAAGCGAATACCGCTGCAACATTAAAAGTAAAGTACACCTGATGATACACTAAAAAAATTACAACATTGAATGCTAATTCAAGAATACCATTGGGAAGGAGCAAAAACCATCATCACAGTTACTCCTGGGGGGAAAAAAAAGAAGAAGAATCCGCCTCTTGCAAACATTCCCATAAAATACCATATTGAAAATTCACACAAGCAAAGCAGTGAAGAAACATTTCCCTACAAAATCCACAAACACAAAAATCGCTATATAAAAAAAAACACCACTAAAAGGGAAACTATACCCCAGCATAACAACAAATACTTTCATTGCAATACTTAACCTGAGTAATTCTCATATTACGCGAAAATGCGTCTAGCATGCTGAAGTCCCGAAGTACGAAGTGGTGTAGACATGATCTATCGTCAGCCAGCCCGCGCAACTCGAAGAGGAACACTGCATACTTGCTCGGGCTGGAGACGAACATTTATACGTGAAAACGCGGCTCGGGAAGGTTGAGGAGGCGGCGGGAATAGCGGAGAGGCGTATGGAAGGTGCCAGAGTGTGCGAGGCTGAACTCGTTTCCAGTAGTAGCCACCAGACAGCGCTCGGCCGCGCCAGAAGCGCCGCATGCCTCTCTTCAGCATAGCTCTGCGCTTGAAAGCGTTCAGACGTGCGTCACCATGTGGTTGGGGGGGGGGGGGAGGGTACTAAGAAAAACAAAGTACCTTTTTCAGCAGCAAAAATATTGCCTCTTCAAATAGTAACCCCTCTTGAAACAAAATAACTGTTTATTAATCTGGGCTACCAAATACAGACGTGGCAAATAAAACCAAGTTCATTAACATCATGCAGTTCTGTAAACACATCAACCCCATAATAGCAGCATTTAATCGTACTCCAGGAAATTGTAGGTATCACACATTTCACCAGCTGGCGGGATGAAATATAAATTGTTCAGGCAGGACAGTCTTTGGCAGGACAGGGGTACTCACATAAAATTGCTTGAGGGCTTTAATTTGATTGATTTAGATTGCTCACTTACAAAATTAGCGTTTCTAAAAATCATGAAAAAGTTGCTTGAAACCGAGAAATTTACTTTATTTTGGCTTAAAATTTCCTTTTGTTTTAATTAACAAATCTGGCACGTCCATATCTGGGGGAAAAAATGAAAATTTCCTTTTTTTTAAACTTGAAATCATATGATTTTGGCTTTTGTTTTTGTGGATCGATAATTGATGACTCTATAAACATTAAAGTTGCTTGAAAACGATAAAAATAATTGATGTTGATCTTAAATTGCTCAGTTTTTCATAGAATTTAAAATTTTGAGTTTTTAATTTTTTCTTTTACTTCCGTTAAAATTAGCAGGAAATATTTGTTAGTTTTTCATGTTATTTTGACGGAAATTGCCGATATAAGTGAGCTGCGCTCGCTCCCGCATTTCCTATCTACTAACACGAACTGTTTTAAAATTTAAAAATGATATAGGCCAACACAAAATTAAAGAAGTGTCAAACGCATACACAATGGCCTGACTTTCAATTCGCCTATTCTATTCTTTGTCCACAGCGAGTAACAAGAGCCTGAACTACCAGAGATCCTCTTCAATTGTATCCACAATGGTAGCCGTTTAAAAAACTGATCTAAAACATGCCGATACTAAGCAAATAATTCCAAGTAGCCCAAATATCGCAAATTCATTACAAAAATCGCTCAAATTGCTATAGTATCATTTTCGTAATTTTTTGTCGCAAATTTTACCTTGAAGTAGACCAAACAGTGACATATCGCCCAATCTGGCAACCCTGGCGTCACGTAATTTGGCTACATTTTCAGAACCATCAGTTGCACAGAGCAACGAGCATAAAAAGGACAACAATTTTTTATACAGAGTTATGTTTGCCTAAAATTCGTTTTAAAGCAGCTAGAGCCAGTATTTTTTACATCATTTCGAAGAAATTTTAATTTCATGTGATAATTTGTTTTCTATAGATATGTTGCAACATTGCTTTTCATATAAACTGCACAGCGATTTGTTTGATAAAGTTCACACTTCGATTTGAGACCAACCCGAGCTCAGTCGCACTATCGGTTGCGTAACAATATGCGATAGTGGTGCAAATCTTAGGCTCCAGGAACTTTAAGGGCCTAAAAATTTTCGACGCGAACACGAGAAATTCTCCGAGTGTTTTGATATGTTGTTCTCCAAGTCTAGTAGTATCACTGTGCCAGAATTTAGCTTTTGCATTATTTTTTTTTTAGGGATTTAGGTTCTGTTATCTAACTTGACTGAGCTAATTAAGGCAGTAAAAAGACTGAAGTCTTATGTCACACTCTTGTGGATAGTCTATCTCACGAACGAGTGCAGTTGTTTTACTGTCTTTATGTAGACCTGTGTACATTTGTTTCCTTGGCAAGTTTTTTTTATGTTGACAAGTTATCGTAAACATTATGTGTCGCAGGCGAACACTGCTATTGCCATGGCAACAGCTCTATAGACGACTACCATTATAAATGTAAAAAAAAAAAAAAATGCAGTCGTTGGTGGGACACGCCATATCAATTTTATACCTGGAGCTTTTTCTCCGCGTTTGAAGCCGAGAAGCGCGGGAGCGATAAGGACTAGACTGCCACGCTCATCAAGTGCGCCATCGCCACTAAGCGCAATCCTTTGAACTCGTCGCACTGCGTGTGCCTGTGGAACTTTGTGCGGCGACCCTATAATTTTATTGGTGGGGAGTCTGTAGGAGCGTTCATTGCAGGGCCCTTCAGTAGATTTGTATGTGTCTTACGCGTGTATCCTGAGATACAGCGCTTTGAAAAAGCCGTTTTTAGCCATTTTGGAGTAGGCCCACACTGAAATGGTGTTTCTAATGTTCGTGACGTCTTGAAAGAACTTAACAGCCCCCTTCTGAAGACTGTTCTTTTAGTAGATAAGCACATTGAAATCACGTTTAATAATTTCGCAAAAAAAAAAAAAAAAAAAAAAAAAAAACGTGAATTGCTAACACAGCTCAAGCACCTGGTAGGCGGGCCCCTTAAGGGCTTTGGATTCCAAAAAAAATAAATCATTATTATTTTATACTTGTACGAAACATTTTCCAATTTGTTCGCATTAAAAGTTATGACATTTCACTCGAATAAAAAATATTCATATTTTACAGATTTTTTAAAATAATTTATTGTAAAATATGAAGTTTTCTGTTTTACTGCAGTTGTAATTACAAATGCTAAATATGATATACTAACGATAAAATTTTCAACGTAAACTAAAGTTGTGGGTTACCACTTGACATTTATGCAATCACCAAATAACAGTTCATCCATTAAAAAAATGTTTAAAATATGCAAAAATTGTTTTATATATAACATTTATATTTCATATGTACGGCTTCATATATGGTGATTAAATATGTATTATGTGGTAGCCTATGACATTAGTTTACATTGTAATTTTCTCTTTGTCAATTTTCAGGATTTTATATTTGTTGTTAACAACTGCAACGAAACAGAAAAAAAATTGGATTTGACATGTAATTATTCATAGAAATAACAAGTATAATTTTTTTATTTGCGAAAAATGCCGTTATAGGTAGTTCACGGTAAAATGAGCATTTTCGAAAGTCCTGCTTAAGATCTAATTGCATATACGTTGTGTATGCCCAGCCTTATGTATGTACAGTTAACATTGCTGTGGGCCTCATCTCTTTATTCACCCGTCGGTCAAATAAAACTGCGAAATTGTTAAGAAAGTAAATACTTTACAAATCTACTCATTTTTACACTTCGATGCATTAAAAAAAAAAACAACCAGAAAGTGGAAGAACTAAGTTCACTAATGGTTACCATACACTTTTTATTCGACGTTAAGGTATGTAACTACTTTCCATCCATCGTTACCAACTTCACATGGTGAATGTCACTAAGTGCGCCCATTAAAATATGCAGATGCAAGGGCAGTGATTTTTTTTCTAATGTTCGTTTCTAAAGTGCTCACTTTACCGTGAACAGCATTTACATGCCATGCGTAGAAGTCCAACATCCTTGATACAAATATAGAATAGTAATTTTTCCGGTGACCGCAAGCAACCCCGCATGTAGCTGTTATCGTTACCTCGTTTGACGGTGCGAGAGCGAGGGTACTTCCTAGGAACGCCATCTAACGGTCTCTCCGAACAGCATTTTCCCCTCTCCTTACCGCCCCACTGTCGATCTCCCCTTTCTTGGCGAAGCTCAGCACGAACGGGCGATTCGTCCGGGGAAACAAAATTGTAACTTTCTTTTTGTCGTTGTTGTTGTTGTTGTTGTTGTTATTGTTGTTGTGTTATCTGGGCAGACGTCGCCCCGCTCTAAATTTAGCTCCTGTTCCCTGACAGGTGCGTGCGGGGTTTGTCAAACGCATCCCGATCTCGATGTTATTCCTGCGGTAGCTAACAATGGGTAGGGTTTAAAACTGAAAACCCACGTGGTTTCTGCTGGCGGGCTGACTCATCGGCCAGCGTTGCCCCTGCAAGGTAACTTGTCACCCCCCTTCTTGTACCGCGCGGCTTCGTCGTTGTTTTTTTTTTTTTTTTTGTTTGTTTTCATTTCCTCTTTCCTTTCTCTCCCCTGGCCGGTAAAAATAGAATCCGACACAAAAAAACTAGCCTCCAGAAACTGGAAACAGTCGTCTCAAGGTTGAATTATTTCGTGGCCGAGCTCTCTCCGGTCTGCGCGCCCACGGCCTAGGGCTGGCTGGTTCCGTCACTCTCTCTGCCGTCCTCGGAGCCTTTGCGGCCGAGTAGAGATAAGGGCGACAATGCCGATCGCATCACGTAAGCCATCGTCGCTAAGCGCGAAGCTCTAAACTGGCGCACAGTGTTCTCGTCGCTCTCTCTCTCTGCGTGTACCTGCGGAACTTTCAGCGGTGGCTCTATTATTTTATTGCTGGAAAGTCTGAAGGAAGGTTTGATGCCGGGATTTTGAGTACTAGTTGGGTATTTACAGGAACATATATTTTGAGATACAGCATTTTGAAAAGCTGTTGTTAGCCATTTTGGAGAACTTAAGCCTGGTGTTTCTAAAGCCCCTGTCACACTGTCAAATTTTTCCGGCAAACTGCTTCCAATAAGTTTGGCGAAATAAAGTTGGACGGTTATGGCGTCATCTAAACGTCATAATCGCCGCCATATTTGCCTGAGAAAGTTGGATGACTTAAGTTTCCATCAAAATTTTTTATATTGGACCGGTTCTAAAATTTCTTTGGTGTTTGACGGGCTCAGCCAATCAGAATCGTTCACGACAAAAATGGATGTCAAGAAACTTTAAAATAACGAACAATTACTGAAAACGAAGTAAGTTAAGAAGACAATTAATTTATTTAGAATCTGTATAGGCGTTAATGCTATTTTAGGTGACTATTGTACATAATATTACGAAATCAGAGGTATTAAATTTCATTGAGAAGGAAAAATCTCTGATAAATATAATTAGAATTTAGTAAAGAAGCGATAGTAAATTACGTTTCTCGCGTTTCATCCTTTAATGCACTACAGGGAAAAACAAAAGCAATATCGCACTATGAAAATAATGTTTAAATAATTATTCAAATTAAATTCTCCCAGTAAAAAAATTTGACAGTATGACACATATTCACACACATTCAGCATTATTATTTGATGGGAGTGAAAGTTTGATGGCCGTATTTTGTCCTCAAATTCTACTGTCAAATATAGCTGAAGTAGTTGAAGGCAAAAATTTGATAGTGTGACAGGGGCTTAACGCGCGTAGCGTCTTGAAAACACTCAACAGGCTTCGTCAGAAGTCTGTGTTCTTTTCGTGGATCAGCGCACTGGACGCACCTTTAATAGTTTCGTAAAAAACGCGTATTATAAAAAAAACACTGAAACACAGTTATGTGCCACATAGGCGGGAGCCTTAACTATTAAAGGCTGTTCACGATAAACTGAGCATTTTTGAAATCCCAGCTCAAAATCTACTTGTATGCACGCTGTATATTCTTCCGCCATCACACTGTCATTGGCTTCATCACTTTATTCATACGTCGGACAAGTGAAACTGTGAAATTTTTAGAAAAGTAAATATTTAATAAATCTGTTAAGTTTTACACTTCGAGGCATAAAAAAAAAAGACACGAAGCGAAAGAAATAGTTTAAGTTATCAGAAATTGCTTCCTAACACTTTTTGTTCGACGTTAAGATACGGAACTATTTCCCATCCATTGTTACCAACTTTACTGTGTGCATGCCACTCAAATTTAACGCGAACAGGCTTTATACAGAGATGAAGCAGCCGCTTATACCGCGACCTCCAGCCGCACACGCTACCAAAATGGCGTCGCTGGCCGACAAAATGCTGAAACCCCGTTCGCCAGTCAGCGCCACGGTATACTCCATTATCGGTTTCGTAGAACTTTTCTGAAGCACTGATACAAAGTTCTGTTTCCAGGATATTCCTCCGCCTCATATGAACAAAGCTTAGAAAATTGCACCAGACGGACAACGCACCGCATTCGTGCGCACTCTGCAGTGTACTGATATTTTCTATAAGAACTATTTCTTACTAGGCATTACCTACACACCTATTTTCTCTCTGTCTTTATGCATATTAGTTATAAATTAAATATTATTATTTATAGATCAATTATACGACAAAGTCAAATTTAACCAGAAATCAGGTAATTTTATGTTAACACAAGTATAAAATCCTTGTGATGAACTACATATTCAGGAAACAACAAAACGCGTCGTACATGGGGTGTTTTTCAAAGGTACCTGCAACCAGAAATATCAGCATTTGGTATAAGCTCCAGGCGCTAACCTGGAGCTCTGATAAAACTTGTGGCTTGCCATAATTGCCATAATCATTAAAACAGCTTTGAGAACCAGCTGGCTGAGGGGAGGGGGAAGGCTGCGGAGCTACCCTTCCCCCTAACCTGGACTTCACTATGATAGCCGAATGGGAAGACAAGAGCCCTCACAAGAAACTTGTACCTCACCACCGCTGAGGTACTCCCGTCCAATTTATATTAAACGGCGGCAGCGATGTTAACAGATGTTCACGATAAACTGAGCACTTTTGAAATGAATCTTAGAAAAAGTCACTGTCCCTGCCTGCATATATTTTAACGGACGCACTGAGTGACGTCCGTCCAGTAAAGTTGGTAACACAGAATGGAAAGCAGTTCCATATCTTAACGTCGAATAGAAAGTGATATATAACCATTTGTAATAATTTAAATTATTTCTTTCTGTTTCTGTTGTTGCTTTATTCCATCGGCGAGTAAAAACGAGAAGATTAGTAAAATATATACTTTTCTAACAATTTCACAGTTCCACTTGACCGATGCATGAATAAAGTGATGAAGTCCATGGCTATGTTAAGTTTACATGAGGCGGAAGAATACACAACGTGCATATAATTAGATCTAAAACATGGATTTCAAAAGTGTTCATTTTATCGTGAATAGCCTATATCAGTTCGGTATGCATGGAGCCAGGGGTGTCACGTGGTATCCCTACAGCATCGAAAGTTTTCGAGAACCCTCTCCTACACGACCATCTTTACGTTCCGTCCCTCAAATATGTGCGAGGAATATTTTCTCATTTTATTTGAGTAATAGGGGCGGGCCGGTTCTACTTCACATGGGATTAATTGATGGATTATCGATTTGATTGAAAGGGTTAATCCTTAATCCGATTTAATCCGATCAAAAATTGAAAGGGCTAATCAAAAATTTAAAGGGTTAAATTTGATGAAAGGGTTAATCAAAAAAAAGTTAATTTTTTAATCCGATCGATTTTTTCTTATTCATTTTGTGTATGGGTATACGTTTAATTTTTATCTTTGTTTTAGGGCAGGGAAGAGGGTAGCAGGAGCTCTGTACGATGTTGACAGTTTGGTGCCCTGGAGCGACTGACCTGAGTGGCGTGTTGCAATGTTTTATATAGTCGTTGAGTTGAGTGCGAGAGTGGGCTAAGTGTAAATTTTCTAATTTTTTATAATTTTGATGTGTTTGTAGTGATATTGATGGTAGATAGGCAATTTTGACGAATATATTTAACACACGAGAGAAATTCAGTCTAAACGAGTTATATGTATATTTTAATTACAATCATCGAATCCCAAATTTCAAATGACTATGTGAATAATAAGCACAATTACTTCAGTATGGAATTAAAAGTAACGCGAGTCTCGAGATTAGAAATATAGTTTATATGAGAGAGAAGTATAACACAATTACATTAGTGTGGAATTAACGATCTACAACAAAATGTCCCTATAAATTAAACTATATATATGATGCATCTCGCTCATACCTTCCATGTCCATCTGTCTGTAAGACTGGCAAGGAGGCATTTTAGAAATGTAATCCACACATAAAAATAAATTATGTGACTCTCCTAAATGAATTAATTAATGGAGCAAAAATGTCCCTATAAATAACTTTAATCAAACGAATGTCTTCATTAACCCATTAACAAGTTGGCACTACAAATTATATGTATCTTAAACGATTCAGCCTAGTGAATGATATATTACGGCAAAAAAAACCCTGTCTACTATTTAAACCAGACACAATAGCGTACATCTATTTTGATAAGTAAAATATATAACAATCTACAAGAAAGTAATTAACGATAAAAATCATACCTCAAATGATTTGTCTCAAAATAATCAACTTGCATCGAAGCATAGAGCTTAATCCCACATCACTATATATACATAACAGAAAAAATGCACAAACATCCTCGAAGAGAAAATTATTTTTAAAATAACAGACATACTACAAATTTCCATAAAGTGCGATAAATAGAGCACACTTGTTGACACAAACAGTAGTTTTAAACTCCTACGAAGTTTCGTGTACCAAACACAGAAATGGTGATTACACGCTAAATGCACTATTACACAAAAATCAATATTTTCCTATAAATTAAACAAATATTTCACAATATAGTTTACAAATTCTGTGAACGAGATCTGAACCCCAGAGCAAATTATATCGCTTATTGAAAATCGCAGCTAACACTACAGATGAAGGTAGTTGTGATGGTCGCCGCATCATAGTTGTGGTAACCAGCGATCATAACCTTGTCGGCCACCAAGTTTCTAGAGGTGCGGTAAAAATGAGAAGGAGCTGGTGAGGTACACATCTGTTTAGTCCAAGTGTTAATGACCAACTGAAGATGGCACCGAGTGTTCGGAGAGCTACAGATCGGGAGCCTGCCTGCCAACTCCTCCCACCTTCATCCCTCGCCAGACTGCTACCCCGTGCTGCTCTCGATTGCAAATTTTTTCGGCAATGTAGCAAGATGGCATTAACTGCCTAGTTACATTCAGATCGGGGGTCCCTGCTTGCTTGTAGCCACCCCTCCCACCTCCACTCCTCAGCACCAGCCCGAGTCCAGGATTCCAGTCACTCCCTACACTCACTCCCCTACAAGGAGTGTCTGCAAAGCCCTGGGGGTCATTCACCCATCTGCTCGCAATTGTCATTTTTCGCAACTGACTCAAAATGGCGACAAATGGGTAGATGCATTTAGATTGGGGTGCTGTCTGCTTAAAGCCACCCCCTCTCTCCACTCTCCTGTAGGCATCCTCTACCCTCCACCCCTTGTCCAGAGGGATATGGCCCGAGCTCAAGAACCCCTCCCACCTCTAGTCCCGAAGGTGACTTGCCTTGAAATTCTCTGAAGAGCTCCGCTATCGATCGGGCCTGGTGTTCGCAGAAACCTGTTATTCACACCCCAACTTCAGCCTCGAGAAAGCTTTTTTGTATTTTTTGGTGAGTTGGGCCTCTGCAGTATCCGTTTCACTGCTACAGATCCCTCCCCTGCTACAGTATTCAGAACGTGTTTTTATAGTGTTGGCTTCCCTGCTTCGGCTTGCCGGGCCCATAGCCCTCTGAAGTCATACCCCGAGAGATTTCGCCTGACTAGCTGTTGTTTCAACCTTATGCAACAGGTTTAATTTATGAACAGCGAAATGAAAAAAAAAACGAGTCCCTGAAATCAAGTTCCCAATACAAGCCCCGAGATAATTCCCAGATTTATCATTCCAACGACTTTTAACTATAATCCAGGAAACTTATAAATTAAAAAAAAACATATAGAAATACAAGGCTCATTTTATTCATGCTTTAAAACAAAACCCATTTTTTACAAGTATTCAAACAAGATATATTTTATTCACTCATTAAGAAATGTTCTACTTACTATCTATTCGCCGTATATTTATTCGTATAGGAGAGAAAAAAATATTGGAAGAGAATCGCCCATCTCTTTTAAAAACAAGATCTCGAGAGCTGATGAGGGGAAAACGTTTGGAGTCGAAGCAGCGCCCTCTTGCGCATGTGAAACTAGGGGAAACTAGAGAGATCTCCGATCCTTATATCAACGGCAATGTCTAACACGACATTCACACGTTGCCAATATTTTTTTAATGGTGTGACCCGTCGGGGGAAGCGAGAATGCTAAGGGCTCAACCAACATGTTTCCTCTCATTTTTTATGTCTAACACAAAACTTTCCAACAGCAAAATGTATTCCATGTAACATAAAATGTATATATTTGTATTTATTTAATATTTTAACAGATTTCGATGTGAGTTTAACGAAACAGTACGTAAAAAGGCAGAAATAATGTTTTTCGAAGTTCGAATATAGTAATTTTCAATGTTATACTTACTTTTTTACTAAATGGTCCAAATTCCTGGAAATATAAGGGTAATATAAGGGTATTTTTTACAAAACTTGTCTTGAATTTTATTTTTTTTTATTTATTAAAATACTAGTTTAAATATATTATACTGTGTTTGTCTTCTTCATTTCCAGACATCATCATGTTGGATCTTGAAGAGCTGTAATTTGTGTGCATGTATGTAAAATGAAATATTTAAAATGTTTGCTGGAAATTGTTCACTGGATTCTGTTCGGTGTAGATGTAAAAGTTTTAGCTGGAGAAACTTTCTTGTGGGCAAGGAGGGGCAGAGGTCTTTTTGTACCTGCCTCTGTAAAGGTATTCGGGGTTTGCTTTCAAATGTCCCCCTAGGATGTCACAAAAGTTGGCCAACAGAACGTCGTGTCTCCTACACTAACTTTCAACTTGAATAGCTGGAGTGGACGAAGGTTTTAACCTGCTGCCTTGTTCCTTTTGCACAACTTATTCATTCACTCATTCATTCAGACGTGTTTGATTTTCCCCATAAGTTTTTGTAATTACCCCTCAACCATTAAAAGTTTGTTTTATATTCAAATTTTAATTTAAATGATTATAAGTTTTTTAAGTTAAGAAAATTGCATCTTCTTTGTGAAAGCAAGCAAAAAGTTAATAAATTAGGATTTAATTATAAGTCATTAGCTTACCATTACTGATAGACACCCACTCATAGCATTGTATCAAAATATTGTTTTCCCATCACTCATTATACATAAAATATTATTGAAAAAGTCAGTAACCCATGGAATTATCAAATAAATAACAAGTCAAACTATTTGTTTTTAACTTGAAAGAAAATGTTTTATTAAAAAATTCATATTCACTTTCAAGACAGAATAAATTATACATCTTAGCATCAAACAAGGCATATCACAAACATTAAATGAAATACAAACATTGTTTACCATTGACTTCTGAAAAAGATCATATACTTAAAACGTTAATGTATAATACATCACAATTTAAAAAATAAATTAACAGAATAATTTTTTTTGTTCATCATGTTAACATTTACATGTACAAGTCAAACAGGTTTTTTAACCATAAAAGACTCCCCTGTTCACCATTATGCTGTCAAAATGTGTTTAGAGTGAAAAAATTAATACCCTTGTATGATTGAAATAATAATAAAGTTTATTAAGAAACTTTCCAACAGGAATGAATGAATTTTCTTTAAAGTCGTTAAACAAGTCTTTAAAAATCGTTAATTTTTTTTTATAAAATTTGAATTATTGTTCTTTAAACTATTAAACTAATTGTTAAACTTTTTAGCAAAATTGTTAAGACTTGAAAGAATTTTTTATCAAACTGAATGATTGGTCTATTAAATTGTAAACAATACTTTAAAATCGTTGAACATTTTATTGGATTTTCTTTAAAAATCGTTACAACTGAATGTATTATTATTAATGCAGTCGTTTGAATTCGGGATTCGATGTGTGTAATTTATTCATTAGTAGAACGCTCTGAAATTCTCTAGCTTTTAATTGCATTCAGAAAATAGATTGTTTGTAATTACTAACACGTAAACTGGATTTTTCACAGTCGCCTATCTCCCGCCACCATCTATGAGCATTATCTCCCAAAACACATAAAATTTACTTTTAGGCCACTCTTAGAAATCGTTTTAACACTCTGAAACTCTCTCGTGTGTTAAATATATTCGTAAAAATCGCCTATTTACCACCAACATCCCTGCAAACACATCAAAATTAGAAAAAAATAAGAAAAATAACACTTAGCACACTCTTGATACAACTCAACACCTATATAACACATTGCAATCCACCACTCTGGTCATTCGTCTCTAGAAATCCACAGCATCAACATCTTACAGAGCTCCTCCCCACAAAAAGAAAGAGAAAGAAGTACATAATCTAGGGAAAAAAATTAACCCTTTCAATACAATTAAAACGTTCAATAAATTTAACCCTTTCGATTTAATTAACCCTTTTAACTATCCCCTTTGACTGACCATTTCAATCAATTTAACTAACCCTTTGATATAAAGTTAACCTTTTCAATTAATCAAATGTGAAGTAGAACTGGGCCCCTACTACTGATTTGAATTCTTTTTATTTATATTTTTGTTTATTTGCATTAAGAATTACAGACAATGACAGGAATAACAAGACAGTTCAATAATACACGATTAGACAACACACCAGCAAAAATAACAGATTCTTCTATTGTATAAAGTAAAGTGACAAAGCCGATGATAGAAAATGAACAACTTGAGTAGTGACAGTAACAACCAAAATATCATAGTAATAATGCGAGGAAATTAACCAAAACCTGAGAACTGATGAAGAAACACTACAAAAATTACTCTTAAACTAACTAAAGAAACAATAATGATAAAAAAGATAAGAAATGCGACTGGTGATATCACAATTACAGAATATATACAGAAATTAGGAAGTGAAAGACTAAGGTGTGTAAGAACATGGAATCCAGAAAGGACAAGAAGCAAAACTGCATCCGCCGTACACGCTGCCATGTGACAGCGACGGTCGACGAAGTGTGGGAAATTTTTGTAGGACACGAACGGAACGTAACAGTTACAAGATTACTAGGATTTTTAATAGGGAAAGAACAGGAACCAAAAATGTTTAATAGATTTTTGTGACAGATAAAACAAATTGGTGATACTACTAACCACATTATTCACAAACACGAATTTTATACATATTAATTTTTTTTAATTTTTATTTATTTATAACTCCTCTATATTTCATATTTTATCATTTATTTATCTGAATATTTCATAGGGCTAATATTTAATTAACAATAAATATTATTATTTATATTATTAAATTTTATAAATAAAATAATAATATATGTTTTATTTATGTAGATGTTATTTATATATAATCATTATTACTAAAGCAAGCAGTATATATATATTTTTTATTGGCTATGCGCACTACGGCCTTTCACAAGATAGCTTTTAAGTTCACCAACTTTTTATGCGCCCATGCATTGGTATGGTTATGGCTTTATTTTAATGCGTGGTTCTAGCAAACACTACCGGACGGAAGGTATTCATCTCTTTTTTGTCATTGATGTTGTCATAGTTGTTTGAATAGTATTATAGCCTTCACGACAAGTTGAGATAAAATAAATTTATACTCGACTTGCCTGCCTATTAGAATGATGCTCGTCTCCAGATAATTGCAATTGAGAAGGGGAGTGGGGATCAAATATCGGTAAAAGTGGCCTTCATTTTATTAGCTACCGTAAATGACGAACGACGCACGCACATTTATTAATACAAATAGTTTCTAGTTCTGCATCATGCTCCTTCTGAGTTGGCAACTTCTTGCTCACTGTAGCGTAAGAATTCTCAATGAATGTCTGTAGGTCAGGCATGGGCACGTGAATAATAAAATAACTAAAACAATTTATACTTGTAAATCACGATAGCCTACACCCAAGAAGAATATTTACATAAATTAATCCCACTTCTATTTTAAATAAAATTACTGGTTACGGCTCTGTTGATAAACAACCGCCGTGGAGGCTGTTATTAGCCACTTCACGTATAGGCTGTTCACAGTAAAATGAGCACTTTTGAAAGCCCTGCTTACGATCGACTTGTATGCACGTTGTGTATTCTTCCACCTTGTGTAAACTTAACATCGCCATGGGCCTCATCACTTTATTCATGCGTCTGTCAAGAGAAATTGTAGAATTATTGGAAATGTAAATATTTAAAAAAAATCTGCTTATTTTTAGACTTCGATGCATTAAAAAACCAGAAAGCGCAAGAAATAATTTAAGTTATCACGAATGGCTCCCTAAAATTTTTATTCGACGTTAAGTTACGGAACCACTTTCCCACCATCGTTACCAAATTTACTGGAAGTACGTCAACAAGTGCACTCGTTGAAATACATGCAGGTAGGGGCAGGGACTTTTGCCGTGAATACGTCTTTAAATTTGCAACCATAGTGGGAGGCAATCCAGAAAATCTGACTGAAACAAAATGTGGGGATACAGTTTGGTATTGCAGCACCGAATTTGTTATCTATATTCAAAATTCAATTACACCACTTGATTACGAAAGGATCAAAGAATATGAATATGTTACGTTGAGTGAGGACTGGGAAGCATCACGCGAGGCTGGGTAAGGGGGGGGGGGGGGGAGAGATTTTGAGTTCGTTTCGCCGCGTCTCATAATTTCCGCGTAGTATAATTTTTTGGCTAAGAGAAGCTACGACGCTCGTTTAAGTTTCAATCGGCAGCTCTCGTCAATATCAATCGATTGCGTGTACAAAAATATTTGTGGGGCGTTGTTATGGTGAAATTGTATGCGTTTAATGCAAAAAATTAAGAAAACTTAACACAATTTCGGCCTATAATCGTCAAAAAGCCAAGTCGAAATACAGAAATCGTATACGGTTGAAAAAAGCATCTCAAAAGCGATCCAGTGATACCCATAAACCCCCAATTAATCGAGTGAGGCGATGCCGGGAACGTAAATATAAAAATCAAGGCATCCGAGCGCGTCAACGTAGACGTATTCACGCTAAACAAACGGACGTGTACCCACCACAGCCAAATACAATTTTGTTCTAAGGTTGATTTAAAAAGTGCTCACTTTATCGTGAACAGCCTTTGACAATACGAACAGAACGTTAAACACAGTCGCGTGCAGCGTACTTATAACGAGGTCAATTCGGGTGCAGAGTTACGAAGCAATGACACACAAGAAACTAGAGAGAAAAAAAGGGAGGGGGAGAGAGAGAGAGAGAGAGAGAGAGAGAGTGTGTGTGTGTGTGTAGTAGAGAGAGAACTTAAATGCTACAAATTTGTAACCTGATTCAACTCTGCTTAGTTAGATTGTGCCCAGACGCTCGTAAAAAAAAAAAAAAAAAAAAAAAAAAAAAAAAAAAAAAAAAGAGACGTAGCTGCTCGGAAAATATGTTCGCCTGGCTCGTCTACACACGTAAACACGAAGCAAGTTTACCCGTAACGTTCATCGCGACTGCCTACAAGCGTGGCTTCATTATATTATACTGTGGGAGAAACAGCGATCTCTGATTGGATACCAGACATTCAAAAAAGTCACTTGTTTCCATCTCTACTCGGTGCACTCGATTGGTCGATGTTCAGACTGAATTTCGGGTAAAGGACGGCACGGGCATAAAGTATATGTATCCGTTTTATAAAAGCGTTCACGAAATTCGAAGTTGTTGAGAGATTTGGGCGGCTCTTAACAACGAGGTCTTGAGAGCCGATGGAGCAGCGCCGGATCGCGAGGGCGGGGGAAACGGGAGATCCCTGAGAAAACTGGCCGACCAGCGGCATCGTCCCTGCACGATTCCCTCATGCGAGAAACTGGGAGGTGACCCGGCCGGTGATTGGACCCGGTTCGCCTTGGTGGGAGGCGAGCCGTCTAACCGCTCGGCCACTGTCGCCCCTCACGGGATTTTGAGCTCATGATCCATTCCAGGGGTCCTATACGGGCAAGCGGTATGGTCTTCCGCCACGGCGACCCGGGTTTGAACCCCGGTGGATCCGAGTTCGCATTACCGCACGAGATATACCTGTAGCCTTCGCTGACGGTAATTTCAGTTTCTGTCGCCACTATAGTCCATCCTTCTCCATCGCGCGTTTCATTTCCTATCTCTCTTTAACTGTGCCGGACCTCAAAAAAATTAAATATTTTATAATTAGACCAAACATTGTTTAACTCGTACGCATTTAATGTGATGAAATTTTCCTCGAATAAAAATAATTTACGATTTATATTTTCTGAGTAGTTTGATATCAAATACAAAATTCTTCTGTTTTTGTTACAGCCGTAATAACCAAAGTTGTACACATGAAAAAATTTACAACATAAACTAATGCCGTGAGATACTGCTTGACATGTATGCAATCACCAAATAACATATTATATATTTTAAAGATGTTTAAAGTATGCAAACATTTCTTTATAGTTAACATTTCCCCATATATATATATATATATATATATATATATATATATATATATATATATATATATATATATATATATATATATATATATATATATATATATATATATGTGTGTGGCTTTCTATTTGATGATTACGCATGTGTCACGCTGTAGCACATGGAATTAGTTTACTTTGTTAATTTTCTCATCTATTCAAGTTAGTTAGTATTTTTTTATTCAAGAAAAATGTCACCACACACAATGCGTAAGAAAACTGAACAATGTTTGGTTCTAATATAAACCAATTAATATTTTGCGGTCCGACGCCCTTTTAAGGACATAGCTTTAAAAGTTGTACACGATAAAGTGAGCACTGTTGAAATCAACCTTAGAAAAAATTCACTGTCCCTACTTGCATATATTTTAAGGGATGTCCTGAAGGACGTGCACCTAGTTAAGTTGATAACAGTGGATGAAAGGTAGTTCCCTATATTACCGTCGAGTAAAGTTTTGGGTGACCATTCGTAGTAATTTTAATTATTTATTTTGCTTTATATATTTTTTTAATACATGGAAGTGTAAAAATGACCAGCGTTGTAAAATATTTCCATTTCTTCGATGCATTAAAAGTAACAAAAAGTGAAAGAAATAATTTAAGTTATCACAAGTGGTTACATGACACTCTTGATTTGACACGACGTTTAGATATGAGACTACTTTCCATTCATCGTTACCTACTTTACTGGGCGCATGCCACTCAGTTCCTCCATTAAAATATATGCAGGTAGTGGTAGTGATTTTTTTCTAAGGTTGATTTCAAATGTGCTCACTCTATCGTGAACAGCCTTTACCGTCTTGAATCCAGGTAGAGAATTTGCTCTTTCATCTTGTGTGATCAAATGGAAGTGAAAATATTTCACCATCCATTTAAAAAAAACAGCCTTCCCGGACATCTGCCTTCACAGATATGTAACTTGTCAGGAGTTCTCACGGTTCTCGGCAATAACTTGTGGTGCAAAACATGAACTCCAACTTAACACGTATAGTTTAATTTAATTTAGCTAAACTTCTTCAACTCTGAAAATATATAATAAAATAATAATCTCTGTAGCTAATACAGGGCTTGTGCTACGCTTCCTTTCACTTCAGCGATGTCACTTCCGTAATCGAGACCTAGCTCGTGTTCGTTCTTCTCCAGCTCTTGCAAACCTCCAACCTAGAAACAGGAGGAGTTTTGGAGTGTCATATAGGAGATACCGAACTGACATGCGTGATTCTACCCCCGAAAGCGAGCATATCTCAAGTATATTTGAGAACTAAAGCGAACATCCTCGCACGGAACCAACCCGAACCGCAAAATTTCTTGGTCCCTAGATACACAGTTCGGCTGCTCGCCCGTTCATACAGTGAGAATTGATCCCCGATCATCCCCCGACTACACGCTGGGTCAAGTCTCTGCGAGAGAAATTTATAATTATATTTGAACAAATTCATTTCATAGGAAGCACGAAATACAACGAAAATTTACTTAAATAATTTCAAGTGACGCGAAAGACATTTAGTCTACTCTACTGCTTTAAAGATATTTATTTTCCACAAAAAAAAAATTGGATTACCGACCAAAAGTATTGCTGAAAACACGAAAGATTAAACAAGTATGTTACGAATCCGTAAGAATGATGGCCGGGAGTTAAAAACTTGTTCGGCGAGTGGCTCATGCTTTCTACCAACGCCCTCAAGCGAACTGTTAGTCGTGACACACTGCAAGATTTGCATGAAGCGTCCAGTCTTCTACGGACTCAAGTATCATCACTCTCCCCTACAGAAATCAACCCACTTGATATTAAGTTCATATCCTGCTCGTGCAGAGAGTTTTTGTAAATCAGATCACTTGGGTCAGGCAAAGTAAATTAATTTCGACCATCCATCGACACTTGTCAACAAAATATCAAAAAATTCTCATTTTTTTCGTATTCCACAAAATTTCGGTGTATAAAAGGAATTAAATATATTTAATTCCTCAGAATCAGCCCAATGGTTCGTAAGACCTAGAAAACTTTCGGCGAGATGTTTTAGGAAGAAAAAGAATTGATACAGCCTATGTGTTTTTATACCACACAATGATTGATACGATAAAGGCTTTTGTCCAGGGATTAAGTGACGCTCTGGCATTCGTAAACCAAGATGAAAAAATTCCAGTTTTTATTTAAAAACGAAAAATTCTTTAATGCTTGTCTTTAAAATACAAACCAGCCAAACAGGAGAATCGTTGTCTATCTCAGGTAAATGGTTAAGACAGTCCAAGAGTATTACAAGCGCATGTACTAAAAAATTTCCTAACATATTGTGGAGTAAAAAAGCTGAGAAATTTTTTTACCAAAAGCGGATATATAGATTAAATAAAAAAACATATAATGAATCTCATTAAAAATCAAACCTTTCAACAATTAAATTTGTATTAATTATCGCGATATTAAAGGCTATTTTGTCCCCTGAGATAATATCTTGTGTATGATGACCGTCTGTGATCAAAATCCATTTGTTTTAAAATTCTTGCAAAATTTCTAAATATAAAATTTTATACAAAACTGTTAATTTTATGTTTTTAAATGGCATGCTCATTTAAATTGGACTCATAATCCAACTCATTAAAAAAATATTATGATCATTTTTTATAATCCAGAATGTTATGATAAATTTTTTATATCCAGAATGAAGCTGTCTTCCGGCATGGAATTCTTAATCCGATTCTTTTTCCGGCTTGACGAGATATATACTGTAAAATTAAAATCTACCAGTACTGAGCAATAAAAAAAAAACAAACCTTTATGCAACAACACTTTGTTGCTTTTATTAATAAGGAATTAAATGTCATTAAAATAGGGGTATGGCGAGAGTGAAGTTGTTGGAAGAGAACACAAACACACAGACAGAGAGAGGGAGGGGAGAATAATAATAAGAAGAACAAGAAGAAACTGATTCCTAGCCACAAAAGAAATATGTAAGGGATGTTCAGAAAAATGTTTGTAGCGCTGTAAACACTTGGTTGCATGTTTAATGTTTCTAGTTGAATTCTGCAGCCATAGAATTAGTTTTTTTGCCAAAAATGTGAACTCGGGCTCCGGGACCACAGTTGTTCAACCTCGACTTGTAAATTTGTAAATTCATTTTCAAAGACCAACATCGAAGAGACGTTAAGCCTTACCTAACTATTTACCCACCTAACTTGGAAATCTAGGAGCGAGCAAGTTTGATTTTTATCCAGCGGATCGCAATAGAATTTTGTACACTGTTTTGACAAGCTATTTTTGTTTCGTTACCGAATTAGTATGTGTGTTTCCCATTTTTAAACTGTGCGAACTTGGTTGAAGAAAGTTATTTTTTGTACAGTGCCTGGAAAAGACCCGTAGTTGAGGTTTCAACCATACTTGTCTAACGTTGTTCTTCGCTAAGACGAAGTTTCGGTGCCACAGTAGAAATGCGCCTCCAATAAAAGAGTTAAAATCTGCACCTCTACAGATTACGTATAACGTGATTAGAGATAATACTTGCCCAAGGCGTTGGAAAACCACCGAGGAATCATTTTACGGCCAGCAGACATATGCTCAATGTGCGGGCAAGCCAGACCGAAAGGGCATGCGTGCTCTTGTAGCACACCAGTTCCGGTGACGTTGCGTATACCATTAGCCTTGTTCGAGTAAGCAATTCAAGTCGTCGAACTAGTTAAGATTGCTTGACGAGTCCTTCAGCTACTATCATGCCGTTCGTATTGGAGCGCCGGTTTGCAAAGTGCATTTCATGGTTTCGCTGCCACTGGATTACCTTGTTCAGCAATAAAGACGTGATCGGGCAGGCGTCCTTGCCGCGGAACCGGAATAGCCCGTGTTTACGAAGGGCCTGGGTTCGGAACCTGACAGGTGAGTTGATGAGGAGCGTTCTGGCGATGGGAGAAGAAGGACCTCGCTTCTTCATCTTTAAAGGCCCTTACACAATTGAAAACTTTAACATTTGACTTTACGTTTTGACTTTACCTTTGCTTTCCGACATGTTGTTTCTTATGGAGGTTGACACAATGGAACTGTCAAAGGTAAAGTCAAGCACTCTTGACTTTACGGTTTCGAATGGTTGAAATTTAAAGTCAAAGTCAAACAGCCATTTTGCCTACAATCTAACAGAGGTTACGTGGAAAGTGCGTTATTTACTGTAGGGTGATTTTAATCTCGGTATATTAAACGACGCTCGTCTTAAATTAAATAAATGGTACACAAATATAATGTGTAGTGGAAATATACGAATTGACATATTTTAATTAAATAAACAAATGAGATTTTTCTTTTGAAATAAACTTTTAATATAAGTTTTAAGCCTATTTTTAATAAAGATAATTAAAATGCTTTCCTAGATAATATAATTATTTTCATAACAAGATACACATTTTTACGAAGCTCGTAGAACCGATGTTCAATTATCTGAATTATTGTCTTTATAATTGTATTGTGTATTGGTGGTTTCGTCAGAGGAAAGGGAACGTAGACAAATGCTAAAGTCTTCTATTGTGTAAAAAGCTTTATCCGTGAGCGTGTCCCAGCTGTCTACACATGACGCTCTGCTTCCTAAGGCTCCGTAGATATAGGCTATTCACGGTAAAATAAACGCTTTTCAAAGCCCTGCTTAAGATCTATTCGTATGCACGTTGAGAAGTCTTACGATTTATATGAAATTAACATTGCCATGGGCTTCATCACTTTATTCATACATCGGTCCAGTGAAGTTGTGAAATGATCAGCAAAGTGAGTATTTTAAAAATCCGTTAATTTTTTGACTTTGATGCATTAAAAAAAAACAGAAAACGAAATAAATAATTTATGTCGGTAAAAATAGTTACCCAAAACTTTTTATTCGACGTGGTTATATAGAACTTCTTTCCCTCTATCGTTACCAACTTTACTGGGCGCATGTCACTCAGTGTGCCCGTTACAATATATGCATGTAGGAGAAGTGATTTCTTTGTAAGGTTGGTTTCAAAAGTGCTCACTTTATCGTGAACAGCTTATAGGTAGATGGAGAGGAGTGGAGATATTCGGTCAGCGCTTATCACCGAGCTCTTGAGAACCAATGAGGGTGAAGGAAGGTGAGTACGGAGCAGCGCCGGAATGCAAGGGCGAGGGAAACGGGAGATCCCCGAGAAAACCCGCCGACCAGTAGCATCGTCCGTCACGATTCTCAAATGCGAAAATCCGAGACACACCCGATAAGTAGGTAGGGAGGTGGTGGAACCTCGGAATAATTTTCTGTTAAGAGGGAGAACAAGGTATTGTAGAGTATCCCCCCCCCCCCGCCTGATGATGCAAGATGCCCCCCTTCACCAGATTTTGTTTTGAAAACAATTATGGTTGTATTTACACACATACAAACACACATTGCTTCCTGTTCTCATGCCTTAATTTTGATACAAAATACTTTTAGCAATATAAACATCGCTATTTAATATTATTAGGTTATAATTAATTTTTAATTAATCATATCTAAAGGGGGCTAAAGGGGGGTAGCAAATTATAACTATGATTCAGGCAGAGCACAACAGTATAAGTTGGGGTTCTATTAAACATTTAATGTTATACAATAACTGTTAGAAATATCAGGATATTAGATCATTCTAAATAAAGACATTATCACGTCACTTACCTATTAAAACCTAATTGGAGGGAGGGTTCCCACATTGTCCACGATACCGTAGGCCGATGCAGTTGGCGATTAGCGTTGGCCGGACAGACACACATCCAGACGGTCTCTTGGTCCGACGCCCCCGATGACTAAAGACACCGCTCAAAGCGTTACGCTGTCCTTCATCGGGGCGCGTTGTGTAAGTGTTCGGCCCCGTTCACTGGTCGCTGAAGGAGGTTTCTGCTCTTGATTTTCGCCACGTATTTCAGTAATCACGGATCGTGTCCTGTATCAATGTTTGAACGTGTGATCAGGTAGGCCATCCAGCCAAGGTCTGATCACAGCTCATGACAATTTGTTGATCTATATTTTTAGTAACTATACGTGAAGTACGAATTTTTTTTTTTCTGCATTACTTTCCGGTGGCGTCCCATCGCGAAGACTTTGACGCACCCCAGTGAGACCAGGAGGGGGTAAATGTCCCCCTACGTACAAACAAGTTTAATGTTGTGATAACAGAGTTAATGTTACTACAGCTGTAATTTCTTGTTATCTGTGAACAGTCAGTAACTAATGTTGCTGTTAATGGAATGTACTGTTGAGCTATTAATGTTAATTTAATACTAAATACTTTAGTGACATCATCTCCTTACTGTTCTGTCGACATTAAGATGGTGTTTATGTAGCGGCAAAACAACTTTAATGTCGAATCGAGGTTAACATATGTGTTAAAACTTTTCTTGTATTTTCTTTGCTTTAAAAAAACATTCCGATGTTAAATAAATTAAGTACAATTATTTTTTCACGAATAGGAAATATTACCAACAAAAAAAAAACGGCATGGAGAGCAATTGAATCCGCGCACTTGAGTGGTTGGCGTGCTCTACTTTACAGAAGCCTACGCCCAACCAACTGCTGCATATTAACATGTCTAACTGCGTTTCATATTGTTGGTATTCAGTCCTAAATAACGACAAACTTCGGTTCTCTTTCGTTACGCGGAAATATTTATCCTCTATAAATATATGCACAATTGGCACACGCAAACTGCTTTGCAAGACTCGAGAGCTTGTATAAGCTACTTTTAGATCTTGCACATTATGCTTTAAAATTTGAAATATAGTAGTTTTCATTTTACGAGGTTATCGTTGTTATCACGCCATTTGAAAACGCCATGTCAGTGTGAACTTATATTTGTTGGACATTTCTTTAATGTCGCAGTAACTCAATATATTTTGTTCTTCCTGTTATTTTTAGTGCAATACAACTTTTGGTTGTGGCAAAATTACGTAAGAGACTTTATTAACATTACAACTTCAGCAGAATAAATGGCATTATATTAATAGTAAGACAAGACTTTGTAAATGGTTAAAGTTGTTAACTTTGTCACGACATTATTAATTTTACTGCTTCATTAACGTTTAAAGAAGCGCGTCTGTGTAGTTGTCCTTTCCCGACGCTCTTGGTACGTAGGTAGGGCCTGTAGTCTCGTCGACAGCGAGGTCATTAGAGACGGAACAAGTTGCTCAGAGAAGCAGGAATCGGTAGCGACCTTGAAGCAAGGAACCATCCATTAGCCTGGTGCCGTTATGGGGAAACCACGGACGGCAGAAATCACGATCGCCGAAACGGGATTCAAACCCAGGTCCTCTCGAATGCGAGCGAGTCCAAAGGTTTACTACTTCGGTGTTTCCGTACTTAATTCCTTAATAAAATTTTCGCGTGGACAGCTATTTTCATATAGGCTGTTCGCGTTAAAATGAGCACTTTTGAAAGCCCTGCTTAAGGTCTACTTGTATGCACGTCGTGTATTGTTCCGCCTTATGAAAAATTAACATTGCCTTGGGTCTCATCATTTATTCATGCGCCGGTCAAGTGAAACAGCGAAATAATTAAAAAAGTAAACATTTTACAAATCTGCTCATTTTTACACTTCAATGCATTATAAAAATAGATTTTCTGAAAAAGTACAATAATACTTTGACAACAATGACTGTTTGGGTAAGCCGATTGTTTGCGTTAATATGCTGTCTTCATAGTTACCAACGTTTTCGGTATCAGTTTTAAAAACTTCTTGGCGTCCAAATAAGTTTTCTCTACCTTCAAAATAACACGAATAATAGCTAATTAAATCTTCAACATTGTGTCTAGGAAAATTACAGAAGAATAACGGAATCCAAATACTGGAAAGTTTCAAGGACCGAAGCATAACTGAACTGAGCCGCACTTCATCTTACTGAGTTCGAGAAACTGGTAATTGCACACTGTCCTCCGCATTATGCTCTCACTCGCGCCTCGGGAAGCAGAATGGCGCAGATTTGCAACTAATCAGTTTTCTAAATATTGTTGTGTTTAGGAAAATGCAGCGGGGCGGTATGGTAAACACTATTTATATATCTGTAACATACTGCGATTGAGGCTAAATTGTAATTACCATATTTCGTTACAGGATGGACCAAAAAAAGCATACATACTTTAAGATCGGGGTCGTGGTGGCAGAATGGTTAGCCTGCTTGCCTCCCACCAAGGCGAATCGAGTTGAATCCTCGGCCGGTTCACTCCCGGATTTTCACATGTGGGAATCGTGCCGGACGGTGCCGCTGGTCGGCGGGTTTTCTCGGGATCTCCCATTTCCCCCGCCATTTCATTTCGGCGCTGCTCCATACCTCATTCACCCTCATCGGCTCACAAGACCTCGCTGTTGAGAGCCGCCCAAATCTCTTTACTTCATTAACTCACTTTAAGATTAAAAACATTACTTTAAATTTTATCTGGGAGATTTCTTTGAACTTGGGAATCAATATTTATGTTCACTATCAGTATCCATACACTGTCGATGCCGCCGAAATGCTGTACGAACTACGTTCTGTAATACTTATGTCCTGTGTGATGGCTGCACACGACGCTTCGATGTCTTCTCGTAGTGCATGCACTTTACCGGGATTTTTTTTCCGATATAATCATCCATTACAGTGCCTCATAGTAGGTCGAAGTCGAGAGGAGCGCCATCTTGTTGAAGATAAGAAAAAAATTATCATACCCATACAGCTTTCAGATGGAAGATACGATTAATGTATGAAGTATAGCGAGTTAAATCGGAGCAGTTACTGTGTTATTCAAAGAACAGTCCACTCAAACCGGGGTGATCAACCACACCACATATTAAGCACCGGTAAATCGGCGACTTTGACCACATGAATTTGCAGATTTTTTTTCAGCAATTGTGGCAGTTTTCAGTACAATTCAGTTTATTTTGCGCCTCGTCCCTGCAAACACTTGATCGTCACACACCATGCCTTCAAACTATTTGTAGTACTGAAGTCGTCGATAAGGGTCGTCTTCGCTCATAGCCTACACCAATCTTGGAACGCACACCTTCCACTTTGCACGCTCCAGAATTATCTGCACGCATGATTAACTTGCATGAACACTGTTTCACAGACTTCGCTGGAGAGCATGCAAATTGTTCTAACACGACAGTGGAGGTAGCCGGAGTTGTTACTTTCCGCGGGCGCCCGAACCTTTACTTGAGCACATCGCCAACAGTCCCATCATTTTCAAAATCATCCCGAAAACGAGCTAGAAGAGTTGTTGGCTGTGTTCAAAACTCTTAAGCCATTGTCGCTGTACTTCGCAAATATTTTCAAACTTTTAGCACTTCTTCAACACCGCCTTACTTCGTTCGAACGACAAACTTGCTTCAGCTATGTTACTTCACTGTCCTGCTGCTCAACGCTCACTAGCAGCGCCTGTGCCATCTATTGCGAAAATATTACACTGCTGCGCCATCTGTTGCAATAACGTTACAGTATACTCTCGCCCAAGAATGGGATATTGGGTGACGATGAGGGTGACACGATGTGAGTATGAAGCAGGGCCGGAATTCAAGGACGGGGGAAAAGGGAGATCCCCGAGAAAATCCGCGAACCAGTGGCATCGACCGGAACAAATCTGGAGAAAGACCTCCTCGGGATTCGAACCTGGTTCGCATTGGTGAGAGGCGAACACTTCAGCCACTGCGCCAAACGTGACCTCAATATGAGAATATGATAAACGAGTTCCATACACCGAAGTATGTTAATTTGATTACTCAGTCATGTGTGCAGAGAACGCAGACATGCGGAGACTCGCGAAGGCGCTGCAGAAGCACAGGAAGCCGCCTGCTCTGCCGTCGAGGCCGCCGCCGATCGTGGACCACCGCGAGTACCGGCAGTGGCGCGAAGTACGCATGACGCGGCCCGTCGACATCGGGCCGTTGGCGTTCGCTACGCGCGACCTGGACAACGAACTGCCACTCAACGATGATGACGCCTACGTTGACATGGTGGCGGAGGGCGAGCAGGTCGCGGGACCGTACCCCAGGCTCATGCGGTGGACGGACCCCAGTGAGTCGCAGAGGCTACGGTCTCGTCTCACCAGACTCGCGGAAGACCCCATCTACGAGGACGTCCTGCCCGCTTTGGAGTCCAGGGAGACTTCAACGCTTCCCGAGGAAGAGCCCGCACGGCCGCATCGCAGGCTCATGCGGCTGGGGGAACCCCCGGAGCTGCACATGCCGCCGCCCATCGACATCGGGCCGTTGGCGTTCGCGACGAGCGACCTGGACGACATCGACGATACCTACACCAAAATGCTGCCCGCACGGCCGTACCGCAGGCTCATGCGGTGGGCGGACCCCAAGGAGCCGCACATGCCGCGGCCTCGTTTCACCAGATCCACGGGCTACCCCATCTACGAGGACGTCCTGCCCCCTCTGGAGTCCATGGAGACTTCGACGCCACCTGAGGAGGAGAAGATCTACGACACCGTGGTCGCCGACCTGTACGGCTACCAACCGCAGTCCCGCCGCATCATATGATGTTGCCGGGCGCTGACTATCTTAGCACCTAATTGTCTGCTGCCCAGTATAAACCTGACCTACAAGAATCTTTTGAAACAGTTCCATGTTCCTCATCTGATACACACTGACATTATACTAGATACCCTGTACTCACTGGTATAAAGTATTCCTTTTAGAAACCAACAATACTGACAAGTATTTATTCCTCGTATTTAACACATTTAGTGTAAAGAACTATGAACACGAAATACAAAGGTAAAAAGAGCTGAAGGGGGGATTAGCAACTCCTCGTGCAACCAAAGCTTAACAAAGGACGAGAAAAATAATTGTACTAATGGGATAAAGCACCGTATTTGTGGACACTCATTTTAGTAATATTCTTGCATGAGAATTATTTCTTACTAGACATAACCAACACACGTACTTTCCCCTTTTTTATTTATATTGATTGTATATGAACTACATAAGTTAAGATTCAATTCAAGCCAAAAATACTTCTATGTTGATAGAAATTCACAACGCTTGTGATACATGACATTTCAGAAAGCAGTTAAGCACGTCATAAATAGGCTATTTTTCAGGTTTGATTAAAAGAGGCATGGAGATACCGCGAACAGGCTATAGCGAATAGACTAAATATGAGATAGGCCACTCTTGCTGGATGCGCACAAGAAGTCTCCGTGTCCCAACACTGAAATGATTTTCTGCCAACACGACTAGTAAAACGGGCATGGATTATATTTGATTTTGGAATACTCTCTAGTGAAACAAGTGCTTTGAGATGTTAGTCCACTTTTTCTATTCAATTTATAACGCAGTTTGATTAAATTCAAAATGGTCAAAGCATTTTATTAATATAATAGTGATTGTTATTTAAAAATTAAGATATATAATAAAACACGCTTATCAATGATGATCATGTGACTTTGACAGTTCCGTTGCTTTGGGGCATGCCAGTGCTGAATGCTGGGTACTTGCACAGAAGACGAATAATCAGTCGATCTCATTAGTCTATGGTTCACATAAGTTGTGTGCACGGCCTTAGAAGACAGGTCTGGACGCTAGCTTGGAAAGTTGACGCCCTTGTCCACCCATTTAGTCCATGAATCCAACCACAGAGCGCTGCTACCAAAGTAGTGCTGTTTGACATGGCAAGCATAGGGAGGGGAAATACGTTTTCCTAAAATGGGAAAATTACGTTCATATCTCTATGGTGTTATCCCGCCACTTCATCAGCTAAATGCGTCACTAAGTGCGTCAACTCGCTAACAGTGACCTATCCTATAAGACCATGGTTGTGTGTATAGTCGACTCCCACAGCCCGCCGAGTGTTGCATAGCCGTGCGCCTGGTTGCTGCCCATCTGGGTAGACTACACTATCATCATGAACAATTTGAACGTAATCAAGTACATGGGCATCACCAGTAGTACCAATTAATTCACGAAACATCCAAATTACATCACCAAGATCAAACAAAATCTTCTTCAGAGTACAAAACAGGATATTGACCAATAGTTATGACTGTGCTGTTGTACCTTCATGATTTGCACAAAGTCTTCCACGACATTATATATCTAGCAGCAACTCTATTTATGAACGACACTGCAGGATCAGGTAAAATTTGAGGTTTACGAAAAAAAATTACATTTTCACATTGCCCCTATCAGGCTCAGCAGTTATAACTTTGAAGACCAAAACGGCGAAGAAAAGAAATACGTATGTAAGTTTCTTGACACACTGTAACGTGCTTGACAAACATAGTGTCTTCCATATAAATATCTACATTGAAACAACCATTGTATCTGCTGCAGTTTTTTTGTAAGATAGCCTTTTTCATACCACGTGCGCCTCTTATTCTATGGCCAACATGTTCCTTGGGCCTCAATCATCTTAATTTTTACACTTGGGGATTCATCAATAGTGTCTGCGTACCTCACCGTGTTGTCGCCGAAGAGGAACCATTAAAGGGCACCAGTAAACCTATATATTTATATGAGGAAGAGAAAGAGAGAGAAAGAGGAAGAGCACGATTAGTTTCAGTTATTGCCAAGCATGGAAATAGTATTATTTTGACACAGGAACAGGGTATTATGATGAGAAATGAAATACACGCTAGAAAATTTGGAGATCTCTGAGCCACTATTCCCACCCTGCTATGCAGTAAAGTAAAACAGTTTACTTCAATTCAATTATTTTAATTGTAGTTCTATAAATCAGAGCAAAAATTTAATTGGCTGTTCAAGATGTAATCTCTTAAAATAGGGACGACTCTATATTAGTAATACCATGGGTTCTTAAAAATGATTATATAAAATGATTGCATAAAAATTATAAATACTTTTTGGAAAACTTACTGCTCTTCATGACGAATGGGAAATCAAACATGAATAAATAATATCTTTAATAACGCGAAATTTCAACTGGGCTTTTTACATTCTAACACACATGCATAACATGAAAACCAAAGATTACCTATCTCACGACCATCGAGAAAGATTTAATGAGTAATTTGGAAATAAATTATTAATAATCAAAACAGGAACAGGCCTGATAAAACATGTCCTCTATATTCCAATACTGGCTCACAAAAATAACTAACACTGAATCCTACTGTTCAAATGACAACACAAAATGTTCAACAAATCACAGGTTATTTTCAAACAATTACAAACTATCTTGAGTGTAAAGTTGCATGTACAGTTCTTACAGCCTTGATCAAAATTTACATTTAGTGTAAGTGCCTCTATTTTCAAAATTAATAAAATATAACGAGCACCAAAATAGAATTAGTATTTTCCAAAGCAGTCAAAAATACAGCACACCTTCATTTCTTGATAAGAGTGTTGACCAAAAAATCATAATGCTTTAATTTTCCACCAAAACAATTCAATTGAAGAGGGTGCCAATTTTGTTAAACAGGATTACAAACAATACCAAACCGCTCCAACATACCCTAAATAAATGACCCCAAGGTCGATGTTAAATTAATTTTGCCAAAGATAATTACACTAGTTAACACTCACGCAAAATACTATGTGAAAAACACTCGTTAACACTCACGCAAAATATTACGTGATAAACAGCAGATTGCATTTTCATTAATTAATTCGCCATATCTGAGAATCAATAATGTCACAGACACAAAGGAATTTCTACCCAAAACAGGATTGCAAATTATTTGAAAATTTTTATGTGCTCGACAAAACCAGGTCACACTAAGGCACATTCACGCCTCGATCAAACTCCTTCAAAATGTTGGCTGTCCTTTAAAAACAAAAAATACTAATTCACTAATCACCAAATCAATATGATTATAAAATTGATTACAAGACAGCCACAAGGATTTAAGAAGGCCTAATACTGACAAAATTAACCAATTTTGCGGTATGTTCATGAACCCACCTTAGCATGTTTTTACTTCGTTCCGGGACATGATGCGGACTACACCTAGCTGACTATGCATCAGTAAAATGCGTGTTCAAAGCAATGAAACATATTCCTAATATCAGGTAGGCCTACATAATGATCACATATTGGAACGTCGTGGCAATCGTATGGAATTCCAATAAAGCACGGCGCTCATAAAAAGTAACACGACACGTTAAAATACTACTTTAAAAACCTGAAATCGATAGTACGGCAACTAGTTAACTATAAGTGCTAATCCCTCAAGGCATACTACCGTAAAAACCTTTAAACCAACACACATTAAAAATGCTAACACTATGACAGCATACAGTGATAAAGAACACATTTCAAAATTCAATGCGGACAATCATCTACCAACATTTCTAGACCGTGGAAACCCACGCAATATTAAAAAAAAAGGGGGGAAGAACTCTGCAAAGCCCACTACAATTACGTTCAAATACAGCTCTCAATAAAATAGCTAAACTACCTGCCCACAATGCCATAAAAGAATGCTCGCACACCTCCACTCACCGTTTCGTCTCCCCTCATCATCGCCGCACAAAATTACTCATTTCACGCTGAAAAAATTGCACCCATAATACGTTTTTGCTGCTTAACTGGGTTGGTGATCTGCCCTCAGAAGCAGATACCAAAGCACGACCTTATCGTGCTGCGTAAGCAGATCCGCTGTCGTGCGCGTAGTCAAACGGGTAGAGTGGCCAGCAGGTGACATCGCTGAATAAATGAAGAGGCAGGACGGCAATTGCAGAGCCGCTGGACAGAAGAAGAGTGGTGAATGTTGCTTGGCGAAGGTCGAAAGACGAATGACTCCAAGCCAAGGTGTACACACTTCAGACTGGCCACTCCCCATTCTAGCAAGTGACGTCAGAAGGAAGGGAAAGTGGAGAGGGGATGAGAGAGGAACATGGTAGTCGGAGCCGAGAAACTATAGAACAAGCAAACGAGGCGCCACCTTCAGGCGTTCGGTATAGGTACTATGAGGCTGGGTGGCAGCACAGTTTCAACATTTCTATATAGTCCATACCCCATGTAGAACATAGACGCAGTCGATCTTCAGGCACATCATCTTCCAAGAATATTGGGCTTCACAGTTGTGTCTCGCTGTAAATGGTTAGTTCCGTTATTATAATTTATGCTTTCACTAATTAACTTCTTAAATGTTACACTCGCAACAAAGAGGTGCCCTCAAAGTATTACTTAAGACAATACAGTATATCGCAATAAACTCTCGCGTATTGTACTTACACAGAATTATCTTGGGAAAAAACTCACACCAGAGAGATAGGGAGGAAATGTATTTATTCCCATGGAAATTCTTTGCAGTTCTATTCGACATAGGCAATTTTGACACGTCGGGTAACATTTCTTGTGAATTATATACGTGCTGAGGCAGCTTGCCCATCCTTGACCCAGAGGGATATACATCGAGTGACGATCAAACAGACGATTTGATTTTCATGAAATCTCTTCCGAGATCATACTTAATGCACAGGACCCAACATATCTTGGAGCTAGCATAATAGTGGGCCAGGTAAAAAATGTTACCATTAGGAAGCCTCATTTCGAGCAGACTTAATTCAGATCATCAAACTGCTGATGCAGGCACCATGACACATCACACAAGAGCGGACAACAATACCAAGCCACAATCTGTACTGGTTAAAACTGCTCCGCATTAAGGGCAATAAATTTGTTACGGCTATAAGCGGTGTGCATTCACCATGAAGTCCATGCACAATACATGGCAAAATAAACTTTATACCATCAGTACCGTTGTTGCTTCCAAGCCTAGTCAGGACCACTTCCAATTATTCAGCATTATTTGGTAGCTCAGGACCGATCTGCAATTTGTGTTCCTTCTTTACCTTGTTGGGTCTTCTACGCGTATCAGCAGCATGATATAAGCACAGTTTCACCAATTGTCGAATTTCTTGCACTACTTTGTCGTGGTCGACCTCTTCAATTTTTTTATTCTCGTGTTCCGGTTTTTTCAGTAGGGTGAGAAATCGGTTGACATGATAGCACTCCATACAAGGTCTCAAATGGAGATTGGCCGGTGGAAGAGTGAATGGCGTTGTTGTGTAAGTATTCGACCGAAGGTAAGAGATCACGCCAACTTTACTGCTTGTCGTGACAAAGCACCCGTAATATTTTTCCTAGCTCTCTCATGAACCACTCACTAGGATTTGACTGTGGGTGACACAACGATTTACTCGTAGGTCTGACTCCCAATTCCGTGAGACGCTTAGAGTAAATATCAGCAGTAAACTGAATGCCTTTTTCGGTAAGGATAGCTTTAGGAGTACTGACATAATTAATGAACTTGTTACACTTATCCAATGCTGATCAAGCAGTAGCACGCGCAAGAGAATACAGTTTTACGTATTTTGAAAGTACGCCAATAAATACGATCACGTGTTTTGTTCCAGCTGATGACTGGGTTAAAGGACAAAATATGTCAACGGCAACAGGTTCTACAGGAGACTAGGGCAGATTTGGCTGATGTTCTCCCTGAAATTGCTCGTTCGTTGCTTTAATTTTCTGACAGACATCACAACTGTGTAGTACTTGACGAATAGTATAATGAATAGACAGTCAATAAAAATCAGGTCGCGGCAAGTCAAAACATGTAGGAGGGCTGTAATGCCCCAAATACTCATGCACAGTTATTATTTACTTCTTGGTACAAAGCAGTAGGTAATAGACACTAGCTTCCAATCCTCTTCGAAGGTGCTGAGTTTTTTACTTTTGCATACAGTAGTCCAGACGGAGTAACTGAATACAGGCTTTGACATTTATCGACCGTAGATGCTGCAGTATGTCACTCGCGGATTTTTAAGCACGCGGGATCTGCTGCCTGTAGCTCCACCACTCTCGACATACCTTCGTTGGGAATTTGTGTGGATTTCTTACGTACCATCATTACACTAGGACTACATTAGGACTAGGCCATCCGGTAGGTTCCGGATCACTCCTCAGACATTCGAAAGGATTTATGCTAATCGCATCAGCAACGACACTGTGTTGGTCCTTGTTATGGCGCATTTTCAGATTGAATTCCTGGATTAACAGCGCCTTTCTGGTCATACTGCTCCCAAAGCTTTGCCAAAGCTTGATGGTCAGTGTATAAAAAAAATATCTTCGCCCAGTAACAAATCCCGGAACTTCTGCAATGACCACACGATAGACAATGCCTCTTTTTCCGTGGTCATGTAGTTAAGTTCCACATCATTAAGCGAATGACTTGCCATAGCGACAGTAAGCTCGTCTCCAGCTTCATTCATATGAGCCAGACGTACGCCGACAGCATAATCGGACGCATCTATGTACAGGTAGTATGGGCGTCCGCGTTCTGGGTAGTACAGAACTCTTTGTTGCTGATATCATTCTTTAAGATTTTTAAAAACCGATTCGCACTCGCTGTTCCACTGCCATTCTACATCCTTCTTCAGTAGTGCCAATAAGGGTAATGTGATTTTAGACATAATGCTCACACTGTAAAAAAATAATGGTAAAATTACCCGACAAGTATAAGATAGTATTCGCAAACTTGTTTTCTTCACATGAAAGGTAAAATTACCGCACTCTAGAGTAAAATTCACGTACATGATAGCGAAAAATCCCATACATGGATGGGAAAACTACCTTACGACGTGTGGATCTCCTAGTCAATTTGTGACTATTTGATAATTGTATAATATGTATTTTCTACCATAAAATTAATTTTTATTGACTAATCATACAAGCTGTCCAAAATGGATCTTTATATGTAAGGTATAATTACCGCACTCTGGAACAAAATTCGCGTACATGGTGGTGGAAAATCCCATAAATGGATGGGAAAATTACAGTACTATGTGTGCATCTCTTCAACATTGTCTCAACAGCTAAGTGGGAGGACGGGCGGAAGAAACAATCCTGTAACATACTAATAATCACTGGTGCTGTCATGTCGTCGTCGTGGTGTAAGCCCTGCCCTCATAGCTCACGGGTAAGGTAGCCGACCTGTAGTCGGAGGGTCACGGGTTCGCGCCTGGGTGCCTCCAACGGAGTTGATTTTCAGTTCGCTTGTCGCACTGGGAATTTGTCAGCAAGTCTGTTTCCCTAGAGCTTCGTCAACATCAAATGTCACAACAACGTCAAATGAAGGAACAAAGAAAAAAAATGGATAGCGCATCAGCCTATCATGATAGAGGCCCTGATTCGCGCCCAGCCACCAGCAAGTGTCAAGGATTTTAGAGCTGAGGTTTCGGTTACTCGTCAGAGGATATAGGTAATAAGAAATATTAGCGGTACTTATACCCCGTGTAATTTTAAATATAAATTTATTATACAATATAGTTAAGATTACCTAACTTGTATGGGATTTCCCCACACTAAAGTCAGGTACTTTTTCCGTAAGTTTAGGGAATAGTACCTTACTTGTTATGTAAATTTACTCCCCATTAGATAGGTAGTTTTACCTTACATGTAGAGATAATTAGCTTCCCTTAAATGTAAGGGAATTCTACCTCAAGATTTTTTTTACAGTGTAATAGGCGTGGTAGAATCATGCATACCCCAATAATGTCTTGAATGGGCGAACATTTCCCGGGGGTCGGGAATCCTTGTATATGAGCGAGCTTGTTAACATCAGTTTTGATGCCCTGCAATGTTAGAATATGGCCTAAGAAGGGAACTTCTGCACAACAAATCAGCGATTTGCTAAGCTTCACTGTCATGCCTGCATCTCTCAAGCAAGACAGCACGGTGCCGATATGTTACAGATGCTCCTCGAATGAAAAAGTGACAATGAATATGTCGTCCACACAGCTGCGTGCAGAAGACACACACCGTGGAAGAAGAACCTTATCGAAAAATCTGGTAAAATCAGCCATCGCAGTACATGGACCGAACGGTAGGACCTTGAAACAGTACTGGCGGTGATTAAACTAGAAGGCGGTGTATTGTTGTGAGTACGGATGTAATGGAATCTGTCAGTGGCCATGGATTAAATCAAGAGAGGACAAAAAACGCGCTTCTGTAGACAGCCTCAGTATATCTTCGGCCGCTGTAGGGCTCTCCCGGTCTCTAACTGTGACCTCATTTAAGTAGCAGTCTGCTAGGCAGAAACGTTCTGAACTATCCTTTTTCCTTACACAGACGATTGGGCTACAATATGGACTAGAAGCACTTATTATAATACCCCAGTTTAACATTTTATCCAAATATTCAGTAGCCTCATTAGTATATGCTACAAGGATTCTAAACGGTTTATGAAAGAAATGGTTTATCACTGGAAAGCTTAATTTTCACTACATATTTGCTGCAGGGTACTGGTGCATCATTAAATGTAGCACGATGTTGCAACATTACATTGGCTAAAAGCTCACGTTGCATGTTATTAACAGTTTTAGCTTGCAGGGCTACAGTATGAAGCTGTGGTTCTGATAACTATTTTTGCTCCGTTTTAGGCGCGCAAGCGGTGCAACGTATGTTCTCGATTCTGGAAAACCGTAGAGACCTGGCATTATAATTATCAACTGTCCCTTTGGCTGGTCCCAGTTCCAGAATACAAAATTCCTCATTGGTAAATACAGCACACTTGTAAAGATTTATCCTTCTGTTATAATAGGTTAAGAAATCTACACCAAGTATTAGAGGTGTGATACGTCTCTTCATAATTAAACGTACTGCTACTTTCATTTTACCAATACCTTCTACATTTAATAAAGCCTGTCGATTTACTTACGGACTAGCCCATGATATAACACCAACAACCTTGAGTTGAGATACTGGTATTACGGGGATGAGAACATTAGCACGTTCCAGAGTGTAATAAAAAGATTCCGAATGACAACTCACTACAGCCCCGCTCTATATCATTGCTGTACACGGAATTCCATGAATGGTACATAAACTTCTGAATGTGTGTTATTATGAGTTGTCTTAACATCAACTCATAACTATTTAGGAAAAGGAAGATAGCAAGGATAATATTGAATAAGAAGGCTAGTTAAGTTAATTTATTCTAAGATAATTTAATAGAGAATAGGATAACCTTACAATACTTTAATTTTACTTGAATGGCCAATTAGGAAGAGACAAGGAGGAGGTTCTTAGGTTAGAGTCGGAATACGGGGAGAAGTATAATGGGAGTGGCACTCGCCATTGCCTCGGCACTGGGACTCGCTGCCCCGACCGTCTGTTACTGGCTGCTCCGGTGACCTGTCGCCGACTACACCTTTGGATGGTTCCGTGGCTTCCTTCACACTTCAGGCCCCACCACGCGAGCTCGTTTGCGACATGTCGTTCTATTGGTCCCCGCTTTGCACTGAGGGCGGAGTTTCCCAGTAATCTGTTTGCATTTTGAAGGAATTTCATGAGGTTTGCTGGACACACATTTTCTGATTAACCTCGCGCATTTCTTGGTTAGTTTACTGATTGCAGAATTGGCTCGGGTTTCGGATCCATATTTTATAAATCTCCTTGCGGCCTGCTTTCCAGCTTTGTTGTCCAAACAGTGTGCATAGTGGGATCCTTTCGTAACAGTGTTCTCTCAAGACATAGTGTCTAAAAGAGAGTAACGTAGGAATTCGTCTCGAAATAGCTGCACTGAAGTGATAGTTCTACTCTCCCAGTTTACTGTCAATAAGAGTGTATTTGTTCCCGCTCAATCTCTTTCCAGTGGTTAGCACTTTCTTTTAAAGCAATGCCAACATATTCAAGCATTTCGTCAAATTCAATTTGACACACTCCAAAATACTTCTCTAGTCTTTTCAAAAAGGCTATCGGCTTCTCAACCTCACACCTCTTAAAGTTAGGCAACTGATCTGCTAACAGTCTCGATTGGCCTAGCATAGGCACGAAATGCACCACAGGCTGTGGAGGTGTAGAAAGTGTAGCACTAGACGTAATCGACGTTTGGTGAGTAACTTTAAGCTACTTAAGTGACTCTTCCGAATCGCAAATACCGAGGTCCGTTTCAGACGCTACCTCACTGTGAAGATCTGAGTTTGAATTTGAAGATTCTTGTGCGGTTTGTAATTGTGTTACAGTGTTACGCAATTCCGCCAGTTCCGCTGCTGTTCCAGTGCTACGCATCTGACACTCTTCGGTAGTGGTGTTAAGTTTGGTGGCTACAAGGTCTATACGTGGTACCATCACTTGCAAAACTTCATTAACAGTTTCAGCTTTGAACGAGTTGAACTGAGCCTGCATTTCGGAACGAACTGGAATTGATTCGTTGCGAAAGGTATTTTCTAATTCTGCCTGGCTACTAATAAGATCCGAATTCAACCTCGTGGGGGTTCGTTGCAATTTCTGATTGCAATTTTGTTTGACTTGTGGTAATTTCTGTCTGTGGAAATTGCACATCTAAATGGTTTCGTTGCACACTATCACGCTTAAACCCCTGTCACACTGTCAAATTTTCGCCTCCAACTATATCTGACAGTAAAATTTGAAGACAAAATACGGCCATCAAATTTTTCCTTCCAACACATTTTATCAAATAATATTGAACGTGTTTGAAAATGTGTCACACTGTCAAATTTTTTTATTTAAATGATCTAATTTGAATTATTATTTGAAAATTATTTTAATAGTGAGATACTGTGTTTGTTTTTTCATGTATATCATTACAGGGAGAAATATAAGGAATGTTGTAATTTATTCTCGCTTCTTTGCTAAATTTGAATTTTATTTTCTCGGAGATGTTTCCTGCACAAATAAATTTAATGCCTCTGTGCTCGTAATATTATGTGCAATATTCAATTAAAATAGCATTCATTATCAGACAGCTTCTGCATAAATTAATTGTCTTCATAACTTACTTCGTATCCAGGAATTGTTCGTTGTTTTTAAGTTTCGTGGCGTCCGTTTTCGTCATGCACGATTCTGATTGGCTGAGACCGCCAAACAACAAGTAAAATTTAGAACCGGTCCAATCTTCAAATGTTTGATGGAAACTAAAGCCATCCAACTTTTTCAGACAAATATGGCTGTGTTTATGACGTTTCGATGACGTCATAACTGTCCAATTTTAATTGACCAAACTTATTGGAAACAGTTTGACGGAAAAATTTTACAGTGTGACAGGGGTTTTAGGAGCTCGTTACTAATTAAATGTCGTGCTGAAAGTATTGCGTCTATTTTCATATTCAGTAGAATTTGCCTTTCGGTGATTCGTTGTATTTAGGCTGCCACATTGAGCTAGCCAGTATGAGATTAGACCGGAAAAAATACCGAGTGTCGTGTGTTGGTAGGGCCCTTACGTTGTAATTGCCAGCCTGAAATAAAGTGATAGAACTCTCGAGTAAAAGTTACCATATGTGCATGTGGTTGTGGATTGCAGAGAAAATGTGATGTCCTTTATTTTTTATTCATTAAAAATTCCAATAACATCGACCCTCGTTTACTTAGTTTTCCAATCTCAATATGGATACAACGTACAGGCATGAAGTCTTAAATTTAAAGTTATAAAACATACCGTATTAGCTAACCATCTCTCAGAAACACAGTGCCTGGTCTCAGAGGGCTCGACTTAATAGGACTTACCACCAGGACGTTATTTGTGCACTTAAACACTTCAAGAGAAAGTTCTTAAGATATGCAAAATAGTAAGTCAGGAATAAGTAGAAGACTATGCAAATAGCACAGAAACCAGCCACAGAAATAATGTAGACAACACCACGGGATGTGTATTTTAGCCCAGTTACTTTATTGAGGTGCTTATTATTTTCAAATTAAATTTTGTCATTCAAATTTTATTATTATCTGGAATATCGCTAGACAGATATCCTCGTGGCAATTTGCAAAGCTAAAAAGAAAACAATACACTCCTAATTACCATGTGACTGGTCGTATCTAGCCCTAAGTCCCGGGCCACATAAAATTATGTTCAGGCACTAAAGTTTTAAACCTTAAAATATTGTTAGGATAAAAAAAAAAAAGAAATAAAATCGGTTCACTGCAAAATATATCTTCAGTGTACCTAGCTCGTGGTGATTGAGAAATTACACTCAGATTTGCCGTGGGAAAAGTCTTATGGTTCAAATTACCTATACAATTTAAGATGGCGTCGCCAATGAAAATTTAACTATTTCAGAACATGTCTGGGCGGACGCTAAACAAATAAGGTACTTCTGTATTATTTACTACACTAATCTCAGCATGTAAATGGTGCTCTCGATGTTCACTGGCCCTCAGACATATTGCAGATTTAAATTGGGCCGAATGATCTCGTAACTTTCAAATCCAAATCTGGGCCAGTAGACGTGGAGGAATGCCGTATCTCTTACACGTACGAATCTGAATCTAGCTATCTTCTATCAATCTACCTATAGGCTGTTCACAGTAAAGTGAGCATTATTTAAGGCCCTTTTAAATTTTTCTTTTCGTCCAATTTCCATCTTCCTGCTGCTATTTAATATAAACATTACAATGTGACCAATAAACACAGTGTATATATTTCACCACCATCAAAATATAATGCCTGAGGCTGCAATAAGATATATTTATTAGCTGTTGATGCCAGTTCGAAGGGCCTTAAAAAGTGCTCACTTTATCGAGAACAGCCTATAGCAATATGACTCACACGGCACTCGCTGATTGTTGGTCACAAATTACATTAAAAAATATTTGAGAAAAGCTAGAACACCATAACAAAATCAATTCAAGCCCTACTCGTCACCCGCCTCCGGGTGCGAGAAATATGTTAGACGTCCGGCAGTGATAAAGGTCAGTTTTTGAGAGAGCGAACGCTTCACTTTTAAGGGTGGATTGGACATTTTAAAGGGACCTAAACGTTCCAGCGAATAGTAGGCAGGACTCGAACCTGGGGTCCAATAGGGATTGAGTAAATACCTTACACCCCCTCCCACCCATGTACGTACGAAGTTACATGTCCTAAATATCAATTAATAAAAATAGCATAGAATAAGGTGGTCTCAACAATGTATACAACAATGAAATAAAATAAACAAAACATGAATGCTTCACATAAACGAGACCTGGAACTTAAAAGGATATTATTAATTAAAAACAACAGTAAAATACGAGAAATAGCTAAATACCTATATTTATACAAGAATAAATTGCCACGTTAAATCTAAGAAAAATATACTAGCAGAATAAAATAATAAAAATCGATAAAACATTAAATCACGCGGGAATGCACATCACATTCAAATAACACATGTGACAAGAGTGAAAAAACATGTTCAACACTGAAGTGAGATAATATCGCAGTATGTAAATACAGAGAATTAGCAGAGAATATTCATAAAAGATAGTGCATATAATGCTCCTTTTATGAGGGTTACAGTGCTATGGGTGCTGTGTCTAACTGCTGCATTGGGGGAGCAACGTTTCTCTCATTCTGTATCCTTCCGTTATATGTTAAGGTTAACGCCACTGACCATCTCACTTTATTCATACGTCATACAAGGGCAAACCGAAGACGTTTTAGAAAACCAAATCGGCTAAGAATCTGCAATTCCGTGCTCGAGTGTGTATAAAACAAAAACATTTTAGACTTCAGTTGAAATTTTTACGTATTACACTTCCAGTACAAGGTCGGGTCTTAAAATTATTTTAATGAATGCACTGTAACTTAACTGGGAACCCTGTATTACAGAATGCACTGTAATCATAGCTGTAGTTATTGGTTGATTTCAAAAGTGCCTACTTTACTGTGAACCGCCTTTAGTTCAGTAGCAATAAACTCTAGAACAGAACCATTCCTATTTGTGTAATAACATGACTGTTTGGTGTTTTGTTAAATAGAAGTCATTGAAAATGTTTATGTGTAGATTGTTTTTTATTGTCACAATCACTAATTAGTAGTTACTGTAACCTAATTACCAGTTATTGTAATATTTCGTTTATTCACTGCTATCCAAACCACTTATTGTGGCCCGCCAGTGGTATGAAACATGCGATGTTTTAAAACTCACCTATTTCTTTGGACATAATTTATGCAGGTCTCGGGTTAAGTAATTGATCTTAAGATTCACCACACACATAATTTGGTCTACGCCAATGGATTGCTTCTTAGAATAAGTTTGGCGCCCAACACGGAGCCACGTTATCCTAGGGACTATCTTTACATCTACACTAATTCTATGGACGATCGCAGCAGATCTACGAAGTACTTCCTCTTAAATGTTGCCAGAATAGACTACGAGAAAGTCGAATATCGTCTTGAGGCGCTGTGCTTTGGGTTGCCTGCAAACGATTCGCCTTTACGGTCCGCAGATTCTGCCGAGACTGTAGCACTTGCAGGAGGCAAAGGTCGCAGTTTTTTTTAATAGGAAAGCACGCGGTACATCTCGTGACAGTACCAGAACAGCCTCTTCGTTGAATGGAAGCCTGTGAATAATGTTACCACACAGAAAAAAAAAAAGTCTAATGTTATTGAAACAAAAAATTATTACCAAGACATTTCTTTGAACGTTTATGTTGCAGTAAAATTAATAATGTTGTGTCAAAGTTAATATCATTTTCCATTTGCAAAGTTTTAGGCTATTCATGGTAAAGTGAGCACTTTTGAAAGCCCTCTCATTTGGAATAGTAGTCAATACATATATTTTATTTTAGCGTTAGGCATTAACTTCCGGGTGCGGTGGAATAAACATACTATGTTTATTACTTATAGGGCGATATTTATTTTAAAAGGTGGTTGGAAGATAAAAAATGTCTGAAAGAAAAAGTAACTAGGGCCTCAAATGTGCTCACTGTATTACTGTCATCCAAATGTACTATTGCAGTGTTACTATTAACAAAGCCTTTCAGTAATGTTGCCGCAATCAAATGTGGTATTACGCTAAAAAAATAACAGAACAGGAATAAAAAAATATGTATTAGTGCAACATTAAAAAAATGTCCAGCCAACACTAACGTACACTTGAGTTGACATTGCAAAATGGCGGATACTAGTGAACAGCGGTAACCTCGCAAAATGAAACCATTATATTTAAATATTAAAGCATATAATGAGAACTAAATGTAACCTATGTCAGCTTTCAAACCTAACAAGCAGTTTACGTATGTCAAATATACATTTATTTCATGAGCACAAAGTATTTCCACATTACGGAAGAGTACTGCAGTTTGTCGTTATATGTTGCAAAATATCAAAAATATAAAACGAAACTAGGCATTTTACAGTAGAGTAGCTGATAGGATGTTGGAGTATTGTACAGTGTAATTCGTCATTCACACAAGGCGCGGGATCGATTTTGCCCACTGCCTTAAATTTTTCTTCATTAGAAATATTTATTTTTGTGGCAAAACAACTTTACTTGATATATTTTAAATCAGAATTGTTTTCTAACGCAAAGTAAATACAAGGAAATTGTTGACTCCGGTGTTAACATCAAGTTCACAGAAAGTTTTGCCGCAACATAACCACCACCTTAATGTTGACATTATAGTAAGAAGGTATCGTTGGTATCAAAGTACATAATGCTATATTTACATAAAAAATATGACAGTGTATTACATTAAAAGAAACATTAGTTACTGACGGCTCACGGATAATAAAACATTACTGTAGGATTATTTGTAACATTGATACTGTTTCCACAACATTAAACTTTTATCTGTGAATGCAGACTGCGTATATCAATTCACCGACGGAAGCTGTGAACACAGAAACAACAGAAATGTGTATGAACTGAACCATACTGTATTGTCAGAAATAAATATACAGACCAAAGGCATGGGTATCAAAAAAGGAATGGTGGACGCAAGTATATAAATTTCTTTAGAGAATAAACTAAAGCAAAAGATGATACGATAGATAACACCCCTGGAAAGTTTATTACAAATAATGAGTCGAGCTAAAGAACGAGTTGGAAATTTTTCGGGTACAAATTAAAATCCTTGCGCAAACAACGAAAGAACTGAGGATCTGACTAGTTCAGACAAATGTGGGGCTACGAAGACAGTTCCTTAAGATAGGACACTAGCACATGTAAGTAGTATGAAGAGTACACACTCGAGGGAAAATTATATATCCTAAGATCCAGATCACCTGTCGGGGTAGGGGCGACAGTTGCATCCCAGTTTTAACAATTGAGCAGTTGTGTGGTGGAAGATAGCTTAGAAGAGAAGCCAGCAAACCGGGCCTTGCCCATAGTCGATAATCAGATCAGCAAAGTCGGATACGGATTCGGATTTTGAATAGCCAGCAACATCAGTTACGCAACTGCAGCTGCTGCTGCCCAACAGCCAAAATACTTACAATGCTGCATGTGCAGCCTGCAGTTAGCTAGGCTCACAAAGCTAGTACATTTGCATCACCTCACCTAACTTCTCCACTGCATCTCCTGACACACCTGCGTTCTCGGTCAACTAAAGCGAAAACCCGCAAGTGCTTAAATAAATCCAAGTAGGAGGCCTACACTATTATGTAACCATGAGTAGCTGTATATTTCAATTATTGTACAACGATACGCAGTATTCATGGTTACAAATAGAGCCTCTGTTCGGAATCATGAAGTAAATTCGTCGTTTTAAAATTTTCAAGATTTCAAATATAACATTCTAAATAGCGAAATATTACATAACAGTTGTCTACAATTCTAATTGATGAAAGTGGACAACTAGCATCAGGTTTGGAGTAACATATTAAGAAAGTGAAGCAAAGCATAGGTTACTGCAGAAGAATCATTATCCTAAAGCCATCAGGATTCTCATAGACTGAAAAGAGGATACTAAAACTACTTCAGAACATGTTATGTAGATTACAGGAAAGTTTTTCAAGGGTTTACAAAAGAGTACATAAATTCATACAGGCATTACATTACAAGCGGGAACCACCTGCTTTACAGCCGAGACCACCCACTTTACCTCCGAGACCACCTGATTTACCACATAGACCACCTGATTGGTCGCCTAGACCACCTGATTTGCCACATAGACCCCCTGTTTGGCCTCCTAGACCACCCGATTTGTCACCGAGATCATCTACCGGCATCAGACAGATGGTATTAGTAAGACGTGGCTTCAGAAACGAGCTTCCGAAATACGAACACGATTACGTCGAACTAGTCCCGGGAACTGAAGGAATCGCAAGAGAACCACAGCGGACGCTGGTTTATACCGGGGATGGTCTTGCTCGCCACGTACCCCCACCGCCGCCAGTCGAACACACAAGTGAACCCTTATATGATTACGTACTCCCGCCGTTGCCAATAATTCTGCCAGAGGACGAGCACGTCTATGAAACCATTGTCTACGATACGCTTCCAGCTGAAGTACATGCGTATGTGTCCAGCGCTCGCGGGTCGCGATTTCAGAGGGCTTCATCTTCCTCCTCGCGAGAGAATGGCATAGAACATTCTACCCTGCTCGTTACGTCTACTAGCTGCCGTCAGCTGCCGATAAACTCATAGCGACGTGACCCAGTAACGTCTTTAACGATGCTCCCACATGAAGTTTTTCGATGTTCAGTTCTGGTGCCATGGGAGCCAACCCTTCGAAATGTCTAGTTTCGGATGTATTCAGCGGTGTAAAATATTTGATTTGATACCTTAAAATTATATTAATTCTTTATTACCAATATTTGCTTCTATCCTTAAGGTTTCAGCCATACATAAGATTTAAACTGCTAACAATAAAAATATAACTGTATAACATTAGAAAATTGCTGACAATATCATCATGTGAGAGTAAAAATATTTTTGATTTGTGCCCAAGAATTTGTGATAAGACCTGTGGGGGTTATCTTCTGTTAACTAGAACGTATGTTCCTAAGTTATTTAATCTTCTGCTCTATTAATTATTTGGATTAATGCAGTTCTGCAGAAGACAAAGAGAGTTAATTGGTAAGCCAAATAATGCAAAAGAGTGAGCGAGCGTAGTTTCACGAATATGCCAAACTTTCTAATTGCTAAGCTCACGCAAAAATTCATTAAAAAATACGAGTTATATTCTTGTGGAGTGTCATATATACGGATGGAATAGCAAAAGTTGCTATGAGATTGTCTCTAAATATTTAAGTAGGTGCTCAAGAAATTATTGAGGGTTTGTTCATAGATCCTGGATACTAATGTGTAAATTGTAAGAATTGTCGCACTTTAAGAGCACGTTTGACATAAATTAACGCTAAACATATTAATCGAAGGTTTTTTTCTGGAAGTTTATGTAAAGTAACCAAGAAAGGGCTTTGCCAGGTAATCGTTTTTTGCAATTTGTGATCAAATATTTTGCTAGAGCATGGTAGAGCGATGTACATACTTCGAACTGTCTTAAATTTGTATTTTTCTTAGCAGTGAAAAATGGCATGCTAAATAAATTAGAGGACAATATGCTTTTTCAGCCTAAAGTATGTTTAACAGTGTTATACAAGACTACTTGTTGCAAAAACATCCAATGGACTTTTTCTTGGCGACAATTAACAAGAATGTGATAAACGATATAACATATTCAATAACTTTTAACATGGATTATTGATTGAATGTTATCGGCGATATAACGAAGTTAGTTTCCACACAATTATGTTACCGTTTTTATAAATTTCATTTAGAAAATCTTCCGTTTGTGAATCGTACATAAATATTTCTACCGCCTTTCTTGTTGTAAATCCCTTAAACGAATCAATTATATTTTACTACGTATATTTCGTAAAACATACAAGTTTACAAAATAACGAATATCGATACAGCTAATCAGGGTCGGAATGAGTCAGTGATGAGATGAATTCCATTTCTCCAAAAGATAATACAAATGATTATACTCAGGAAAGTATACAGGAATAGGGTGGAAATTGATATCTAGCGCCTCCTAAATACGATACTCTCCATTAAACTGTTATCGATTATATAAGTTGCAATAGGTGTCAACCTGATGATGTAGTAGCAACAGCCTAGTTCCTTTTCAGTTGAATTTCTTAAGTCTTACACTCAGTGTAATGGAATTGCATTAGCAAATATCAAGGAGTGTTGGTGCATGTTGAGAGGGACAATGTTTTTTAATAAACCCATAGATAGAAAAATATCGTTACGAAGCAGCAAGACGATAGAAAATATTGACAACATGTTTTCATATAGGTGGTTCCCTATAGTGGAATGAAGTTATATCTGCTCAGGAGCATATGGTTTCATTATGCTTTCTAAGAGAGGGTAGTTGGAGCTCCTCGTAAGCACATTTCACTACAAGTAGCAGTCCTGTTAACACGTGATAAATTTTGCATAATGAGAAAGCTGAAATTTTATAAAAGTTTATCAAACTCTTACATTTACTTTTTACCTACAGATCAGCTGCTTGGAATTCTACACATTGTATGATTATAAAATGGAAATCTCCATATGGACTTAATCCACATACATGTAGCTGGAAAGAGTAATCAACAAGACTGGAAATTGTGCACAAAATGTTGGCCATACAACTACATGCCACAGGTTTTTTAAAATTTATTTGCCTCAGACATATCTTTCTCCCAAATAGTTATGAACCGTACTGGCCATACGATCAGCATGCCGCCTCTTTTCAAAGCAATCCATGTTTGACTTCTGGTGCATCGGAGTCCATATGTTCAGGTTAAACTTTGTAATGTGGTAGAGGTGAGCAAATCTAGGACGAACCATTGTGAATATTCTGTTCATACAACTTTGCAGAGTGTAGAGTTTGTGCAGATGGTGAAGAGTTGTCCACCAACTCGTGTCGCAATGTGCACTGGTTCGTCTACATTTTCTCTATTTAAAAGTCTTGTATGGCTGATATTTACACCTCATTCTCTCATCGGAATCAGTTCACTGACTCCAGCTGCGCAAATGTCAGTTTAATTGATCAAATACAGTGACAGATCCACTGGAGTGGGATAGAGTGCTAATAGGGCTCGAGTCTTCCCCTCGGAATTTGATTTTAGACTGGATAAAACTATATTAAGAAACATAGTATAGTAATAGGGCATTTTAATGAAGTACCTATTTAAAAAGCCTATCAACTAAGAACTGACATTTAACATTTAAACATAGCATTACAATTTGTGGTTTTAGTATAATGCACACTGCCCCATTCCTCAATCAGCTCACTACATAAAAGGTTTCAGATTCGCCACTGGAGACAGTGTTGATTATCAGCACAATTAATAGGACACGATAAATGAGTTGCATTTCGCGAAATAATGTGATTAAAGGGTATGGATCATTTAACTTTTGTTCCAACAGGAAATATTTGAGATAAAAATTATTTTACACGAATGATCATTCAATTGAGTGTGTGCATGCATACTGCCATTAATCTTGAACGCATGTAATTTTTGAGCCATATACACCTCCAGGTTGGTTTTAAATGTTTCCATCGCACATTTTCAAGGAAATATGGCTGCCTAATATTATGCACCAGAGAAGTTTGTAACTATTAAACGAGTCTATTTGAATATTAAGTGATTCTTGAAATGACATGGTTGTTTACCTGGAAGCTCTCCTTCAGAACAATGCCTCTTTATTATATTATGAGGTCAAATGAAGTCTGTAAATGCTCTGAGCTGACACTTTTATAGTAACAATGGTTGTCTATGGACATTTTCGGTGGTCTGTTAATCGTCGATGTGATGAACGTACTCATGCAGGAAGTCAAAATTTTTCGAAAAAAATTGTTATCTGGCAATGAAAATAATAATACGAAAATAGATTTTTCTTTCACGATATTATCAAATTGGTGCAGAGTTTCCATTGATTTATGTGGGTTTTTTCTACCCACGCCACTCTTTTGGAGCACATAAAGTTAACAATGAAGACTCAACCCTTATGTATTCGAATGACTCCTCACTCTTCTCCATGTATGATCACTTGCATACAAACACTGACACCTCACTGACACATTACAAATTTATGTACCCGTGTGACAAAACTGTGGCGATATTGTTCGGGTTTACTGTTGTTAAGTTGGTCTACTTGCCTCCCTATATAACCAACAATAATTGTTTTGTGTTTTCAGACAGCCTAACATTCTGTATACTTCAGTTTTCATTCCTCTCCTTCACACATGATGGCATATGCCACTTAGAATGCCTGTATCTAACATGCCGTTTCCTTACTCCCAGCCCTGACTTATACCTAAAGGTATAAGCCGCCATTTACCTAGAACTGCTTTCCAATTTTCAGGTTTTGGAGCTCGGGGCAATACGGACGATACTGCCGCACCCATCAAGTGTGCTATCGCCCTAACGTGCAGGACTCTGAATTGGCGTGCAGTGTTCTCGTCGTGCTACGTGACCTACGGGATTTAAAGCTTGGACCTTATAATTTCATTGATGAAAAGTTGGTGGCAAGATTCGATGCAGAGTCTCTGAGTACTTTTGTATGCATCTGAAGCTTATATTTTGAGATACAGAACTTTGACAAAGCCATTTTAATAATTTTGGAGTTCTCTGAAATTGTGTTTATAATGTATGTAACATCTTAAAAGCACTCAATAGGCCTCGTCTGTTCTTAGATCAGTACATTGGACGCATGTTTATAAGTTTCGTGGGAAAAAGTGTATTTCGGATGTTCTGCAATGCAGTCCAAGTGGCAGTTAGTCGGGCTCTTTAAATCAGCCTGATACAGCCAACAGCAGTAACATCGGCCTCCTTCCTGCGAATACCAAGGCAGCGATCCAGTTTACAATAGATGCCTTCACTCACAACAGTAGCGACCCTTAATTGGGACACTGGTGGCAACATAGGATGAGCAAGCTACCATCAAATCTACGATAAAAGGCTGTCCATTGGTGAAGTGAAACTTTTAGTAGAAAAAATGCTTAACTTGTCTCAAAGAATTAACTTCAAACTCATACTGCAGTGAGATATTCAGCAGCATCAAAAATTACGTTCACCTCTTTATCTGTCACAAAATTACAATGCCCTTAAGTTATCGGGTAGCTTGTAATTTAAATTCTTTTAAGTGCCAAGAAATGTAGTGTTCTTAGATAAAATTACAGTTCTGAAAGCAGTCTTATGTCTCACACAAAATATGAAGTTACTTGATAGCTTAATTGATTTATTTGCCTGGCTATATAAAATTATTTCAATCTGTAAAGAAAAGATTCTAAATCTTAGGTTCTTCGTGGTAAAATGTTGGGAACGTACTGAATAGAATGTTCAATATTAACTTACATGTTAACTTCACCTCTGGAGAATCAGAAACTTGAGTACAAATGATGGAAAATGCCTTCTCCATATTTCAGTAATTATTACACCTTAATTGCTCTTTAGTCATCTTCTTTGAGCATCTGCTCACTGCGTTGATTATATTTAACATCATGAGCAATATATTCACCATCAATGCAGAAATTAAACAACTTAAAACAATAGATACTGCACGGAGGATCAGCAGTCCTGGCTATCCTACATATTGATGCCCAGAAATCAAGATGGAGACAAGGCTCATTCTTTATACTATAGTTTTCATTGATCCTTCAAAATGCAAATTAGTGTAAGGGGTACAGGGATTGCTAAGCAGGCAAATTCATAAAAGCTATCTTAAGTGTGACGTCATGCATCACTACCAACCTGGATGAACGCAAACACACTGTACATACTTAACAAGACAATAAAATAAAATAAAATATTATAGCTGCTGCATAAAACATAATGAACACTACATGAAAATAAAAATACTGAATAAATTACATAAATATTAGCAACATAACTGTTACGTTAAAATCAATATGTAAATAAACAAACGTATAAATTATGCACGTAACCTTACATGCTAATAGGTATGCAAATTATATTCAAAATAATGATACGTCACAAACTTAGTAACAATGTAGCACGAATACGACTAGATCTTAAACCCTAATCGAAGTAATGAGAGTCTTTTCATCTAGGTAGGAGGTCGCCAGGGCTCCGATATAGCCTAGTACTTATAATACTGGTCCTACTTCCTGCTTAAAGGGTATTCAATAGGCTATTGGTGACAGCGCATATTCTGATTTATTAATTACCTACACCATAATATTTATTATAGCTGGTTTCTTGGCCCAAGATGATTTTCATTTTAAATAAATAATTTCAGTTACAAGGTGGTTATTAATTTGTTCCATTAACTGAAAATGTTTGTACACTCGATCTCCGCAAGGCTTTCCTTCTAAATTCTAGCGTGATCATAACCCATCCTCCAGTGAAAGTTTTTTATGAATCGCTGGCCACCTGTTGGATATTATTTTTAACTTCAGCTGTGGACAATTAAGTTATACTCATTCAGTGATCTCTTCGGAACAGTAGTGGTACCGTACCATCAGATACCGAATGAAGCCAGTCATGGGGTGGGCTGCATTGAACTCTTCTCCAACCACGATCATTAATCAAATCTTTTACTGCAATTTTGTAGCTACCCGCCTTTATTCAGAAAGTCAGGTGCAATGTATTCGCAATTGACCTTTGAAAAAAAATGGCATGAAGTAAGGTAAGCACAAATAGAACATAATTCCATGGGTAAGATGTACGCAAATGACTATCGGAACTTACATACAATGTACATACAATATGCTCGCACATGACCCTTGATCAGATCACATGTAGACTACAATTAAATATGATGGATGCGACTGGTGGTCAGACCACCATAGGCAATGTGATTGCACATAACCCTTAATCAGAAAAACACATGTAGCATGGCTGCGTGTGACCTTTGATCAAAACATCATGTGCAGCATGTCCACACACGACCCTTGATCAGAACATCATGGCCAATGTGCTCGCATTTGATTTTGATCGGAACTTCATGCACTGTATTCCCTTACCCAGGCTTTGACTAACTCCTAAACAGTTCCATTGCAATTTATTTTAGATACACTGCATGAATTCTCTTCATACATGGCTTTTAACTGCATACTTATGGGTCTTTGGCATAAGCGAAATTCCTTCATGATGACACGACACAAAATAAACACCGAACCTTTACCATACTCGTTCGCTTGTAAGCAGCTGCATGGGGGTTGGGTTATAGAACCTGTTTCCATCCTCATTAACTGCTCCAGAATAACAAAGCAATTTTTGTCAGACACATTTCAGTGATACTTAATCGGCGGTCATATTTGATATTCGGACCTTTGGGCCTGAAAAAGGCTGGTACTGCAGGACCGCATTATCGTACGTACAGAGAGAATATAGAACGGAACAGCACATCCCAGTTGTAGGGCCTTGTGGCCCGTACAGTAGAGGACGCCCAGGGACACGCGGAGTTTCCAGCTGCAGGCAAGAGAAAGGAGTCGGGCGGGCGAAGGTTGTTGCTAGAAGGAGATGTGATACCCCCGAGTGACGACCCCCACACGGGAGAACGACAATGGCTCGGACCAACTGCTGGGCCACGCACCTATCTCGCGGATTCATCGCGCCTCGCTAATTGAATCGTAAGCACGTGCGCAGCTGATTAACGAGCGCCTTATGCAAATGAGCTGGGCGACGTGACGCAAGGGAGTGATTCGTGAACGACGGAGGTTGCCAGGATGACGTGGTAACTACGCTCAGGACAAGCGTGCTTGGGCATCAATTATTAGTAGAAACATGCAAAATTTGTTGTGTCATTTCAGGACAAGCTAGGATTCAAAAACTATTAAATTTGTGTGGTTTTTACAATTCGTCCACGCGTCATTGGACACCAGTGGCGTTAATTCCATAGACGCAAGGTAGGCGATGCTTACCCTCTACATATTGGAAATGTTTGACCCCTTATAGTTTTTGCCTTAACTTTAAATTTAAACACATTTAAATCTGAATTTCCAGTTTCCGATTCGAGAAACAGAGTTTTCGTTACTCCCGTACTGTAAACGCATAGTGCTGCTATCTAGTATTTATTTCCACAAACGGAAGAGACTAGCGATGAATCGAACTCGCAAGCGTGTTACCCTGCCGCGTTCCTTCGTCAGGGTAAGCAGCGTTCTGTTTGCGTCCTCCAGTTCTCATTTCCTTGGAAAGTGGATGTAAGTGTTCGGGAAAAATAAAGTTTTCTTATAATTTGTAATATGCTCTCTAAATAATATTCAGTATAATTATTATTACATTCATTTCATTTCCGTTTTTATAACTAATGTTAGGTAAATACGGTAAATACATAAGAAGGGTAAGCAAGGTTGGAAATTGCGTTTGTTAGAAGACATTGAAGATGTAACCACAGCCCGACAATAGCTAATGTTATCTAAAACATTCAAATATGTGGGGCTAGTATATTGCTTACCCTGTAAACTTATTACACGCCATTGCTGGGCACCTCCTTGAAAACACTGAGCCGATAGTAAACATGTGACAAAACGCAGGCCCAGTTATTACCTTCCATTGTGACAGCAAGTTGTCGGTGAACAGCCGGTATCTGCGTGGTTGTGCATAATACTATGCAGTCGGGTATAACTCCAAGATATTCAACTTGGTTTTGGTAGAGTATAGGCGCTCCAAATGGCCTAGGCGTAGTCAAATCCGGAGAGGTATTCTGCATCTCATAAACACCACAATTCCCCACTTGCCCACTTTTATCTTGATGCACCATCTTATTAACCAGTGTTCCATAGCTTCCATTGCAGTCTATATTTTGTTCTTACGCAGTTAATCATTGCTAAAGGTAGGTCAATTTTATAAATTCGTTCGGCAACATCCTGGACTTCTGTGTCCTTCACTCACTCGGGTCACAATTGCTTATTCATTAGCTGCTGTCATTGTGCGATGATTTTTTTTATTCGATTTGGTTGTACGTGTTATCGTAATTTTTTATTCCTGTTTATTACAGGTCAAGGGAGATGTCTGGGGCGTTTCGAGACCACTGTGCTCCAACCAATCATAAAAACAACAGTGGAGTACACGTGCTTGAATTGTAGCCTACCACCGAAAGAATATGTAAAATTCTCGTGCCCATAAAATGTGTATAGTATTACTCCTGACACAGTAGGAGGTCGAGTGTGCGAGGGCCTTAAAATCTTAGCTCTGCACTTAAAACTAAAATCAGTGACATCAGTAGGGGAAATTTTTATTCGGTTTTGTGCACTGCAAACTGAAGCTAAACAATTTGTTCCCCCTTCGGCTACTGTCACCCAGGATTATAATTTATTTTCGAATTTTATGCTTGGCAGATTGAAATTAAACAAAATATTTGACACAGCTACACACTTATGGGATTTGAATTTTTCAATTAAAGTTGTGGTTGTAAGGTCGAGTCAAACACTATGTTACGAAATTTCTACATTGCAGGGTTAAGTAAATTGCGCCTAGTGCTGCAAATACCACTTCAACATACGTACAGTTATACACGATTAAATATAATATAAATGATTAAGGGCACTGCCTGGATTGGGTCAAGCCGAGCAAAATATATAGGGGGTTTACACGTCAGATGATTTTGAACGTGTCTCAGATACCTTTTAGAATATCGCTTCCAAACAAAAACCGCCTTGTGCCCTATGAAGAGAGCAACCATACTACACAAGGGCTAGTAGCAATAAATTAATAAGAGTTTGCAGTTTTGTATTTTTGCGTCTCTAAATCTTAATTTACCCGCAATATTCAAGGTATTACAATTTTTGCAATAAGCATTTGTGGTGATGTAGCCAGGGCAAACATGGACAAATCATTTTTTTGTTTAAAAGCCTTAACGTTAAAGGTTTACTATTGCTGTTCTGCTCATTTTTGACGTAGAGGTAAAGGCCGTTCATGATGAAGTGAGCATTTTTGAAAACCCCGATTAAGATTTACTTGTAGGCACATTGCGTGTTCTTCCACGATATGTACCTTGCCATGGGCCTGATCACTTAATGTATTCATACGTCGATCAAATGAAACTGTGAGATTGTTAGCAAAGTACATATTTTACAGATTTGCTCGTTCTTACACTTATATGCGTTTAAAAACAGAAAGAAAAAGAGATCATTTAAGTATTCGCAAATGTTTACCTAATACTTTTAATTCAACGCTAAGACGTGGAACTACTTTACCTCAGTCATTGCCAACTTTACTCGGCGCACGCCACTACGTATGCCCATTAAGATACACGCAAGTAGGGGCAGTGACATTTTTCAAAGGTTGATTTCAAAAGTGCTCACTTTACCGTGAACAGCCTTTATAAATGAATACTTATGTTGTAATCTAACAATGTATGGTAACACAAAAACTATATCCAGACAAAAAATTTCTCCAAAATAAAGAATAATTCAAAAGAAAATATTCGTTTAATTTGCACGGCACAGCTACGTGTAGAGACAGCTTTGAAACTTATCTCGAAATAAAATTTTTATCAAAATCAACCAATTAATTTTTTTATGATACCGGAACAAACAAACAAAAAACATTTTTATAAAGGATACTTATTTTCAGGTTTTCAAATATTTTAAAACGTGTCTGTCACTACTTTCCCGAACATCTTGTGGTGCACCAAAACATCCTACAGTTAGTATGGTTGAGCGGAATGTGTGTTTTCCGTGGCTTGTGATCTTGCACCGTTCTACATACAGACGTACATACAAGCAAAAATCTGACTTTGTATATGTTAAAGGATTACCTTTACAAGTATCTACAAAGGAAGACAAATATAAAAAAATTATAATCGCGAATGTAGCTCCTGACAATTGGACATAAAGACAACATGTTACCGAGCTGTTAAATTATTTAAACGTCATGTCCACTTTGTTCTGTCGCTGCGTGACATTCATCAAGACAAGGACCTGAGAAGGTCGCGGGGAAAAAAAAAAAAAAAAAAAAAAATCTTTTACTCGCGAAGACATGACATGTGACCTCGCGGTCAGTCTGGTTGACTTATTATTTTATAAAAACACTACTTTAACGCTGCCTACGCTGAACCGCTGACAGAAATCGTGTAAACAGTCCTTGGAGGTGCCGGGAGAATTGGCGGTGTTGCGATTTACAAGGACAACCAGGGCATTTCAAACATACTTCAGCTCGTGCATGGGTTTTTAACTTAATCACGTCTTCGAGCGCAAGGTGCCGGGGTCATGTAGAGCCCAAGCTATATTTGGAGCGGGACAATTACAGATATAACGGGACTTGAGCAAACTGCGTAATCTCGGGCTGTTTCCAGTAAAGTTCTTTTATCGTTCGCACGAGGACACCGGCAAGTGATTTGTATCTGCAGTAGAACTTCCGCTTTCGGCGCTCTTCAATGCCGCGTTCTGCAGCGCCCATTGGCCAGCGACGAAAGCGCCACGTGTGCGTCACTAGTGCAGTCCCAAATGTAAAATGCCGGTGTTAACAAACCCCATCTAGGTCATTGCTTGGTTCAATAAATTTTCGTACCCGGTTATTGCAGGAAATACTACGAGAGTGGCGTGAGTGTAATTTCCGGACTGGAGCATTTATCGCTGCGATTCGAGGAGAAAAACTTAATGCGTTAACTTTGTCTGTTGCATTATGTTTATAATCTATTCATGTGTTCTTGACACTTTTTTTTTATAAATCAAACCTTTGAAAAATCACACCATTTATGACGTGTTTGGTTGTTTCCTAAATACACAATGTTATCACAAGCGTTTTATACATGTGTTTACATGAAAGTACCTTATTGACGCGAACACGTTTTTAAAATTGCTACCATAGCGGGAGGCAATCCAGAAATTCTGATGATAACAAAATCGGGGGATAAATTTTGGCATTGCAGCTCCGAATCTATCGTCTACATTCAAAATTCAATTACACCACTCGATTGCCAAAGGATCAAAGAATATGTTACGTTGAGTGAGGACTGCGAAACATTGCGCTGGGCCGGGGGGGAGGGGGGGGGGAGGACGCCGCGATTTTGAGTTCGTTTCGCTGCGTCTCATAACTTCCGCGTAATATAACTTTTGACTAGGGGAAGCTACGACGCTCGTTTATGTTTCAATCGACAGCTCTCGGTAAGATGAATCAATTGCGTGAATTAAAACATTTGTGTGGCGTGGTTATGGTGAAATGTATGAGTTTAATGTAAAAAATTAAGAAAACTCAACACAATTTCGGCTTATACTCGTCAAAAAGCCAAGTCGAAGTACAGAAATCGTGTACGGTTGGAAATAGCATCTCAAAAGAAATCCAGTGATACCCATGAAACCCCATGTGACCGAGTGATCCCAAACACAGCCACATCCCATTTTTCTGGTTAAATTGAACTCTGACTAATATTTATTTGTATTTGGAAATAAAATTAATATGAATAAAAATAGAAAGCATTTGGGTGCATATGTTTTAATGCCTAGTAAGAAATAGTTCGTACCTAAAATGTTGTTGCACTGTGTGCGAAAGAATGCGGTGCGTTGTCCCTTTCACGTAACTTTCTATACTCGGTTAAGCTTTGTTTGCGTGAGGCGAGGGAATTTTCTGGAAGTAGATCTCTAACAGTGCTTCAGTAAAGTTAGAAGTAACCGTGAATGCACTAGAGAGTCTCCTTCAGTAACTCCTGAGTTGAAACTAGGATAATCTAATTTTACGCTTTCAAATTCGTATTGAAATTTAATGGTTTTCGTGTCTGTCTGTTCACTAAATAGTCAACAGCTCTGCAGCAACAAAGTAAATTGAAACGTTGGAAAATATTGTTGTTTTGTTCAAATCCGCAGCAAGCTTTTTTTTTTTTTTTTTCTTTTTGGAAATTTTAATTCGAAAAATAACCACATCGTAAGCACGAAACAAGTGACTAATGGCAGTGGAATTCTCAACATTTAGTGGGAATCACAAATAAATCAGTGCAATTCAGCCACTATATTAATGAGTTATCAGGCACTAATTAACTGTCGCCCAATTTTCACTATTTTCACTGATTTGTCTCAATTCTCACTGTTTCAGAGTGAGTGTGCAGGTTCGATTGAAGTTTATACTCTGTCGCTGAATCAATTATTTATACCAGTGAAATACTGATCACTTCAAGTCTAGAATGTAAAATGCTACTGACTGAAAAATAAACGTCGTTTAGGGGCACACAATGCGCGCGAGAGTGGAATTCGCTGTAAATCAACATAAATCACTGCTACATCATAGGAATCCAGTTACCAGTTACATCAATAACGACTCCGGAGATGCAATTTTTATTAGTTTGCAGACAAAATCCACCAAAGACTCATAGCAATTTTAAGAGTGTAGGTAAGCCACCTATTCACATGTACCGAATTTGTACTTGAACCACAAACTTATGGTTTGTCCTTAACTTATACTACGTACAAACAGCACGTCATGTTCCCTTACTCCTTCGTGATCAAGATTTCACAGTGTTGAAAATCTCTGTCAGGAACATCTTAGAGATGAGTTGGCCAGCAACATTCTACGTACAGATTTCAGAATCCTTGCTACTCATGGTAATTCATCTCTCCTCGTCAAGGTTTTGATATCATTTATTTGTTTGTATTAAAAGCAGATTTTTCCATGAATTCAAACAAACCCGTTTTATCAATGAATAACAGACAGACCTTATGTGTATAAATACGCAGCACGGTAAATGCAACATTGTAATATGTATATTCTATAATCAGACAGCAGATTACTATACAATTTTGTTAGTTTAAGATGGATTTTCTTTCGTAAAATAAGCTTTTGGTATTATTGTATTCTAATTTAATTATTCAATTAGGTAATACGATATTGAATTATGGTTTTTATGTGCACTGTGGGCTGTAATAAAATAAGAGACAGCATGTTGGGAAAAGACATTAATTTAACTACCTTATTAATTTAAGGCTTCAATCCTTCACTGACATTCATTGTCTTCTAATTTAGTTAATTTCAAAATAAAATATTGAATAATGGCTCTCTTGTGGACTGTAACAAAGCGCGAGACCGCACACGCAATTTGTGAACGACATTAAATTTTACTATTTTATTTACTAAATTGATTACGTGAAATCCTATGGCTTATCCAAGGCACATATAATAGCATATTTCATACGTAGGAATGCCACTTTAGATTTTGATTTATTAAGTTAGTTATAGACATACCGTTCATAAATAAAACGGCAAGTTTCGCATGTCACGATTTGAAGTTTATGTTGATATAACAATATTGGTTTTTAATATTGTGCTGAATTTGGCTTACTTTTAGTTCGCCAATATTTTTTTTGCAAAAAATATTTTTTGTCTCTTTAGTAAATTCTACTAGTATACTAAAATTCAGTTCTAAAAATTGTGCTAATATTTTATAGAAGATGATATTCTAAATTCGTATTCAAGCCACGTTGTTCTAATTCTGTTATTGGCAAAAAGGCAGTTCAAAGCAGGAAAAGGAGAATCTGTTAATGTGCAGCTTGCATGCGGACCCTATACCATATCGCCTATGGGCTATTCACGGTAGCACTTTTGAAAGCCCTACTTAAGATCTACGTGTATAAACGTTGTGTGTTCTTCCGCCTTATGTAAACTTAACATTGTAATGGACCTCGTCCCTTTATTCATGCGTCGGTCAAGTGAAACTGGGAAATTATTACGACAGAAAATATTGTATAAATCTGCTCATTTTTACACTTCGATGTATTAGGAAAAAAAAAAAAAAAAAAAAACAGAAAGTGAGGGAAATAATTAAAGTTATCACAAATGGTTACCTAACAGTTTTTATTCGACGTTAATTCATGGAACTATTTTCCCCTCCATCGTTACCAACTTTACTAGGCGCATATCACTCATTGCGCTCGTGAAAATACACACAGGTGGGGCAGTGACTTTTTTAAAGGTTGATTTCAAAAGTGTTCACTTTATCGTGAGCAGCCTTTAACGGTTTATACACAGTATAAATGGGTCACTCTTAAAATCCACTGTGGCGGGTTTGTTACAGAAATAAACCTAAACAGACGTACGTTTTTTGGTCTAAAGTGATTTCTGAGGAGTTGTCTTTGAATTTGAAGCTGAAGAAAATTTTTATTTAAAATTTTACAGAGAATATTGAGAATAGAATAGGACGTTTATATAGTACCTACGCAGTTGGGTTCAGATTTCCAAACATTACAGAACGTGTAACAGACACTAGGTAAATCCGTATAAGTAACTTACGACGCTTTACACTCATTGGGATCAAATTTTCAAAGCATGATTTGTTTAAACGGCTTGAAAACTGTGGATTATGGCAATAACACGAGATTTTGTTGTTAAGTTATATTCGCTGACAATAACATGTCAATAAAACACTTAATTGTGCTCCCGCACCAAAAAATTCAACGCAAAACAATGAGGTAATTTCCATGATGAGCACGACATGTTTAGTAGGTGTAGGCAGATCATTGTCCAGTTACACACGATCAAAAGAGTACTGCTATCTAAATACGTTCAGTAATATTTCTTAAAACTAGTGTCTGATTTCCAAGTTACCAGGCGCACGCTACCCTTAGGAGTCGCTTTAGACGAAACGTTGTTCCTTTGTTTTCTACTTATTGTCCAGAGACGAACTCGAGTTTTCGGTTGTCACTTAGTTGCGCTCTCTCGCTCTTTCTTTTCATCGTTCGCTACTTTGTCACTGAGGCTTATGAAATACATCACCACTACCTCGACCCACGCAGTCAGTATTCCCGATCGTTAATATTACAATCCACGCAACACGCAAGCGCACTTTGAGTAAGTACACCGGTTACCGACAACAGAAAGGAAAATAATGTAATTTATCGCACGGAGAAAAAAAGGGAAAACACTTTTTTACCACGGTGTTTATAAATTTTTATACACATACCTGACGGTAATTTCAAAAACATGACTGTTGGTGTTATTTGATGCTTCTTATTAATCCTACATTTGTAAAGTGTACAGCATATTAAGAACCAATAAATTTTAATAGTAAGGTTTCAACTCAACACAAATTATAGAGACCACTGAAAATGTTGGTGTAGTAGCACGTGAATAAATTCATATCTAATATTTTGTGGTGTATTGTGATACATATGCGATACTATAACAGGTATGTTTACAAGTTACACATTTTAAACAATTTTTAGTTATTGATAGAAGTATAGGTTTAGTTTACTAATTTGTGTTTTTTTGTTTTTTTTTTTTTTGTTTAAGGTATTGTGAGGAACTACATCTCACTCTAGGAATACAGAATGGTTATTAATATTTTAGAATCAATTTTTTTTTAGTGTGCCCTTAAATTTGCTATTCTATTTCAGCAATTATGAATTTAAAAAATAGCACAGTTTTACTAACAGGTATTCCAAGTATAAACTCTACAACGCTTATATTAACAAACACTTAGCTCAAATAGCTGCATTAATCGAAAAAAAAAAAAAAAAAATTGTTTCATTCGTGACAAATAATTATAAAAAAATGGTTCTGCCATAAGAAATTTGTTGCCGTTCCAAAAATATTATTGCTCATACATATTAGTCTTCGAAGTTCTGTGTTGCTGAGAGAGCAGAGTAGTTTACTGCAAACGTAATTCATGTTTATTTCAAATGCCACATGCTTCTGAGTTCGGTTATCGGTTATTGCAAATTGTTATATATATATATTAAGCTATCATTTATTTGCTAGCCAATTGATACCAAAATTAAAAGTTCTCGACGATAATCGCAAAAATCTCTAACATACTTGGGTTGAATATATAAAGTGCTCCAAATCAGTCCCAAATACATGAGAAATTTTCAAGACTACATTGTGCGAAGCAGACTTGGGGAAGCTACTAAATTTATGTAAACACTTGAGAAATCTAATAGATTACAGATTTAAAAGTGAACTTCCCGGGAAATTAACTTCTTTCAGAAAAATATGACGCAAGATTAACTGATTTAGAGTTTAAAAAAACGCAAAACGTTTCCGCTGAAATATATTAAAAAATATTTCTTGCCAATGATTGGCTACTGCATGATGCGAAAGAGTCTCTGTTGGTTGGGTGGCCGGTTGGCTAATAATTCACCTGGCGTTGATTGGCGATCGACTCCCCGACATGATGCTGGCCAGTGCTGCCATTTCGATGACGTGTGCGTCTCAGCATACTTCTCACAATCAACGCCTTAACAAATCATCCCGGGTGTACGGGTTCGCATCTGATATGTTGCAGAACAGGTGGCGTCATGGTCGGTGCTGCGCAAATCCACGAGCTAAGCACCACAATATGGACATCGACTTCCCGAGCGCAACGCTACTGGTTATTTCTGACATGCCGTGGAGCTACTGAATCATCAGTCTCTCGACCCTCCATCAACAGGTGCTATCCATAGGAGCAGGCACTCGATCGAGAACAATCTTCGCATGTCGGCCCACGCCGAAATTTAGGGGGGAAGGGGGGGGGGACGTCCAGAAAGCTCGCGCGATAATCCGTAGACCGCCGACCCCCTTCGGCAGGGTGGTGGACTCTGGTGAAGCCAGGCCACCAATGACACCCCCTCTCCCCCTCAATCACCAGCGGGTCCGCCTATGGGAAGGGACTAGGTAGGGGCGGATTGAGTCACGATGACCCACCCCCTTGTTGCGCTGAAAATGAACGCTTGCCCAGTGTAATGACGTGTGTGTCTATGTATATACACAGGTTGATTCTCAATTAGACCGACAAACTTAGGGAGGTGATTCTTCTTGAAAAAGTAAAAGGAAAACATATGTGACACTTTATACCTAAACCGAGTATTAAGGGAGGTATTAACTCATAAAAAAAAAAAAACTATATTTTAAGCCGTATTTGTGCAAAATATCGGCTCTTACGTTGAAGGTCCCGATAACATACAATGATGTTCCCATAGTTGTCATTGTTATTTTAATTCTTTGCCGATATTTTGCACAAATGCGGTTTAAAACCTCGCTTTTAAGGGCTCATGTCTTAATATTCGGTTTAGGTATAAAGTGTCACATGTTTTCCTTTTATTTTTTTATCAACTCCCGAAGTTTGTCAGTTTAATTGCGAATCATACTGTGTGTGTGGGTGTGTGTGCGTGTGTGTGTGTGTGTATATATATATATATATATATATATATATATATATATATATATATATATATATATATATCAAGGTATTTAAATTGTGTTAAAATATTTTTAAAGATCTTTGTAATTAAATGTTGTAATATAATGAAATGATTACATCAACACAAATTCACCCGGATAGCTAACCTCTATGGAGTGTTGCTTCTGTTGTCTCCAACTTCCATGGACGCGTGCTCGGTGGCCGGCCATCGCGGCGGCGCGGGAGGCGCGCATGCGCAGCGGCGACACGAAGGCTGCCGGTGAGTGACTGCGCCGGCCGTGGCCTGCTTCCGCCAGTGCTCCATAAAGAGCGGGGCGGTGCCTGGGGACCGGCCAACTGTCTCTGCGCTCTTTCACCCAAGGCCTCCAGCAACGTGAATGCGGAAAACGAATCCTCGCCGAAGATACCCGAAGTCAATGTTCTAAGCTTTTGAAGCTCCGGCGTTAAAATAAATATTGTTGGGTGTTCAAACATAACATTTACCACCAGTTCTTTGTGTACCCTACATATACAATAAACAACTATATATTTTTTCTTACGAAATTGTAAAAACATATGCTTGGTTACGTACAATTTAATTTTCGTGAATAATGCCATGGAACTCATTATAAACAGTGTTTGTTTTGCATTAATGTGATATTGATAAATGCATTCTAACTATGTTGCTGCTCAGAAAATTTATAATTTACAAATATTAGAATTAAGAAACACAGGCTGGCCTCGTCATGCGCTGTCTGCCGACAAAATATGGTGAATATTATTGTAGATGACTATTTACGAACGTTGGCAGTAGAACCTACTTCGGAAAACAAATGAATAAAATAGTGTTCTCTCGTAATACCATTGAGTTACAACTCTATCCTTCTATGCTTTTTGGGCTTGAGGCATTGGCCATTTCCCAGCGGCAGGAAATGTCCGCTGGGAAATGGCCTGCACCCCCTCCCCCCGGAGGGGGGGGAGGTGGTGCAGGCCTTGAGTTGCATCAGCGCAGCATGTAGCCTTTCCTCTCGCCACGCACATATTATGATATTATGGACAGGTAACAGGACCCTGGCTGTGCAACCTGTGCTGCTAATATCATAAGCATGTTCGCCGTTATTTGAGAGATTTTGAGACCAACCTTTGAAAATATGTCACTCTCTATATCTGCACAAATTGTAACGTGCAAACTGACTGGCACGTACCCCGGTAAAGTTGGCAACGACAGCCGGAATGTACTCCTACGTTTTAACGTTGGCAAATTAGTGAAATATTCGCTCTACTAATAATTCCACAAGTAGACTTGACCAATGCATGAATCAAGTGATCACGCCTTTGGTAATGTTAATTTTACACGTAGTGAAAGAATACGCAATGTGCAGACAAGCAGACCCTAAGCAAGGCCTTCCACTGTACGCCGTTTACCGTGAACAGCTTATACATGTGCATTAAAGCTACGCGTCTAACAACTTCGTCAAGCAATATCCTTATGCCCCTCCTAACTTCTCAATAAAAACAAATGTTTAGCGCTTAGTGGCCGTGGTAGTATAGTGGTTAGACTACTCACCTCACACCAAGTCGAACCGGGTTCGATTACCGGCGGAGTCGATTCCGGATTTTTGCATGTGGGAATCGTGCCGGACGATGTCGCTTTTCGGTTGTTTTTCTCGTGGATCCCCCCCCCCCCCCGCTCTTGCAATCCGGCGCTGCTCCGTACTCACCTCCACTCCAGCGTACAACACTTTGAGTGTCTGCTGACGTCACATTACGGCGCCTGGATTTAACTAAGCTCTACGCATAGTTTGCTCTAACATTACATTCGTAATTCTTTGAAAACGCAGCCGAAGTTATATTACTTCGCCAGCAGCTTGAGTTTTCTGCTAGATAAGTTACCCCAGTGAACAGAATGGATATGGATAGCAGCCAATGTACAGAAAGTTGAGGCCCGAAATACATAGGATCGTGAAGTCTAGCCTAGAGGTCTTTTGAAACGTGAAATGTTCCTGTCTTTAGTCATAATTTTCTTGAATAAAAATTTAATTTATTTCACGTTATTTGGGACAATGGTTGACAGCTATATTTTTAACATTCCTCAGTGTTATTTGTTTTGCTGTTGGAGGAATAGAGGGCTCGGACCCACCACTGCCCCCCCCCCCCCGCTTTTTTTGGGTGCCAGTAGTACGAAGAACTATCGTTACAAGACCACATGTTACGTACAACGAAATATCGCACATCAAAGGGACTCTCGCGTTTTTGTTCGAACGTTCTCGGAAATCAGACGAGATCAAGAGACCCATTCGCTGTTCAGAAGGATTGGGTCTTTTATTTTATTTGGTTGTTGGTCGCCGAATGAAGCAGCAGGGGGAGAGAGAGAGAGAGAGAGAGAGAGAGAGAGAGAGAGAGAGAGAGAGAGAGAGAGAGAGAGAGTAAACGAAATTAAAATTCGTTGAACTCTAAGATAAGGGTGCGTCCGTTTACAGACTCGAAACTCTTTCTTTTTTTCTCAGACACGCTCGACGGCGAGGTATCGAGAGTCAGCCAGTGGCGTGGGTCCGACCTTCGCACGGGCGGGGACAGGCCAGGTTACGTTCGGCTAGCCATCGAAATTAAGCGGCGATTTATAGTTTAATTGGTCTCCCTGATACACTCTAAAAGTTTTTTTTTCTACTTTTACAAGAAAAATCCTGGAACCCAGTTGCCAAGAAAATTCTTTGTAAAAGTACAAAGAGTGTCTTGTAAAATCTGCATAACATTTCTTTGTAATATTACATATGACTACCTTGTGTTACAATTTACATTATTAAGAAGTGTAGAGAAAATGATTTTTTTATTCAATAAAACAAATGTGATAAATTAATAACAGAGAATAACTAAAAACATATTTCTTACGAAAAAAGAAAACACTTTTCCAGCATGGATACTAGAACCCACACCTTGTGTTAGAAGCCGTGACCTTGACCTCAAGACCAACTCGACTTACGGACGTAAATAATATATTTACACTTAATATAATTGCAAGTACGTACAACATATTACTGAAGTTATTTGGATAAGAAGAATACATACATTTATTTCATTTTCAGAGCTGTGTTGTTGAGTTAAGAGATTTGGATGGCTCTAAGAAGGTATTGAGAGCTGGTTTAAGAGTTCTGAGTAGCTAGGAAACATTAAAAGTTTATGAATAATACGGTAATGTTTCATTATGAGTTTACGTTATTTTACGTTATTCAAACTTGCAATACATTTATTTTTGCACGCAGCTACACTTTACATCGCCCATAGTTTTTGCACTAAATGCTATATACGGTCTTTCTTTGTTAAGTGTCCACCATTTTGATGAAGCTCCCAGAAATGAGTCAGTGTAGACAATTCCTTAGGTATAATTCAAACACGGCCCTTGTAGTTTTACAAAACGAGTAGTTTTGTATGCACATAGTGTGTATTTCTCCGTCTTATGTAAAATTAACATTGTCATGGGCCTCCTCTCTTTATTCTCGCGTCAGTCAGATGAAACTGTGAAATTATTGGAAAATAAAATATTTTACAAATCTGGTCATTTTTATACTTCGATACATTACAAAGAAAACTGAAAGCGAAATAAACAATTTAAGTTATCACAAATGGTTACCTAACACTTCTTATTCGACGTTTAATTATGGAACTACTTTCCATCAATCGTTACCAACTTTACTGGGCACATGTCACTCAGTGCACCCGTTAAAATGTACGACGCTAGTAGCAGTGAATTTTTTCTTAGGTTGTTTTCAGATGTGCTGAATTTACCGTCAGTATCCTTTACTACAGCGACTATTCTTCCAGCGGCAACCTCTTCCGAAAACCCAGAAGTAAAGTAGGCAAATGTTATCACTCTGGACAACTTAATCTGCTTCCCATCTACATGACGCATAAAAATAGACGTTGCGTGTTCATAGCAGTCATTTCTGCCACAAACTGATATTTTTACATAGCGATTAAAATTAAAAAAAAATAGCACCGTCGGAAATGTGAAGGACCCTGCATGGCCACTGGGTTACTCAGTGTATTCGCGTCTTCAGCTACCAATTCTGTGTCTGTTTCATCCTAAGGCCGTATTGCACGTTGGCATCTACGGATCCCAATTCTGAAACCTATCAACTACACACGTATGATTGTCAGAGTCAACGAGTGGCGTAGAGAGATTGGGGCGGCTCTTAACATCGAGGTCTTGAAAGTTGGCGAGGGTGGTGCGAGTTGAGTATGGAGGAGAGCCGGAATGTAAGGGCGGGGGAAACGGGAGACCCCAGAGAAAACCCTCCGGACAGTGGCACCGTCCGGCACGATTGCCGAGTAGTCTGACCACTACGCCACCGTTATGAAATGTTTTCGCAATTTAAAAGAATTTCTTTCAAAATAAGGACATTTGTGCATGAATTTTATTTGTAGCAGTCTACCAATTTTTGTGAAATAGATTTTGCTGAGCATACCTTAAAATTAATTAATACACTTATATTGTGATTTTGACAAGCAATAAACTAAAAATCATGCGATATAAATAGTTTATGCGAGGAAGAATACTTACAATTAATTTATACATGTTGGCAGGTATTTCGTAAAAATATAAAATTATGAATGGGTTGGCGACCAGCACCCTTCAGGCCATACCTCTAGAAAATTTTAACAAACTTTTTTTTTTTTTCCATTATCTGAGAGATTTACATATATGAGGATCAAATTAATGAAAACATTTTAAGTCAAATTACTATAGTTTTCAAAATATAACACCGAAAAGTCGACAATTTCGGAACATGGGAGCCCAAGGTTTTATGCTCCTTATTAACGTTGCCAAATAAATCACATGTTACGTAATCTATATCATATACACGTGCATCGAGGATATTTAACAACAGGTACTTGGCTACTGTACTGACATCACGAATCGCTTTTAAAATAGGTATTTATGTTTTGCCAACACATTTTTATTCTTCCGAGAGAAAATATTATAAATATGCTCCATTCAACGTTAATTCGAACTTTTCTGAATCGCTGCTAAAGTTTTACTTCCAAGATATTCCTCCGTCTTATACAAACAAAGCTAAGAAAATTATACCAAAGGGACAACGTACCGCATTAGTGCGCACTCAGTGTAACAATATTTTGCATTAGAACTATTGCATACTAGGCATTGCCAACACACCTATTTACTCTCTGTCTCTATTCATATTAGTTATAAATGAAAAACTATAATATATAAATAAAATATAAGTGAAAGTTTAATTTTACCAAGAATAAGGTAAATTTCTGTTAACACATGTATAAAACGCTTGTGATACATGGCATAGCGTATTAAAAAAACAACTAAACACAATATACATAGGGCGTTTTTTTTTCAAAGGTTTGACCCCCGCATAATATATTTTGCGCGAATACGCTTATCTCGGTAAAATATCCTGCAAATATAACCTTTTGTCAGAAAAGATAAAAAAAAAAAAAAAAAAAAAATCTGTGCCCTTTTTTGTTACTTTTGTAATATTAAGTGTATTCCCGGAGAAAAAAATCGTGAAAATTGTTAAATATCGCATGCTTAAAGTTTGCTTATGCAGTTTACTTAAGCGGCAAGAGAAAAGTACAAAGCTACGGGCGTAGTTTAATCTGTGGTTTTCATCGCGTGTAATAAAACCCAAATGTTGCATATCTAATTTGCACAGTACAGCGTTACGACGGAAACACTGCACGCCTTACGCGTAGGAGCGATGAGGCACTAGGCGTGCGTGTTAGGATCGCCCGTATCGCTCCCTCGCTTCTTGACCTTGGACGCGGGTTCCCACGGGGGTCCAGCTTACTCTTAAGCCCCTGTCACACTGTCAAATTTTTCCGTCAAACTGCTTCCAATAAGTTTGGTCAAATAAAGTTAAACAATTGTGACGTCATCAAAACGTCATAAACGTCGCCATTTTGGTCTGAGAAAGTTGGATGGCTTCAGTTTTCATCAAACATTTGAAAATTGGACCAGTTATATAATATATTTTTTGTTTGATGATCTCAGCTAATCAGAATCGTGCAAGACAAAAATTATCGTCAAGAAACTTTAAAATAACGAAGTAAGTTATGAAGATTATTAATTTATGTAGAAACTGTCTGAGCATGAATGCTACTTTAAGTGAACATTGCACATAGTATTAAGAACTCAGAGACATTTATTTCATTGTGCAGGAAACATATCTTATAAATAAAATTTAAATTTAGTAAAGAGACGAAAACAAATTACAATATTACTTGCATTGCTTCCTGTAATGGACCGCATGGAAAAACAAACGCAATATCTCACTATGAAAATAATTTTCAAATAATATTTCAAATTAGTTTCTCCCAATTAAAAAAAAAAATGACAGTGCGACACATTTTCAAACACATTCAAGATTATTTGATAAAATTGGTTGAAAGGAAACGTATGATGGCCGTATTTTGTCCTCAAATTTTATTGTCAAATATATTTGAAGGAAAAAATGTGATAGTGTGATAGGAGCTTTAACAATATCAAGTGGAGTTGCGCAGCTCTGCCATATAATTTTTTTCTAACTAGTCTATAACTAAGTGTTAAGTGAAAGCCCGGTGGGTAGGGCGGGATTTTGTTGCATCTCAGGGCTAACCCCTTACGACTACAGGGATAGGAAATCATGCGAGAAGACATGCATCACGGCAGAGAGGGATTGGACAGCCATGGCCTGCTATTGGGGCCATGACTACCTCCCTAATACCCGGTTGCACCAACATCTTTCCCGATCCGAGATCGAATGATTCTAGTTCCGAACCAGGATCCAATTTGATCTTGGTTCCAATGTAAAAGTGTTGCACCATCGAAATTTCATGAGTTTGGATCTCCGATTCGTCGATCTAAGTTCCAAAGTATGAGATCAAAATTACGTATGAGACAAATTTTACTATTGGTTCATAATGTATGCCGTTATGGAAGTAAGCGTATTTTTCACTATAGATTGAATTATATGTGCGATGTTTTATCTATTTTAAGTGGATTAGTGTTGTACGAATTCTACTGAATAATATTCAAGTTCGTATAACGTTGTTTTAATTTCCCAAGAAAACAATCGAACGTAGTTCTATCAGTTGGCGTATTTCCAAACTACATTTGTCGATGCTGGCTGCTGATCTCGGATCGAGATTTCGAAACGCCAATTTCAGCGGTTCAAAAAGAACTTCATCTCGATCTCCAGTCCAGCTCTGAACTCGAATGGTGCAACAGTTTCCTGTTTCGATTTTTATATCCGATCTCGGATCGAGTTTCGAACCACGATGGTGCAACCGGGCATAAATGTACTTATAGCTAAGCTATCACTAGAAGAGACTGGGGAAAAACGGGCATAGACGCCGTAAAAACCCAGTCGAGAGAGTACAACTCAAAATTATTCATGCATTGAACAGAAATGCTGAAGGGGACAGAGAGAGAGAGAGAGAGAGAGAGAGAGAGAGAGAGTGTGTGTGTAACATGCTCGTGTAAGTAGAGATGAAAAAGCTGCAAGGGAGAGGACAGCAACTTCATTGCCCAAGAGACCAGCCGTGCGGGTTGCGTGCGCGCAGGCGTCGAGAGGATGCACGGCGCATGCGCGCAGACGAACAAGGCCCGCTCTTTGTGACTTGCTGTCCGCCGGGGAAGCCGGGCTAATGGGACCAGACTGCTCGTCTACCCGGACTTGTCAGCCAGCCGATACCCGCCCGACCTTCCCCTGGGTGGGTGGTCCTCGTGGCCGCGCCACGCCTATACAGCCGTGTCTACATTCGGCCGTTCCTATGGACGTGGACGTGTCCGAAACTCGGCGTCAAGTGACGTCGCATTGGCGCTGTCCGTATATGGTCTACAAATGCATTGTCCGAAGTGAGCTTTCTAAATCTGACACTAGATAGCACTAAATTCGGCATATTATCTGTTGTTGCGTAGTAATGTTTAGATTTCCTGTATTATTGTTCTATATAGTTTACGAAATGGTTGATTTGAATATTTATTTTTTATAAACGCCTTAACGGTTTTATTTTTAATAAGTCCGCCAATTGACATTCAAATTTGATTTTTAAACTTACGTTTTAAAAGTTTTAGTCTTCAAATATAATTGTTGAGACCGAAAGAAGACATCCCTAATTATTTATTACCCTTTCATCATATTTGTTTTGAGAAAGCCCACCTTGCACATCCATTGTTTACATTAATAACATTAACATTTCACGAATGCGCGCGAAAGTATTTGAAGTCTTCTTTTTTTTTTTTTTCCATCAGCTTAGGACACAACTTCGGACAAAAGTTCAGTTCTCCGATTGCTTCATCTTAAGACACAGATTAACTTGGGACAGAACCATGACGTCAGAGGGTCGTGTGCACTAATCAGCGCGTTCTTGTCCTAAGACACAGGTTGGGATAGCCCAAATGTAGATAGGCCATAGTCCACACACGCTTACTTCCGACTTTTATGAAGCCCTGCTAAAGATCTACTTCTAGGATATTCCTCCACCTCATGCAAACAAACCTTAACCAAGTCTAGAAAAAAAAACACCACTGCGGCAACGCACCCCATTCATGCGTACTCATTGTAATATTATTTTGCATAAGGACGATTTCTTACCAGGCATTACCAACGCGCCTATTTTATAGCTGTCTTTGATCATATTAGTTGTATAGATTGTTCATGGTAAAATTAGCACTTTTGAAAACTCTGCTCAAGATCTACTTGTATGCACGTTGTGTATTCCTCCGCCTTATGTAAAATTGATATTGCTATGGGCATTATCACTTTATTATTGCGTCGGTAAAGTGAAAATGTGGAATTATTAGAAAAGTAAACATCATATAAAACTACTCATTTTTACACTTCATTGCATTAAAGGAAAAACACAAAGCGAAATAAATAATTTAAGATATCACAAATAGTTACTTAGCACATTTTATTCGTCATTAGGATATAGAGCTACTTTCCATCCTAAGATACCAACTTTTTTGGCCGAATGTTACTCAGTGCGCCTATTAAAATATACACACGCAGGGGCAGTGACAGTTTTCTAAGGTTTATTTTGAAAGTGGCCACTTAATAGTGGATAGCCTTTGAATGAAATATTATAATTTATAGATAAAATATAAGTAAATGTTCAATTTTGCCGAAAATAATGTCATTTTATGTTGACACAACTATAAAACGCTAGTGATACGTGGCATATTTAGGAAATAACCAAAAACGTCATTCATGGAGTCATTTTTCAAAGGTTAGATTCAGAAAGTGTGAATGAACCGCGAATAGACTACAATTGTAGTCCTCCTACACCTGGGACACCATTCTCATTCACTTTTTGGTGGTCCAGTTACGTGTAGGCTGTTCACGGTAAAGTGAGTGAGTGAGTGAAGAGACTTGGGCGACTCCTAACATCGTGGTCTTGAGAGCCGATGAGGGCGATTGACGTGAGTATGGAGCGGTGCCGGAATGAAGGGGAGGGGGAAACGGGAGATCCCAGAGAAAATCCGCCGGCCAAAGGCATCGTCCGGTACAATTCCCGCTTGCGGAAATCCGGTGACCTAGCCGGGTATTGAACTCGGTTCGCTTTGGTTGGAGGCGAGCAGGTTAATCACTCAGCCACCGTGGCTCCAGGTAAAGTGAGCACTTTCGGAATCGACCTTTGTGAAATGTCACCGCTCCTACTTGCGTACATATTAACGGGCACACTGAACATCATGCGTTCAGTAAAGTTGCTAAAGACAGAAGGAAAGTAGTTCCACGTTTCAACGTTGAATTAAAAGTGTTAGGTAACCATTCGTGATTACTAGAATTATTTGTTTTGCTTTGTGTTTTATTAATTAATGTAAGTTCAAGAATCAGTAAATTGGTAGAATATTTACTTTTATAATAATTTCACTGTTTCACTTGACCGGCGCATGAATAATGTGATGAAAGCCATTGCACAGTGAATTTTACATACAGTACGGCGAATGAATACTTACATAATGTGCGTAGGCCTACAAGTAGATCTTACTGAGGGCTTTCAAAAGTGCTCAGTTTACTGAGAATAGCCTACAGCCTCATGACATTTCTGTGTTGATAATTTGCTAAAGGATACAAATAAGTTGAAAGGAACGCTTAAGCACGACCTTAAAAAGTGCTCACTTTACCATGAACATCCTTCAGCGGAGTTTGCGATATTCTGACAGGCAGGTGACCATTACACTTCGTGTCATGATAAATGACACCCCGGTTGTTGATTCCACGACGTAAATCGGCTACTGGTCTCGGATTCCTCTCCGGCGGGGCCGCTCCAGTACTTCCGAGAGCTTGGGACTTGGCCCGTGGGGTTTCCTCTGGGTGCTCTCGCAAACTTCAGCCGCTGAAGCACGCTACCTCTCTGTCTCCAACTCTTGTCTACGTTGATTCTCTAGGATGGCTAGGGCGTCAAGAACGCCTGGCGAGTCTAGGGGCCGCGGTGGTGGCCGAGGCGAACAGGGCTCGATTACCCGGCGGGGTGGCTCCCGGGTTTTCTCATGGTGAGGATCGTGCCGGACGATGCCGCTGGTCAGCGGGTTTTCTCGGGTTTCTTTTGGTCCCCCCCTCCCCCGCCACCGCATTTCAGCGCTGCTCCGTACTCGCCTCGCTTCACCCTTAAGGCGATATTACACGATAGCAGATTCCGCAAAAGCTTGTGCAAAGTCCGCCATAGCTGCTGGTATACGGACCAGTGTGGCACCCGCCATAGCATTTCCCGCCTTGTACGGCCAGATTTCGTAACAGGTTTGGTAATTGGACACGTCCTATTTTTCGTGGCAGGTTCCACACCGGCTTTCGTACTTTGCCAATCACGTCGCAGTTTCAGAGCGTAGGGCGTTCCCCGTGGCTACTATTTGAAACGAGTTGATGAAGAAACCGAAAAGTACGATTCCATCTTGATTATACATCTGTGAGGTTGAAAATCTTTCAAATAGATTTTAAATACAACGGCGAATAATACTGGCTATGGGGACTTTTAATTACTGTTTAAAACCGTTCTAAATACTTAAAACGTTACCTATTCTATGGAAACATTAACTCGACCTATTTTTAACATATATACTGCATATAAACTCATAATCTTGCATGTGAATTGGTTGCACGGTGGTAAAGTAAAGGCGTCCGTTACTACAGTGGGTATTTTTGGCGTGAGTTCTCAACTCCGTTGGATCCCAATTTATTTTATCATTAAATTTTACATGCTGATAATATCCCGGTACGTGAAGAAAAATCTATATTTTGAAACCGGTAAATAATTTTTGTCAAAATTAAAAATAACACACTCATACTGTAGTGACTATACTAGTAAGCAATCTATTTATGTAAAAGGCAAACAATAATAAAGCAACATTAAGATGTGCTACCTAGTTTTTTCATAGGCTTACGCAAGTTGCTAACCCATTCTACGAATGGGGTTCATATCACACTGCGCACCCACCGAGGGTGCCAAATGCCAGTACGCGAACTGCTGTCGTGTAATTTGAATCTTTCATTGCGCCTCATATAACGGATGGTATACCGACTCGTGCACCTGGACTTGTAGAGGCTTGTACATGAACCAAGTGTGGCTGCAGATATCGTGTAACATCGGCTTTACTGGCTCTCACGGCTACGATGTTAAGAACCACCCAAATCTCTCCACTATGCTCCACTCCACTCCTAGTGGGTCTAACAGCCGATACACCTGTACGTTTCGGCCGAGAATAGCATGCGTTTAGTTATTTTTGGCTGTAGTATTATAGAAAATATTGACTTAATATTTTATTTTGTTTTCAATTTCGCCCCCCCCCCCCTTCTCACTCTCTCACACACACACACACTCTCTCTCTCTCTCTCTCTATATATATATATATATATATATATATATATATATATATATATATACACACACATACATATTTCTTAAAACAATTTATTTTTTATTTATGCTAATAGGTTTTTAATTTTAACTTAACGTAAACCTTAAAGGTAATTGTAATACACATAGCCATTTTACGAAAAACACAGAAAAAGATAACATCAATTAACAAAAAACTGAAAAAGATATAATTACACATGAAAAATAAATTAAAATAAATTACAACACAATAATGCATTTGAAAAATCAAAGTAAAAAAATGATTACTAAACCTTTGAAAAAATTGGAAAAAAAAAAAAATGATGCTGTCACTTTACTGCACGTATGCTACCGTGCACGATGGCTTGCAGGCGATCAGTTAAATTGGCAGCGAATTAAGAGAAATTCAGTTCTAACTATTGACTGTATATTGTAAGTGCGGGTCTCCTCGCGTAGACAGCGGATACTCCGACAGCGTTTTGTCATACCGTCAACTGTCTTCTCATTTATCACTGAAGGAATGTCTGATTAGCGAAATAAAATTATTTAATATAATTTTTTTTTGCGTTTAATGTATTTGTAGAATTAATTTACAATTTCAATTCTAAAATTAATAAAAGCTTTAACGAAAATGAATTTGAAACTTACAGAAAGGTACTTCCAAGTTTGGAATACACGCTGTGCTGTCACACTATTATTATAATATAAAAGTTAAATCATTAAATTAAATGAAATTATAGTTTTTAAAATTACAATCTCTCAAAATTGTGTGTGTGTGTATATATATATATATATATATATATATATATATATATATTAGAGCACGAACTGTCTCGTAAGAAACACATTTACATTCCTAACAGTTTCGATTATTCACGTGATTGATGTGTGAATGATGTTATTAGGCTCATAAAAATGATAAATTTTCATATGGCTGAAAGAAATGAAATGAGGAGAAAAGTAGATTCCAAGCAGGGTTCTCCTTAAGTGCACAGTTAACCGTGGCCATTCTCATTGTTAATGGATGTTGATAACCGCCATCTTTGATTTATAAACTTTTCGTCTCAACCTGGTCGCATAGATTTTCTACATCTTTCCAAGACTAGAAAAATGATAGGTTATTAACCCAGTACATTTTCTTGAGTATTTCTTGAATGACGATATCATCAGCTGTTTAGTAGACCACGCCAATCAGTCAATTACTTCTTGTTGGCAGTTACGAATTACCATGTGATAAATGCATAAGAATTCTTAACAAGTATGGTAAGATATTATTTATACTTCGTCGTGCCAAATATTTCGATTTACCTTCTGAAAATCGAACCTCCATTGATCAAGCGGAACACGACTTCACGTGTCCGTAAAAATACCAAACATAAACGGATGCACATACATTTCGCCGTTAGATCGCGTAATTTCACAGTTCTGGCAGTTTGGGAAATAATGCGCAAAATACGAGACTCGGTGCACGCCACCATTAGCTCGCGCCACACATTTTCCGAAGGTTGATTTCAAAAGTGCCCTATTAAACTGCGAGCAACCTTCAGTAAACAATGTTATATATTTTACAGCTCCCAAAAGTTAACGTCTTAGGCACAATGTTTGGTGGAGGAAGGGATGTAGCGCTTAGAGCAATTGACTGGATGATACACGTAGAAATAATGTTCCTTCGTTGGAAATGCTTGAATTTTGTGAGTATTGCTGTTCATTTTATATCGCTGTAAATTTATGTCCCCAAATACAACTAAGTTTTTTAAATATGTAAAGCTGACCTCCCGGGGCGATCTAGGGTGCGGGAGGCTCTGGGTTCGAATCCCGGGTAAAGCATGGATGTTAATTTAAGTTAGGTTATGAGTTAGTCTGTAAGCCGTCCCCTGCTAAGCTCTCTAGAAAAAAACCGGGGGGGGGGGAGGGGACGCTATAAAGCCCTTACAATACAATACAGTTGTCATGTGTAAACGTACAATGGGGGAAGGGGTTTGTTTTGACCTGGCGGGCCCCCTGCCACCAATTTCGTTGTGGTACTGCTTGACTTACGACCGTGTCGAGAAATATTGTTTTGGCGTCATACAGAATTTGGCAACCACCTTGTTGCACGCTTATTAATGGCTAGGAATTTATACAGTGACTTTAAAGTTACTTAAGAAAATGAAGTGTTGGAGAGACCGGTTTAACGTTCTCTGAAGTGATTGTATTCTGAGGTGGGAGCAGTAATGTGTGCCGCCCTTCGAATACTGCCATAAATGCGCATGAACTGGTGCATAATTGGAAACAGTTTCTATATAGGCTGTTCACGGTAAAGAAAAAAAGCATTTATGAAAGCCCCACTTAAGATCTAATTCTATACACTTTTGGGTATTCCTCCGCCTTATGTAAAATTAATTTTGTCATGGGCGTCATCGCTTTATTCATGCGTCTGTCGAATGAAACTGTGACATTATTACTAACGTAAATACTTTCAAATCGGCTCATTTTTAGACGTCTATGAATTAAAAAAACAGAAAGTGAAAGAAATAATTTTAAGTAATCATAAATGGTCTTCTAACACTTTTTATTGGACGTTAAGATATGGAACTACTTTCCCACCATCGTTACTGGGTGAATATCACTCAGTGCAACCACTAAAATATATGCATGCAGGGACAGTGACTTTTTTCTAAGGTTCATTTCTAAGGTGCTCACTTTATCGTGAACAGCATTTAGGAGACGTTTACAATAAGAAAACTCAAGTCATGTTTCCTGCATCCTTCGAGGATCAAACCTGTATCGCTGCCGTTGAAGGCTAGCAAACTAGGTTCCAGTTCGGACCAGCGTCAACATTCAATCGAGCATGCAAATGCTGTTGAATAACAACGTGGATTTTGTAGGTCTCGTATCATAAATTACAGAGAAAAATTAAAAGTCGGGAGGAAAGGCAAATCTCGGGATTTTAGTCGTGCACCTGTGGTTTTATTTTCTTGTTGACTGTTCTCTCTGTTTGAGTAGCCGCTTCCTGTTTGACTGGACCTTGCTAAATTAGGCCAGGTCAATGTTGAACACCAGTTCGCGGCAGTGTCTAACTGTGGCTGCTGCCAACCTGACGTCTGCGGTCCCGGCAGAGCTGCACAAGTATTTTAGCTACACGTCACTGCATTACCAATACCTGAACCTGTCACAACTGTACTCTTCTCTGCCACTACTCAAATAACAACGTGCTTCTTCATTCTGATCTTACATCAGCCCTCCAACACATCGCACAAGTGTGATATATACCCCACGTCAATTTTTCTTCTACAAGAAATGCGAGTCTTTCTCGACAGCAGTCGCAAGGTGTTAGTTGCGAGGGATATGTTTTTTTTATACGTGGCCAAATAAAGGCGGAACACGATTCTTATCTCCTCCGCACCTGTACCCTTTATGGGTAATGCAGGGGTATACGAGATTCCTTTCCTGTTAATTTCCCGTGTCTTTCTTTTGGCTTGCTATCGGGACCATGCAATCTTCAAACTCTTTGATTTTATTCTATTACATCTACATCCAAGTGGCCAGGAGTAGTGGTATGGAGTGGTTAATCTTCCATCCACCCAGTTCCCTGCACTTCCCCTTGATATATTCTACTTTACATTTATGCCATTATATAGCGTTACTATATACTGCACCAATTAACTAATTAGCTTTCGATTAAATTCTTCTGCTTTTGTTGACACCCAGCGGCGTGGAGGGGGGGGGGGGTCCGGACATATTTTCGATTCCCCTGACCTCCGTAGTCTGTCCTTAGTCATGAATATTGTCTAGATCATGTTCCGATTCCTTTACTATTGTCTGCATAATGCCTGGTCCGTCTCCCTGTTATCTCACTTTGGCTTGATCTTTGCTACTCCATTCCACCAGTTCCTTGTTAGTTGCCAAGTTGTCATATATGTTATCTTCAGTTCATCGGAGTGAAAAAGGGGGGGGGGGGGTTATAGGACTACTCGTTACCAGAAAACTACCAAATTCTGACTACGCTGCAGGTGCCGTAGAACGTATCATTGTGCTCTGTGTAACAAGGTGGAACAGTATGATTTACGGGTCATTTTGGTGCATGAGTAAGATACGGAAACATCATAAAGTGGTAAGAGCATGGAGCAATTTGAGAACGGGCAGTGCACCTCATTAACTGAAGGAAGTTCACAAGCATCAGTGCAGTGTTATGTTTATGACAACTGAAGATAGTAGTGACTGTTTCATACACATAAGAGTATACATTTTGATATAAGTTACATATTTACTGTAAATTTCCGACAATCCCAAGGCTCTTATTGGATGGTGCGTGAATGAAGTGATCTGTCCCGTGGAAATGTTAATTTTACGCGTAGCGGGGCGATGCTAAACTAGAAAAAAAGATGGATTCTTAGCAGGGCTTTCAAAAGTGCGCAATTGAACGTGAACAGGTTGTAGCTCCAAACAAGGCATATCGTGACGAGCGATGATAAGTAGAGTTCACACTACGAGTACGAGCAAAATGGGCTGAGGTTGGACGTTGGTAAAACCAGTGAACGGTTTTCCAAAACCAAGTTTGACGTTACTAAACGTTTTGATAGCATTGTCATGGAAATCACTGGGTGTTGTTCATTCCTGGTTATTTTCTCCTGGCGAAACAATTACCAATGTATCGTACTGTGGATACATGAACGGAATTCCCTGATAGCTGTGTGAAAAGCCACCATCATTAATCAGTAGGACGGTCACTCTATTCTTGGAAGCCAACGACAAAACCCATGTGGCAAAAATCAGGAAACAAGCTGAGCGACTTGGAACACTGGCTATGTATAAATAAATAAATAAATAAATATATATATAATAAGCAAAGGGGTGACAACAGAGAAGTAGCCAAACCTTCTGTACCAGATACAGATAGCTATGTTAAATTTTTATAGTTCTGTTTGTCGCGGGAACTGTTCAAACGTTGTTGAAGTTGTTCCATTTGAGTAATTATCTGTTCTACAGAAGAATTCTCTAACAGAACAGATAATTCCTCAAACGGAACAGAATACGCTGCCGTAGGAAATATACTTATAGTTTCAGGTACACTCACAGACAGTAGCACAACATACAGCTCTGTTTGCAATTACTATCTACGTTACGAGTGGGATGTAGCTGCGCGTCCAAGGCCAATAAGCGAGGGAGCGATACGGGCGACACTAACACGCACGCCTGGTGCCTCATTGTTCCTACGCGCAAGGCGTGCAGTGTTTTCGTCGCAATCTATGTACTGTGAAAATTAGATATGTAATGGCGGAGTTTTATTACGCGCGATGAAACCCCGCAGATTGAACTACCCTCGTATCTTTGTACTTTTCTCATGCCGCTTAAAGAAACTGAATAGGAAAGCTTTAAAAATTCGGTATTTGACCATATTCAAGATTTTTTCTCCAAGAATTCACTTAATATGACAAAAGTAAAAAAATGGGGGCATATACAACTATTTTTTTATCTTTTCTGACAGAAAGTCGTATTTGCAGGACATTTATTTACCGAGATACGCGTACAACTATTTTACAAAAACGCGAGGGTCCATCCCACTCTTAACAACGCTTAAATGGTACCAGCAACCAGTCTGAATGCTACCCCTAATATTAATGGTCTATATGGATTTTGGGTACAGAAATTTGGTCCCTACAACCATTCTTTTTTCTCGGTGAATCCTCCGCTCGGACCTAGCACCACCACTCTACCAAATGATTTTGCATCGAAATTGCTTTCTGAGAGGTAGGGTGACCAAGGACAAGGATAGTACAGAAAGTGAATCTACTTAAAGGCTGTTCACGATAAAGTATGAACTTTCAAAATCAACCTTAGAAAAATGTCACTGCCCCTACCTGCATTTATTTTAACGGGCGCACTGAGCGGTATGCGCCCAGTAAAGTTGGCAATGAGGAATGGGAAATAGTTCCATATCTTAATGTCGAATAAAAAGCGTTAAATAACAGTTTGTGAAAACTTACATTATTTCTTTCGCTGTATGTTTGTTTTTAATGCTTAGAAGTGTAAAAATGAGAATTTTTGGAAAATATTTACTTTTCTAATAATTTCACTGTTTCACTTGACCGACGCATGGCTAAAGTGATGAGACCCTGGCAATGTTATTTTGACATAAGGCGGAAGAATTCGCAACGTGCATACAAGTAGATCTTTAGCAGGGCTTTCATAAGTGCTTATTTCACCGTGAATAGCCTATAAATCTTTTATCTACAGGAACCACCTTTCTTCAAAGACAGGATTGAAAGCCTTGTGTATAGTTATAGGCTGTTCACGATAAAGTGAGCACTTTTGAAAGCGATCTCATGTGGAATAATAGTCATTAAATATATTTTATTGTAATCTTAGATGTTTCCTTCGTAGTGAAATAGAATACATACACTGTGTTCATTACTTACTTGACAGCATTTATTTTAAAAAATGCGGGTAAAGTATTACAAATGATGGAAAGGAAAAAGTAACTAGGGTCTTAAAAGTGCTCATTTTATCATGAACAGTCTACAGTAGATAGGGACAATTTAAACTATAGAGTTGTGTTCAACACAGCCCAATAGGTACGAGAAGTACGGAGAAATTTATTTATTTCCATACAACCTTGTGTGTTACAACAACCATCAAATGACACAAAACATTCCTACGTTTTGCAAGTGAAAGATGATGTTTTGAAAAATAGGCGTACGAGTTATGATAAGCTATCTTATCAATCAAATAAATGTCATAGGCGAAAGTGCTTTAATAACGATTAATGTATTTAAGTTTCAAATCTGGATTAGCTACGTGTGTAGCTCATACAAAAATCTAAAATTCCGACCAAAAAAAAACTCTGTCGGAAAATAACTGACGTTAGAAATAAACATTAACGTGGAAAGTGCACAATTAGTCCGTCAATTTCTACGGAATGAAACCCGAGAACGATGGAACAATATCCTGGCCAGATTGGATAAGTAAACACTGCTGTCAATCACCCCAGTTTACTTCTAAGGGTAGTATGTTAAATTCCGACAGTGAAGCTGTAAAACAAAGGCGAGGAAAGTTTAAGAGCTTATATCCGTTACGTGCATCTAGCACTGTATGGAAATGTTCTGCATTACGAAGAAACGTACGAGTGAAACGCATTTCTTAAATAATTTTCTCATTAACTAAGCATATTTTAAAAATTCCTTGAGACACAGTGTATAGGATCCAAAACATGGGTTATTTTTTTCATAAGCGTAGGCAGAAATCGAGGTATAATGAAACAAAAAATATATCAGTGGCCATCACTTCGAGCGTTTTTTGCTCGTTGACGTACTGCTGTACCGATTAGAAAATCACCTTTTCACAGAAATCTAAAAAAATATTGTAAATATGCTTAATATTGTCCTACGCTTTCTGAGTTTCTAGATATGGACACCATAAACTCGAGGTACGTGGACGCCGCTTGTGGTTGCTTGTTAGTATGCGTGTGTCAAACTACATGAACAATGGGAGATTAGCGATTGGGAAGTAAAGGCTGCCAGCAGTGACTGCCTTTTATTTCCAACAACACGCAAACATCAGCATTGGTGATGTAGGGTCTAAATTTTTTTTTTCAAAGTGGTCTATGTACAGGCGGCTGCCACATGACGCGCCAGTTACGTTCGCCTTCGTGATACGCTACCCACCCCTGCACGCAGGTACGAGAACGATACGCTACCCACCCCTGCACGCAGGTACGAGAACGATACGCTACCCACCCCTGCACGCAGGTACGAGAAGTTGCGGACTCCCGGCTCTCTTTTACTATCTTCAATTTAAATTTAACAATACTAGATGAATGTTTCTAACATTTTACTACTAGATTTTATTTTTATATGATAATATAGCTGTTATGGTTTGAATTTCGTCATGTAATTTACAAGCATTTTGTATATGTACCTATATACAGTATGGTCCACCTAACGAGGACACCTCCAAAATTTCCAGAACGGTTGCAGATCACGAGATGCTGTTTTCACTAAATGTAATTACGTACGGGGGCAAGTAATTTGCCGCAAAGTGACTATTCGTTACGCGTATATGGACATAAATAATTCAACCACATATGAATTTTCCCCTGGAATCATACATTTATTTCAACGACATCTGAAAGTACGTGCAAAGAGCAATTCGGTGATATAGCATATGAAATGGAATGTAACACAGACACGCCAAGAAATAATGTCCAAGTATGATTAAGTTACGTGGGCTGGTAGCATGGGGCAGGGGACCTGTATTCACAGCTGTAAGCAAGCAACACGCGCCGTGATTCATCCTGGCGGGACCGCTTCCTTATCGCAGCATCGCGCTTGCCTTAATGTGGCAAGGAGCACGGAATACGATTGGACAAAGTAGAGCACCGCAGTGGAGAGAAGACAGGCAATGTGAGTGCAAGTCTGATATCAATACATTACATTTTATTCAGATACCAACATAATTCAGAAGATTCGTTTCCTAGTCATTAACTGTACTGAGTAACGAGTGCGTACAGAGGCACAGCAAAAATTGTATAAACCAGCCTAAGAAGAAATGCAATCACATCCGCATGCATAGTACAAAAGAGTACAGTTATGGTTGAAACGCTTCACATTAGGTATTTTCACAGCATGTGCTGGATGTGTTTATTATCGACAGTAATACACACCTGTATACTCACATTTAGTGAGCGACGAGCGGCCTGAAGTATTTCTGGGGTAATGCCCCTGCAAGCTGCCACAATGCGTTCCTGCATGTCTTATGGCGTCGTATGAACCGTGTTGTACATCCTATATCTCAGTATTCTCCACAGGTAAAACTCAAGAGTGTGAGGTTGGGGGAGCGAGCTGGCCATCTTACAACACCACTACGCCCTAACCTCTGGTTTGTAAACGTTTCACTTAACACTTGCCTCGCCACCAAAGAAAAATTCACAGGACAACCATCACGCTGAAACCACATGCCACGCCGTATGTTGAGCAGTATGTCGTCCAGAAGTGCCAGAAAGTTCTCTGAGGAAATGTGCCTACGTATAGTCGGTCATTGTGTACAAGTCAACTGCCCATGCTACCGGCTCAATTAACTTAATCATATTTGCACATTATTTCTTGGCATTTCTGTGTTACGTTCCATTTCATATGCTATATCACTAAATCATATGTGGTTTAAATATTTCTGTCCATACACGTGTTACGAACAGTCACTTTGCGGCAAATTACTTACCCCGTACGTAATTACATTTAGCGAAAACTGCATCTCGTGATCTGTAACCGTTCCGGAAATTTTAGGGGTGTCCACAATAGGTGGACTACCCTCTATGTATCAGAGAGAGTTTTAAAAGTACCGTACTTCCGTGGTGGTCAGCAATGCGTGGTTGATTTATTTTGGAATGTAACCAGATCCAACTTGCATTTAAGGTGACTCCCTAGTAAAATATTGTTTGTGAAATCAGTGTTTACGCGTATGCGCGTATCTCAGTAAATGAATGTTCCGGGAATATTACCCCCCTGCCCCGAAGGGTTAAAAAAACTATTATCTAGATGCGCCACTTCTTACTTTTATCCTAGTAAATATATTAAAAAAAATTAAGTTTAATTGTGTTGGGGACACGGCCGTTTGTGTATACGTTGACGCGCTCGAACGCCTTGATGTTTATTTTACGTTCCCGGCACCGCTTCATTCGATCATATGGGGTTTTATGGGTATCACTGGATTGCTTTTGAGATGCTCTTTCCAACCGTACATAATTTGTGCATTTCGACTTGGTTCTTTAACGAGCAGACGCCAAAAGTGTGTTAACTTCAATTATACTTTTAACATAAAACGCATACAATTTCACCATAACCATGCCACGCAATCGATTGATCTTAACGAAAACTGTCGATTAAAAAACAAACGAGTGGCATATCTTCTCCTAGGCAAAAGTTGTACTACGCGGAATTTATGAGACGCGGCGAAACGAAATCAAAATGGTGGCAACTTCCCCCCCCCCCAACTTCATCGCTGTGCGCGATGCTTCGCATGCTCCCCCATTCAACGTAACATTCTTTGATCCTTTGGCAATCGAGTTGTGTAATTAAATTTCGAATGTAGAAGATAGATTCGGAGCTGCAATGCCAAACTCTATCCCTCGATTTTGTTATCATCGGATTTTCTGGATTGCCTATCCTCTATGGTTGCACATCTAAAGACGTATTCACGCCAAAAAAAAGAATATCCAGTGTTCATTTAAAAAATCACCAGGTCTGCCACCAGATTTGAACGGAAATCGCTAACTTTTCGACCCGTCGCGAATACGGAATTTGAACGGCAGACCATTATCTGAAATCAGTACGTCTGGTGAGAGAATCTACAAGCAAGTTGGCAGCTCTGCAGTCGGACACGAGGCAGAGGCGAGGCGGCGCCGGACAACATCCGGCGCCAGACAGGCGACATGGCGAGGTCGTCCCGTCCGGGGACATGTATCCTCCTCGCGTTCGCGTCTCTAGTAAACGCGATGCTTCAAAACAGGGTAGGAGAAATTTAGATTCCCGCAGTAAATTTGACGAGGACCTTCAGTGATACTCACAATTAATTCTACGTTTTTTTTGGAAACCATGCTTTTTTTTGTTCTTCCCGTTATGTATCCTTCCACCACACGTAAAAACTAACCTTGTAACAGACCTAAAGGCTGTTCACGGTTAACTGTGCCTAAGATCTATGAACTTCTCTGCCCATTTTGTGTCCTTCCACTATATGTAGAATTAGCGTTGTCACCGATCGTCTCGCTTTATTCACGCGCGAGCCAAGCGTAATTTTGATATCGGTGAAATGGTCAAGGATGTAAATATGTTAATAAGTCAGTTCTTACGCTATACTGCATTAAAAAAAAAATCTAAAATTATTAAAAATAAATTCAGTGGCCACAAATGTAAAGTTTACGTTTTGAATACGAAATTAAGATTTGGGATTACTTTTTGTACTTCGCTACCAACTTAACTGGGAAACTGCCAGTGTATCCTCTGAAAAAGATGCTGTTAGGGGTAGAGATTTTTTTTCTCACATGTTGATTTTAAAAGTGCTCAGTTCACAGTGAACTACCTATAGTTAACTGTATGCATGCTCCGATAAAGTGACCCGTGGAATTAATAATAATAATTATTATTAATGTGTCTGTCTGGGAAAAATTTTCACTGTGATAAAACAAAAGGAAGCAATATGCAATAAATGCCGTTCAAGCACGGAGTTTACGTTAAACTGTATACAGGCATAGTCACTGGCAGGCATTACATTTTTCATAGTTTCATTTGGAATGTGCTTAGTTAACCATAAACGAGACTACGCGTAATGTGCGCCTGAATGACGCCTCTCAACGAGATTTGCAGTTTCTCGACATTAGCTCTGAATATCTCAAGAGCGCATTGAAATGAAATATTTAAGCCACTGATGTCTAGTCAATGTTTTTTTTTTTGCAAATGGCCGCCAGCTTTTTTGTAGTCTGGTCCGCGGAGCATAAATGTAAAAATCATAATAACCTCAAATACGTAGACTGAAGAGTAATGAGTAGGGTCACCTGTTTTTCTCGAAAAGATTTACGTGAAGGCTAAACTGAAATGACCTATGGCACACGTGCAGTTTTTCCTTTGGTGATTGGTCACACGTCTTTGTCGGGAAACCGTTCCTTTCCTGACTGGGCCAATCAGAATCAGGTAACTCCGACGGCGAGTGCCCGTGATTCGCGGGCAGAGTCCTGCAGAGCGTGACAGTTAAAAATCATCCAATCACGAAAGTGGATCTGAGCTGTTGTGTTTTGGAGTACAAGCAATCCTGAAATCTTTTCGGGGAAAACAGCTGGCCCTAGTAATACGTATAAATCAGTTTTATTAATGAGACGCAATATTTTATCATATCACTTGACCGACGCATGAACGAAGTGACCAGGCCTGAAACCGTGTTAATTTTACATAAGGCGGAAGAACACACAGTGTGCACATAAGTAGATCTTAAGCAGCCCTTTCAGAAGTGCTCAATTTACCGTGGATGGCCTATACTTATCACTGTTCTATTGGTTTACAGTACGCTGTAATGCACGACGTTCAATACTGGTGACTTGTTGGCCAATATAATACCGAGTTGACAGTTTCCCGATGATATGTTCCTTCTTAGGTGACATAGCATTTCAATCCGTTCTGTTAATTTGGGTACTTAACACTTTGAATGCTGCCGTTGCAGAAACATTGAGCTTCTGAAGTCGCGAGAGAAGTGTGATCCTGGACCACAGTTGCAGCCGTAAAATCATTAAAAAAAAAAAAAAAAAAAAAAAACCGTTCGTCTCGACTTGAGCGGTAGTGAGTGTCGTTGGATACGTTATTACGAAGAAGCTTCCATAACTGCATGCATGCAGGCTCGGGTAGCAGGTCTCGATGGAAGCTTCCATCCGAGCTTGTGCGGAAAAAGTTATCGTGGCATACATACTTCAGTTGCTCTGCGCTCCACGCGTATTGTCAACCGCGATTCGCTATGTCGACCGCAGGGAGAAAAAAGGGTCGAGTGCGCGCCCGAGATGCGGACCCTTGAAACCACTCTCCATGCCAGAAATTGGACTGCTTTTATGCTAATACGACTAAAATAAACGACGTGAATAGGAGTGACGTTAGTATAGGGTATTCACGGCAAAACGAGCAATTTTGAAAGCCCTGCACAGTATCTACTTGTATCCACGTTGTGTATTCTTACGTCTTATGTAAGATTAACATTGCCATGGTCCTCGTCTCTTTATTCACGCGATAGTTAGGTAAAACTGTTAACTTAATAAAAAATAAAATAATTTTGCTAATCTGGTCATTTTTACACCTCGATGCACAAAAAACCAGAAAACGAAAGAAATATTTTTGACCTATCACAAATGGTTACCGAGCACTTTTTATTCGAAGTTAAGATATAGAACTACTTTCCATACATCGTTACCAACTTTACTGGGCACATGTCACTCAGTGCGCCCGTTGAAATATATGCAGGTAGGAGCAGTAACATTTTTCTTATGTTGATTTCAAAATTGCTCACTTTATCGTGTTCATGGAAATAAGTGCTTAGTGTTGACCATTTGACTTTGACAGTTGTATTGGAGTAGGGTAAGTCAATGTTGAGTACTTGCGCAGGAAACGGAGATAAGAGTCCCTCATTGTACATGATCTCAATATGCACTTCTGCGTACTTCGTCATAGAGAACACTTGTTCACATACACGTGTGCTGCTAAATAATCATGTCATGAAAATGGCACGCCTTTGAATTCCATGATAAGTTCCCGGCCACCCGATGTTTCACCATCTCGCTGCGACTCTTCCAAGGTCGCGCCGGCTAGGCTGCTCACTCGAGAGAAATCATGTATAATCCATTCACGGTTACTTCGGCCTATTCTGAAGCACAGCTAAAATTATACTTCCAGGATATTCCTCCGCCTCGTGCAAACTAAGCTTAACTAATCCTAGAAAATTACACCAGAGGACGACGAACTATACCCGTGTGCACTCAGTTGTAACGGCATTTTGTATAAGAACTATTTATCACTATACGCTGCCAACATATCTATTTTCTCCCTGTTTTTAATTCAAACTATTTATAAATGAAGCATTATATATATATATAAACAAAATATGAATAACATATTTATTTAACAGAAAAAAACTTTTTATGAACACAGGTATAAAACGTTTGTGATATATGTCATATGTTGGAAATACCTAAACACGTCATACGTGGGGAGATTTTTCAAAGGTTTGATTCAAAAAGGCCGAAGACAAGCGTAAATAGACTATAGCTTATAACTTACTGATCACAGGTATAATGAAGTATTACAAAATATTTTGTTCAATATTAACACCGTCTGTTTGATACAAGAACAAAATCTGTGATATCACGTTTTGTTATTTCGACACACGCACAGTTAATACAATTTTCTGACGTTTCAAGGAAAAGCGACGGTAAAAAAAATATTTATTTAGAACTCGCTCTTTCAATACTGAACTGTTCGTAAATTTCACAAAATAGTCTTTGATAAATTGTTAGTTACTAATTCCTTTTTCTGTACGTCAGGTAAAAAAAAAAAAAACGAAAAAAAACCTAGCGTTTTACCTGCGATCTCTTTTTTTTTACACTAATTGGCTATCATTGTAGACAATTGGCACTGTGGAATATTTCAATGTAAATATTTTTCAGGGGAGAAACGAGAGTCGATATTTTGTTGCCAATTCGTAAATTTGGTTGGTCGTCGAAAAGTGCCAACTTCAGGCAAAAATCTTTGTAGATATCCCTTTGTTTACGATATTTGTACTCTTGTAAAACAGTGTTTCAAACCATTGCGACTCTGCATTCGCCGCTTGAAATTCTGGATGAACAGAAGACGTACGCGAAACTTACTCTTTAATTAATAATTCAGTGTCTTATGAGTGCCAGTGTGTTCAAGTTACATAGCTCCAGCTTCTACAGGCGCACTACAGGAGTGTAAGTGTTTTAAGGTATTGACACACATGTATTCCAAAGATATTTCCCAACCTAAGAGTATATTGTTGTTTTCCCTATTCATACCTACACAGTGTGTAAGTACACTAGTGCGTGTATCTCACCGTGGGGTAAGTGGCGCCTTAAGATACTATCCAGTAATTGTATTATCACACACCACAATAAAATATTCTTCAAATGCACCAAAGAGTCAAAATCTACTATATTGACTAACACCACAACATGCAGGCGGTGCACTACTAGCCTATACAGAATTATTACAATATACCCGCTATAATAATGGGTGTGATAACTGACGTATGAAAATCTGAGAGCCGTATGACAGACTGACACTCGACACACGTCTTGTTTTTACACGCGGAGGTGGAAGGAAGGAAACTCATACATGGTCATAAACAGAAACAGCTCAGTGACATAAAATCTCTGACACGCGTCGAAATTTCTATCAAACCGCTTTCAATAAGTTTGGTCAAATTGTGACGGAAATCCCGTCACTACACGTCTGTGAATAATTTACACCTTGCCAATAAGTGGAATCACTCTTAAAATTAATCAGTCGGTCGGACCACGTCGCCATTTACCTCGGAAAAAAGTACTCGCTCTGTCTGCCTGGTGACCGGTTGAATTGTGCAGCTTACGACCCGGTACGCATGAACTTTCACACACGTCGACCTAGATTAAAACACTAATAAAATAGAACTGCGATGTTCTTGCTAGCTTCGCGTCAGTACCAAACATTTCGATAAAAATATCTGAGATACCGGAAAATAACTGGATATGTCCGTGCCGAATTTTCACGTGCAGCAACACCGAGGCTGGAAAATAAGTGTGCACCGGACTAACGTTTCAGTGATACGTCGTGGGAGCGCAGCACATTCGGCGACCACTTTGGTAAACAGCTTGGGATGGTGCGTGGCGCCGACAAAAACGTGACGTTTTGTTATGTTACTTCCGGAATCTTGGTCAATAGGACGGAAGTTGAGGGCATAATTGTAACCTGATTGGATGTTATTAATTTCATTGTGTTATACCCCCTAAGGGAAATTGATGTCCGCTGCGTCGGTCACCATAAATGGTAATGTTTTCTGCCATTGGCTGCGTATTGCTTGTACCCTCCTAGGAGTAATTGAAAACTCCTCGATTTCTTGGAAAAATCGGTTTTTAAGGGGAAAATTAAATTGATTGGTAGCGCAATAGGGCGGCGCGGTGTATTTAATGCCGGCTCGCGCTGCTCTCTGGGTCAGTTCAGCGACCTCGAGGGGGCAAGCTTCTACCATGAGATAAATAGTACTTTATTTGAAATCACCAATGTAGGCCCCTAAAGCGAACAGGTCACTTACGTCACTTTGACGTTAGGCAGGGGCCATGATGGTCGTAAAATAATTAAAATTTGCGAAATGTTGACCTTTTAGCCCGAAATCCAATACTGTTACTTTTTGTAACCACGTTTTAGTGGCTATGTTGTCACCAAGACGTGACGTGGTGGTAACCACTAGAAACCACTTGTAAACGTTTTTCAAACATTTGTAAACTATTGCAAACCTTGGGAAACAATTGTAATTTCTGTAAATACTTGTTAATAATCGTTGATTATGGTCTCAGTTTCTGGCATTAAGGAGCTATGCAAAACTCCTTGTCTTTATGATTTTAAAGAAGAAACTTTGCGAAGTTTAGGGCTTATTCAAAAATCCAATTCACTCGTGGAGTTAAGGCTGACGTTGCTTAGCAGTTGCCGTGGGATTGCGAGTAAATCAAAACTTAAATATTGTTTGATGACCAGTAATGTTACACAAAATTTTTTTTTTTTTAATTCCTAGTGTATAATGTAATAATTTCAATGGCAAATGTAGGTGCGACAGAAATATAGCAGCCATTTGTAATGGTTAATGGAGGTCACCTGCTCTATATATTTTGTGTGATGGCCTTTTGCAGTTTGCATTTACATTTTAATATGGCCAGTAAGGAGCCAAAAATAACCTCTATAAGTATTAGTGGAATACCAACGAAAGTATTGGTGTCTGAATTTGGTTGCATTTTATTCTATATTGTGACAACCGGGGTTTTATGTAAATGTATTTTAATTATAAAATTGTCGCACATGGGAAAGGAAAATAATGTTCCCCTTTAATCTGTTATGTAAGTAATCTAACAAAATAAGCTTATCATGTGTAATATTTTCTGCAAGAAATGTAAATGAAAAAAAAATTGAAAGGAATATTTAAAATTAAAATAAACATGTCCACACTTCTTTGTTTCTATTGCAGATCGTTGCAAACATTTAACTACCCTTACACTGTACAGAAAAATGGTTTTTTGTATGGCATTTGCCATTCTTAGTGTTCTGATTGGTTTTTGCTAGAGTTTATGCAAATCCCGCCTTGCCACGCCCTTGGTTTAGGACGCAGCAAGGTCAGAAAATATAAATGGGCAGTTGTGACGTCATAGAAACGTCATAAACACCGCCATATTTGATTGCAAATATTAAGCATAGCTTCAGTTTTCGTCAAACATTCGAAGATTACACAGGTTCTAACACTTTTTTATGTTTGACGGGCTCAGCCAATCAGAATCATGCACGATAAAATTGGTCGTGCCGAATTTTTAGAATAACGAACAATTGCTGGAAATGAAATTGGTTATGAAAGCGATACTTTTTTGCAGAAGCTGGCTGATCATGAATGTTACTTTCAGTGAATATTGCACAAAATATTAAGAAATCGGAGGCATTAAGATTAATTGTGCAGGAAACATATCTGATAGGTAAAATTTTAATCTTGTACACAAGTGAAAATAAATCACAAAACTCGTTACAGTTCTTCTTGCGTGGACTGCATGGAAACACAAGAGCAGTATATCACTTTGAAAATAATTTTTGAATACAAATTCAGATCAGATTCTCCCAGAAAAAAAAAATCTCAGAGTGACACATTTTCAAACACATTCAAAATTATTTTTGAAAAAATTTGTTGGAAATAAAAATTTGATTGCCGTATTTCGTCTTGTCAAATATATTTAAAGGTGAAAATCTGACAGTGTTGCAGGGTTAATGAGAGAACCCTTTATTAGTCATTTGTTTGCCGAAGTCGGCTTAGGTAGGTTATATCATACTGCCAATGTTAAAACATAGAAGGAATCACAAATGTTCACTTTGTTAGGTTGGCAAACCAAACGCTTGACGTCGCCAGCCAGAAATTTTTTTTAAATACAGGCGTACATTTTTAGGTGGAAATTATTGATTGTGTAATTTATCCATAGTTATTTCATACCACGAATGCATTTGCGAGAACAATAATACAATAATGAAGATAAAACAGTACTTTATAGACAGTTTCTTGTAAATGTTTACGAAAATACACGTGGTATGAACTAATACCTGTGAAGACTACCCTAATGTGCTGCCACCCTACTGTGCTGCCACCACCAAATGAAAATTATGTAACCAAGTACGTGTTTCTATAATATATACAGAGACAAACCACATGATTGTTTATTGTGCATGTACTGTATTTACGCGAGATGCCGGACGAAAATATTATTATTATTATTTTTTTTACCGAGGTTGTGAGACCTGTACAACCTCTGTATCGTGTGTATTCGCCAAGGATTCGTTTTCCTTATTCGAACTTTTGGTGTTCAGAGAAAACTGAGTAAAATGCCCGCCCTCGGTGAGCTATAGTATCTCCGAGTCCCGACACTTGACTGCTTTGCTGTCAGTGCGACTATAGGCTTTTCACGGTAAAATGAGCACTTTTGAAAGCCCTGCTTAAGCTGTACTTGTATGCACATTGTGTATTATTCCGCCTTATGTAAATGTAACATTGTCATGGACCTCATCACTTTATTCATGCGCTGGTCAAGTAAAACTGTGAAATTATTACAAAAGTAAATATTTAACAAATCTTCTAATTTTTTCATTTTGATGCATTAAAAAAGCATAAAGGGGGAGAAATAATTAAAAATATCACAAATGGTAGCCTGACACTTTTTATTCGACGTTAAAATATGGAACTACTTTCCATCCTTCGCTACCAACTTTACGGGACGTATGTCGCTCAGAGCGCCCGTTAAAATATATGCAGGCAAGGCCAGTGATATTTTTATAAGGTTGATTTCAAAAGTGATCACTTTATCGAGAACAGGCTTTATAAAAAAAAAAAAGACGTTGATAGGATTTGAGGTCACAACACTATTTACGTAAACATGAGTTTTGAGAGGTTTCTATACTTCCTCTAACGAATTTGCAGTGTAGTTCGATTGAATCCAAATTGGTAAAAATATTTTATTATCATAAAAGTGCTTGTCTTTGGAAATAAAAATATAAACAAACACGGGCATCAGTGTCGCCCAAGTGACATTGACAGATGTCTGGTGTGGGTTAGATCAAAGTTGGGGACGTGCAAAGAAAACGAAAAATCAGGCTAGTTCATTTTCATGGTGGGTTTGCAATCAAAATACACAAGCACAGGACATAGAACATAACAGTAGAACATTCAAGCTATCGGAATTTTTGTGAGAAATCGATTTACAATCGAATACTTGTGTATTATTTTTAGTCAATGAAAATTGGTGACGAGTCTGACGGCAGTGGCTAGTGTTCGTAAATAAAGGCTGTTCACGATAAAGTTAACACTTTTTAAATCAAAATTAGAAAAATTTCACTGCCACTGCCTTCATTTATTTCAACGGGCGCATTGAGTGGCATGCACCCGATAAAGTTTGTCATGATGGGAGGAAAGCAGTTCTATAACTTAACGTCAAATAAAAAGTGTTAGATAACCATTTGTGATACTGAACCTTTTTTTTTTTTTTTTTTTTTTTTTTCACCGAAGTGTAAAAATGATCAAATTGGTAGAACTCGACCTGCGAATGAATAAAACGACGAGGCCTATGGCAATGCTAATTTTATTTAGGGCGGACGAATATACAACGTACATACAAGTAAATCTTAAGCAGGGTTCACAAACGTGCTCATTCTACCGTGAACAGCCTATAAAACATTTTCATACTATATTGTTACAAGGTGTTGAAAAATTTACAGACATGATTTTTTTTTTCTTTTCTGCAATTGTAAAGATGTGAATAACCATTCAAATTTTCTACTCTTTAACAATTACCAAGTCTTTTATTTCCAGCGACATTTATTCGTTTCTGCATTATAACTCTTTTTCTATTTAAAATAAACATCTTCGTTAAAAATGTTTTCCTCTGCTCCGTTTCGCTGTCGATCCATGCGCCTACTTAACAAATAAAATATAAACAGTTCCTTTGTGCACTGTGCCATAGGCTGTTCAAGATAAAATGAGCACTTTTGAAAGCCCTGCTTAAGATATCCTTTATACACGTTGTGTATTCCTCCGCCCTATGTAAAAATGACATTCCTATGGGCCTCATTACTTTATTCACTCGCCAGTCAAATGAAACTGTGAAATTATTAAGAAATTAAATACCTTACAAATCTGCTCATTTTTACACTTTGATGCATTAAAAAAAACCATAAGCAAAAAATTTAGTTATCAGAAAAGATTACCTAACACTTTTTATTCGACGTTAAGTAATGAACTACTTTCTATCCATCAGTACCAACTTTATTGGGCGAATGTCACTCAGTGCGCCCATTAAAATATGTGAATGCTGAGGCTGTGATTTTTTCTAAGGTTCATTTCTTACGCGCTCACTTTATCGTGAACAGCCTCTGGGAACTCTCCTGCACATCCGCCATGCGCAGTTGTGAATCAATAGATTCGAAAAATGTGGCGGTCAGCCCTTGTGCACGCGACCTATGTTTTGTTGTGAACCAAGCTTGTACAGTCTTGTGGTTGCTGGGGCCTGACTACAATGCCTAGCGACTCTGCACAATGCGGGTGCGCGATGCAAGCTTCAAGGGAAAGAACTTGGGTGCGATGGGGGGGGGGGGGGGTCGGGCCTGGCGAAAGACGAGTGTGAGAAGGGGGGGGGGGAGGGCGGCTCCCGCTGGACCGGCCCGACTTCAGCCTCCGCTCTTCAGTCACGGTTGGAGTCGTGTCGCGAGAGGGTGCTCCCACCAGAGACATCTCTGAACGTGCTGGAGACTTAGGCGCCCGGTCACCGTCCTCGCAATAAACTTCTTTCAGCCAGTAGGTGAGTGCCGTACATTGTTGTATAGGGTATTCAAGGTGAAGTGAGCCCTTTTGGAAGCCTTCTCATTTCGAATAATAGGCAATAAATACATTTTGTTGTAGCCTTAGACGTTAACTCCCGGATGCGATGGAATATACACACTTTATGCTTTCCTTTTATAACAATATTTATTTAAAAAGGTTGTTAAAGGATAACATATGACTGAAAAGAAAAATAACTATGGTCTCAAAAGTGCTCACTTTACCGTGAACGGCCTATAGTCTATTCGCGGTTTCTTCGCACTTTTTGCATGAAACTTTTCGAAGATTACCCTACGTATGGCGTGTTCAGCCGTTTCCTAAATATGTCATATCTCACAAAGTTTTATTCTTCTGTTAACATAAAAGTACCTTATTTTTGTACGTGAAACTTTTATTTACATATTATATATAAGTTATTACGTTTCATTTATAATTAATACGAAGAAAAACAGTACAGAAATTGGTGTGTTAATAATCCCTAGTAAGAAATAGTTCTTATGCAAAATTGTTACAAAACTGAGTGCACACGAATGCGTTGCGTTGTCCCTTTGACGCAATTTTGTTGACTTGGTTAAGCTTTGTTTGAATGAGGCGGAGGAATATCATGATAGCAGAACTTTAGTACGGCTTCAGAAAAGTTCGAAGTAACCATGGGAGGACATTTTTTATGTATCGTGTTACCGGTCGCCGGCTCGAATTTTACCGGAACTTTTTTATTTTGCCGGAGGAGGCGAGAGAACGTATTGTTTTCTTAGCTGCGTATAAGTATAAACTGACGCTTAACGTTTAAATTTGTCGTTGAAACATGTCTCTTCGTGTTTATTCTCTTTCATTATAAGTAGTGGGTGTAAGAGTATCAAATTTTTTTAGGTTTTTCGAAAATTTCACAGTTTAAATTGAATATAGGCTGTTCACAGTTAAATGAGCATTTTCGAAAGTCCTGATTAAGCTATACATTTATACACGTTTTGTATTCTTCCGCCTTTTGTAAAATTAACATTGCCATGGGCCTCACCGCTTTATCCATGTGTCGGTCAAGTTAAAACTACGAAAATTATTCGGAGAGTAACTATTTTACATATCTGCTAATTTTTACACTTCGGTGCATTAAAAAAAAAAAAACAGAAAGCGAAAGAAATCACTTGAGTTATCGCGAATGGTTACCTAAATCTTTTTATTCGATGTTGAGATATGGAACTACTTCATCGGTACTAACCTTACTGGGCGAATGCCGCTCAGTCAGGGGCGGCGACTTTTTTTCTAAGGTTCATTTCGAAAGTGCTCACTTTATCGTGAACAGCCTTTACCAGTACTCAAGCCCTCAGCAATGTAACAACTTAAAAATTCGCGAGACGATTCTCACTTGTTAAAAAGGATAAACAAAGCCGGACTTTCAAAATATTTCGACTTGTTGTTAAGCAAGCAACACCGCAAGGAAGCTCGAGTCAGGAGCGCTACGTTGTTGACATTCAGACCACCTCGTTTGTTGTTGGTAGACGTGGTAAGCCGATTACAGCGTAAGTTGCCAATAAATGTCATTATACGTCCTGATAAGTCAGGTAGAGAATATTTAATATGTAACTGTGAACTTGGTCGCTGGGTTATGACTTCCTAATGAGCATATATTATATATATATATTACTAAGGTAATTAAGGTCCTCACTTATATGCTGGATGGGTATTATGTATTCGGGGAACAGCATACTAACCTAAACGTTTTTTTCTACAAAGTCACACGCATTTTTGGAATGCTCGGAATTCGAACACAGAACTGCGGGTTGCAAAGCTAAACACTTCAGCAACATCAACCACCGAGGTGTGACTTTTTGACCTGAATATATACGTCTTTGAATTTGCAACCATAGTGGGAGGCAATCCAAAAAAAAAAAAATCCGATGATAACAGCTCCGATTCTATCGTCTCCATTCAAAATTCAATTACAGCACTCGATTGCCAAAGGAGCAAAGAATATGTTACGCTGAGTGAGGACTGCGAAGCATCGCTCGTGGCGTGGAATTGGTAAGGGGGGGGGGGGGGGGGGTTCGCAATTTTGAGTTCGTTTCGCCGCGCCTCATAACATCCGCGTAGTATACCTTTTGACTAAAGGCTACGACGCTCGTTTGAGTTTCAATCGACAGCTCTCGTCAAGATCAATCGACTGTGTGTATAAAAAACATTTGTGTAGCGTGGTATTGGTGAAAATGTGTACGTTTAATGTAAAAAAAATTAAGAATACTTAACACAATTTCGGTTTATACTCGTCAAAAAGCCAAGTCGAAATACAGAAATCGTGTACGGTAGGAAAGAGCATCTCAAAAGCAATCCAGTGATACCCATAAAACTAGATATTATCGAGAGAAGCGGTGCCGGGAACGTAAAATAAACATCAAGGCGTCCGAGCGCGTCAACGTAGACGTATCCACGCAAAACAAACGGCCGTGTCCCCAACACAGCCAAACCCAATTTTCATTACCGCGTTTTGCTTCAAAATTATACTTGCGAGGGGAAAAAAAGAGGGAGACTTTCGTTTTATGATTGTTCCCGTGACTAGCTTTTCATACTCCCAGCGTTGCGATTCGAGTACTAAACCCTTTTCTGGCGCCTCGTGTGGAAATGTTGACGAAGTTTTTACTGTCGATAGATTTTCTCGGGTATCTTCCGTTTGCAATGCGGCTCTATTTTAGGTTTCCATATAGAGATAGTATTTTCCAACCTTTGTACGAGGTTTACAGTTGGTTACGTATTACATTTGCAATCAATGTTTTTAAAGTGAGCACTTCTTAAATGAACCCTAGAAAAAAGTCACTGCCCCTCCATGCATATATTTAAATGGGCGCACCGAGTGATATTCGCCCAGCAAAATTGGTAACGATGGATAGAAAAGAGTTCCATATGTTAACGTCGAATAAGAACTGTTAGGTAACAATTTGTGACAACTTAAATTATTTCTTTCGCTTTATGTTTTTTTTTAATGCTTCGAAGCGTGAAAATGAGCAGATTTGTATAATATTTACTTTCCTAATAACTTCTCAGTTTTACTTGACCGACATATGAATAAAGTAACGAGGCCCTATGGCAATGTTACATTTACATAAGGCGGAAGAATACACAACGTGCATACAAGCTGATCTTAAGCAGGGCTTTCAAAAGTGCTCATTTTACCGTGCACAACCTATACTCGCTTCTCAGCAAGGCGAACCCGTTTCGATTCCCGGCGGGATAGACCGGATTTTCGAATGCGGGAGACGTGGCGAACGTTGCAATTGGCCGGAGGGTTTTCTCGCGGTACTCCCGTTTCCTCTGCCATCGCGTTTCGACACTGATCCGTTCTCACCTCACTTTACCCTCAGCCTCTCAACTCAACTGACTTGTGGAGGTTCTAGTTTACAGTTACGTTGGCAAATAATTGTGAGAAGTGGTTCTGTCTTTTTCCCAAACTTAAGTGTAAAAAGTATACAATTACTGCACGTATGACAAACAACTATTTGCAAATAGTTACCAAAAATTGTTTTTGTATACTGAGAGATAGGCCAGCAAAATATTTGTTTTTATAGGGCAGAAAATATATCTATTTGCCCCAACAACATATTTTGTTGAGTAAACGAAACTTGAAAAGTAACGAAATGAATTTCGTTCATCCAAGAAAATACATGTTTGACTAAACAAAATCTGTTTGTTGCACCAAAACAAATTAGAACGTCAGTGAAATAGTTTGTTGAATCAGCTGTAAATATTTTTTTGGCCGCTCATTTGATTGACTTCGTTTAAAAATACATATCGAGAGTTTCTTTGCAATTTTCGTGACATTTAAGATATTATCCGTGTTTGTTAGTGGATATAATTATGCAGAATAAATGTTTAAACATCCTAATAAAACAATTCCAACTGGAAAATAAAAAGTAAAGCTGTAAAACTAAAGCTATTCATTTTAGCATGTTGACCAGTTTTTAAACTGAATACATTAAAAAAAAACATTCCAATTTCATCTATTTAAGCTGAAGTTGCTTGCGCGTAGCTCTCGGGCGGAGATGATCCATGTTCTAACCTCGGTTGGACTTCCAGTTTTACTATATCACCCGAAACTGTTTAATTTACTTAGAGATAAACAAATATTTGATGGTACCTACTAAGTCTTTGTTTGGACAAATCAGATAAGAACTAATACTAAATGATTTGGTTACAACAAAATATTTTACTGTCCCTGCACAAACAATTAATTTGGCTGCACCAAACGAACTCAGTTTTATTAAACAAAACCTTGCCCTCAGTGTATCACTACAAGTATAATATTGCATCTTTACAACACACTGTTTTTGTGAAACATACGTAATCTTTTACGGATCTCCACGTTTGCAATAAACTTGTTGTCTACAGTACTTGCTTGTTAAAATTCCACTTAATATAGTTTCGCAGATCCCACGGTATAGCGTGTTGTAAAGTTTGCTCTAATTTACAACAAGTGCTCTATAAATAACCTCGGGAACTAGTTTTCAAAACTGTTAGCGAAAAATTATAGAATACTTATACAGTGAATGAACACATGAATTAGTAACTTCTGAAATGCGGGCTTGTTTTTTTGTAGTAATTAAGGGGAAAACGAACATAACAGTAACACAAGCACTTATCTAACTACAGAAGCACTGTCGCTTTATCGACGAATAAATACAAATTATAACGCTCATGGCAATGTCGTTTAAAGATACGCAACGCGCTGAAAAGCGGGGGTTTCAAAATTGATAACTTAACCACGGACGAGAAATAATTTATTTTCGCCTAGCGCGAATCACGCGTACGTTGCCGCGAAAGCTGCCTCATTAATAACCTCACGGGGCGTATTGAAACCTCATTGAGGGTTTCGATGCCTTTCAAGCTTTCAGAAGACGGCAGACCTCTTTATCAATGTCCTGACCTTCCAAGAGTGCAAATTAACTCGTTCATTCCATGAATGTCAGCGACAATGGATTAGGTCGTGTCCCGACATCGGATGACGGTGTAGAATTAAGGTGCCCGTCTACACTGGGTTGTAGTGTGTTTGTAACACGCGTTTTGAAAACAAATTACTTGGCGTATGCACAATCTGTTTGCGAGCCGCGGTGGCGTAGTGGTTTGACTACTCGCCTCCCACCAAGGTGATCAGGGTTCGATTCCCGGCGGGGTCGCCCCTGGATTTTCGCACGTGGTAATCGTGCGAATCGTGGTAATCGTGCCGCTGGTCGACGGGTTTTCTCGGGGATCTCCCGCATCCCCCGCCCTTTCGTTCCGGCACTGCTCCATAACTCACCTCGCTTCACACTCACTGGCTCTCAAGATCTCGATGTTAATAGCCGCCCGAATCTCTTCACTCGCTCACAATCTCTTTGCACGCCAAAAGAAATAACACTTTAGACTAGGTCAGAAGTCAACTTTCAACAGATCGCGTATATTGTAAACACTGTTTTGAAACTTTTCAACATCGCCAATATGACATTTTGAGAATGTTATAGCTTAAAATATTATGAATGAATTCATGCGAAGTTGATATTGTGCCCTGCATTGAATTTCGCTACAGGCTTCCCACAAATAAAACTATAGCGTCGCCACTTTAAGGTCGAAGCAAAGCAACTGCCTATTTTAGCCATAAATGTTTGCGATAAATGGACGCACATAAAATCAATTACAAACATTATTTCCTACACTACTATTACAATTGTCTTACATGCATTCAATTATGGCGGTCTTTCTTGAAGAAGATTTTCTTGTAAATTCTGCTTTCCTTAGTATCCAGAATGGAAATGCGCTTAAATTGGTTTAAAAGTCCGGACTCTAACGATCGATTATATATTTAATTTAACACGTATATTTTAGTAAAATATGTTATAATGTTGCAAAATATACTCATAAATCGCACTTTTCTGACAATTTTCATGGCCTCTGTACTACTTTTTTAATGAGTTCTTCATGTTGTACAGTCGGGTGCAGTGCTCCATAGGCAGTTGCTTTACTTCGACCTGAAGTTCCATAGGTAGGTGCAGCACGACAACACTGCACGCCAGTTCAGAGTGCAACGTCCATAGGTTCTGTTTAATTTGTGCCTCTCAAACAGTGTGCCTCGGCTGCTTCCCTGTGCCCATTACAAGAGCCCGGCGCGTAGCGGCGATGGTGCACTTGTAGCTCGTGCCAGTGAGCCTTTATAGCTCCCGTGCTGCCAAACAATGAATTCGTCAAGGCAATGCGTTTTTTCAACATCTGAATTTGAAATTGTGGGAAACAGCTCCAGGCAGGCTCGGTCCTTTTGACGTATTCGAGACACGGATCTCGCGAGCAGCGATGCCATTCACACGACTCGAACTCGCGACATCCTCGGCTTGCAGAGACGACAAGTGGTTGTTAGGCAAGCCGTGCGATGAGCACGTGGGCCTTTCGCTGCAGACATTCGGGTTCGATCCCCGGTGGATCCGAGTCATCATTTTCGTAAACGTTGTCTACGGACAACGTGTTCTGTCGAAGTGCTCCCGTATATTCCCGCCACGGCGTTCCGTCACCGCTACATTCACACCTCACACTTCATTAATTTCTCCAGGTTAGTTGAAAGTGGCCTCTCTTTCTGTTAGGGCAGTTGGATTCTCTATGCGTCAGCTACCTTTCATCTATATTGACACCGCCTTGGAGGATTTAAAGTGCCAAAAATATTCAATATTTCAAAATTTATATCAACTATTTGTCTGATGAAAGTGTAAAAATATTTTTTAAAGTTATTTTTTAAAATTAATTTGAATTAATGTGGGAATTATAACTGTATATCCTTTGCCATACAAATTTCAAAACCGTACATAACTACCATGTTGGTTAACTCTAAAAAAAATAGTAATTACTGGAGTTCACAGAATACCGCCTGAAGTTTCATTGGCGTTCATTTGGGTTGCCTTTAGTTTTACTTCTAATTTTACGATAAAAATCAAAGCCAAAGAATTTTTAATTTAAAGCTCAATCGCTAGTGAACAAGCTGCAAAATTACAAAGATATTTCTTCATGTCTTCCCTGTCACTTCGATAGAAAGTTTAGCTAAACTCAAACTCTTTGTTTTAAATAATCTCCAGAAATTTTTTTTGCACTAGACTGGAGGTTAAAATGATTACACAGTAGGTAATAGCGTTTTTCTATTAAAGTAGTTTGATTAGGACTTTTTTCTCAAATTTATAACGAAGTATTTTTACAAAACCGTAATATAACCCCAAAACTTTGGGGAAAATAGGCACTTAAACACCCTTAAAAGGGATAATAACATACGGGCATTTTTTCTTTACTTATGCGTGTGGCACTACTTATAGTCGGGGTGGGCGTCATAATGTGTTATACACTGGACCACAATCCCCCGAAACCAGTGGTTACAGTTATAGCCATGTACATAAATGGCATGTTCAAATTACATAGATTGATGAGCCTCCCACTCGACAATCCTTCCAGGATGTACCACCTTTAATGATTTACATTTCGCATTAAAAAGATCAGCTTTATAGAGCAGAGAACAATTACATTTAATGAAGCAGTCAAATAATTACTGAAATGATATATTTACAAACGTTATTACAACAGAGTGGGAACTATAATTTATGACGACGTGGAAAATACTTTTAATGCCAATTCTAAGAATTCGGGTTTTTTATTTACTTACTGGGATGATGGTATTGATATAATTAAAAAAAAAATACGAGAATTTTTTTAGAATATTTGATAACAACACTGAATGACGTCACGTAAGCCTATTGACATTATTTTTAAAAGCTAAATTATTTTTTAATAGCACTTAGCCGTAGATTACATATAAACGTAAAATAATGATTTTTATAGCCCTATTGATAAAAATCGAATATTGCAAATTCCAGAAAATGTATTAATGTATATATGACTCTTAAATTACTTTTAAAATATTTGATGTAGAAGTTAAAGCAAAAAACTTACAGCTACAATATATAACCATACGTACAGCATTTGCAAACAATGCAAATATTTAAAAAATAAAACTAAGCTAAACATAACAATTTGATAACGGAGCATCACATCCAATTCGCTTTACTCTGCCTTTGCTGGTTCAAAATCTATTGCCTTCTCTAAGAGCATTTTCACTACGCACTTCTACTTATTTTCATTCCACGAATTCCTACTCTTGTAGAAAATGCTGGTATAATTTTTAATGAGTCACCGTACCTTAAGAGAAATGTTTCTTTTGAGCAACAAGATACATACTTACTTTTAAACCTCACAACAAAAAATATTTTATTGACTAACGAAAATTTAAAACGTAACACAAATTTGTTTAATCAACACAATACACATATAGATGGTGATTTCACTTCCTTGGCTCAAAATAATCTGCATGGAAATCAAATACTTGAATGAATACACTCTGCATAGTTTTTGGTCGTTTACAAATAGGTAAGTATTCGTTGGCCCGCCTGACACTATCTTTTCGTTTAAACACACGTAGTGTGTACGGCAGGGTTTCAAAACACTAACCTAGGATCGATGTCCTGAACAATCTTGCAACGATAACTCCAGACATAAAATAGTATTAATAACAAAAGGCGACAAGCTCCATTCTTCCGTGGTTATCCACTCCGAATTTCTAGTCCGAAACCACCTAACATCATTCTATACATTCAATAAGGGTTATGGTTCACCTGGTATTAATTGAGATTAATCCGATAAATTAATCCGATAGTCTAATTAATTAATCCGATAATCCATCAATTAATCCATTGTGGTCCAGGACCGGCACGCCCCTGCTACTACTGTATAGAGTGATGTTAGGTGGTTTTGCACTATAAATTAGGAGTGGATAACTATGGGAGAAGGTAGCTTGTAGCCATTTGTTCTTAATACTATTTTATGTTTGGGGTTATCGTTCAGTATTGTTCAGGACATCGTTCCTCGCTTACTGTTTTGAAACCTCGCCTTACACACTATTCACAAATAGTGATCTGACGTTTATCTCTGCGCAACTTTCACGTAGGTAGTAGGGCACATATATAGCTAATTATAAGATAATCTAAGTTAATTAAACCCTTAAGAAATCCTCCCCATTATCTGTTTAATTTCACATGAACACTGGCCATCATTTCAACAGTCCTGTTGGCTGAGAAAAATGAATAACGGAGTCCAATGAACTAAGGTCTTATTATAATCAAGTGTATTATTCAAAACTAGTGATAAAATGGAATCATAAAAAACAGAGTTATGTTTAAGTCTGTACAAGAGGTTAACACTATTTTCCATCTTTTAAATTTTTAACATAATTTTTCGTTGTGATACGAAAAAATAGTTTGGAAAACAGTGTGGCAACGTAACTTTTTAAAAATTAATAAAACAAGATACAGGAATACTAAATATTTATTTCGTGCAATATAATTGTCCATGCTATCTGAATGTCATAACTACTTTATTGGAAATCTGCTGCATTGTCCGCCCGTGTTTCAGTTTTAAATTTAGAGAAAACCTATAAATTCGTAAACAGTTAAGTTAAAATCTCAACCCTTTATCGCAGGTGAACCAAGTCTCGGATTTCAAAGAAATTTCTGCATGCCGTTCCTGTGACCTCAACAAACAGTTTAGGCGAAACTAAACTTCGCGTTAAATTAACGTTGTGGAATTTGTAGAAACAAAAACTTTAAGTTAAAATTCTCATATGTACGCTGGATACATGACGAACGTTATTCTTCAAATGACTTGGTATTTTCATCTATCTTGTCATCAATATCACGACACGAAACTATAAAATGTCTTCAAAACCGATAAAAAAATGTTTTGCTCGGGTGTGGCATTCCTGCCTCTTGAGCTACGTGGCACTATTTTTAATGTGCAGTTTTTTTACGAAACTATTTAAACGTGTCCCCAATATGTTGCTGTTGAAAAGAAAACAGCGCAGACGAGGACGGAATGGCACTTTCAATATTCACACATGCTATAAATATTATGTTGTATAATCCATTCACCCGGTTATACCACACTTTTACGAAGCCCTGCTAAAGTTCTACTTCATAAATATTCCATCACCTCATACAAACAAAACTTAGCCGAGTCTAGAAAATTATAACAAAGAACAGTGCACCGAATTCGTGCGCACGCAGTAGTAATTATATTTTGCGTGAGAACTATTTCTTACTAGGAGCTACTATTACACATCTTTTCTCGCTGTTTTTCCTCGCATTTATTATAAATGAATTATTATAATTTACAAATAAAATACAAATAGGATAAAACTTCAATTAAATGAAAAATAAGATACTTCCGTGTTAAAATATGTATAAAACATTTGTGATACATGGCATATAAGAATAACTAAACACGAAATACATGGGATGATTTTTCAAAGGTTTGATTATAAAAGCGTGAAGAACACGCGAATAGAATATAGCCCTTCGACATCGTTGAGAACTGCTTTCCAAGTCTACTGTGCCTCAAAGCTACTATCTGGACATGAGCAAAATTGCGACAGGAGCATGTATTAATTAATCTTTGCTGCAGGCTTTATTTCAATAAGATGATCGGGCCGTAGCGCTTAAAGATCCCGGAGATACAAGCAACACGACGCGAATAATGAAACGCCAGCGTATAGCTACAGAATAACTAAGAAAACAGATGCAAAACAGCCACTTATACTGCGAACTCCATCCGCGCACGTCGGCAACGTGTTGGAATGTCGTTCGCCAATCAGAGAGGAGCGCAAATGGGGTTCGATTCCCGGGCGGGGTCGTCCCCGGAATTTCCGCACGTGGGACTCGCGCCGGACGATGAGGTTCACTTGGGGTATCTCCCGTTTTCCCCTTCCTTGCAATTCCTGCGCCTGTTCCGTGTTCATCTCGCTTCACCCCCATCGGTTCCCAACACCCCGATGTCAATAGCCGCCCAAACTTCCCCACTCCACTGAGCAGGAGTCTTAGATCGTGTCCGAAATAACAAATTCGTTATTTTGTAAATTGTCATTTCGCAAGTTTTGAATCGGCCATTGTCGACAGTCACTTGTTTAGCACTCGCGGCAACGCATATTTACATTGCAGTGAAAAATATTTCAATCTAAATTTAATACTTAAAATGGACGTAATATGTCTACAGTCACCGCTGGAATGCTGCGAATACGTTAGTAAATAAGAAACTTATAAATTATGCAATAACAACTTTAAAAGAATTTATTTCGATATATATATAAAGTTCAACACTTACTTGCTTTTTAAAACATGTTTAGTGTATTTAATGAACAGTTATTTGTTTTAAAAAACATTTTATCTCCGGATTCGCGCATGTGTTTTGAAGGTAAAAACCAACATGCCACTGGTTTTGTCATTTTATATTTTTGCTAACATCTGCTAGACATAAAATACGAAATGCAAGTGGCTACGGTGGCTGAGCGGTTAGCTTGCTCGCTTGTTGGTCGGTGGGTTTTCTCGGGCGTTCCTCCGCCCTTTCATTCCGGCGCTGCTCCATACTCACCTCGATCACCCTCATAGGCTCTCAAGACCTCGATGTTAAGAGACGCTGCAATCTCTTCAGTGACTTCTTTACGAAATACCAAAAACGCCAACAATTTGGCACACGAAATCGTGTCACGTGATCATTTTGTCAACAAAATCTGCCATTTCGGACACGGCCTTAGCTTCCAAATGTCTGCGGCGTGACTGGAACTCAGCTCGTCGGCTGATGACCTTGACGGGCGGCGCGTCTGATGTCTCGGCGAGGGACGCTAGCCTGCGAAACCAGCTGGGGACGGCAGCGGGAACTGATCGCTCGTGTACAAGGTTAGCGTAATGCTCACTGCGCTACTGGTTATACGCGCGCGTGCGAGAAATTTTTTTGCGGTCCTCCCCAGTTGTCACATGGGGCCTCATTTGCAAGCAGTTGTTTCGATTACCATTTTTAAAAACTATGGAATGTTTCAATCTAATAAATTTTTTTTGTACAGAAATGGAAGTCGATATTTTCTGTTTGTTGATGTTACAGTGCCTCGCAAATATAAGGGCCGTTCACGATAAAGTGAGCCCTTTTGAAATCAACCTTTAAAAAAAAGACCACTGCTTCTACCTGCATATATATCAATGGGCATACTGAGTTGCATGTGCCCAGGAAAGTTGGTAATGATAGATGGAAGGTAGTTCCAGGTTCTAACCCGTTCAGCCACCTTGTTCACGGGTCGTGGATGTGTTGCATACGAATGATATTTATAGCAAGTACTGTACACAGCGAGGAATTATCACCCAATGCTTTGAGAGTTTTCGCGACGGGTAATCTGATTTGTGGAAGTTACCACACCTCTCGTTTGTGAGTAGCTGATGGTAACTTCCTTGAGCACGCAGTACGATGTTTACTGTATGCTCCCAGTACACTAGCAACGAGTACAGTGCTCATCATTATGTTATACGATTACAACACTTCAACTCACCGAACGGGTTATGTCGAATAAAAAAAGTGTTAGGTAACAATTTACGATAACTTAAATTGTTTCTTTTGCTTCCTGTTTTTTTTTTGTCTACAGAAGTGTAAAAGCGAGAATATTTGTAAAATATTTAATATTCTAATAAATTCACAGCTTCACTTGACCGACGGATGACCAAAGTGATGAAGCCCACGGCAATGTAAATTTTTTCAAAAGGCCCAAGTATACACAAAGGGCTCTCGAAAGTGCTCAGTTTACCTTGAACAGCCTATACACGTTTGAAAGTATGTATAGGCCAGAATATTGTCAACTGTGCTGACAGTAAACTAGATAAGTCAGTTCCACTTCGCAACCTGACAACAGGCAAGCACAGAGAGGGTAAATGGCGTGACGGTGGAGCGTCACTCGTTCTCTGATTTGCTGCGTGAGCCTCTGGGAACGAATCTGATTGGCAATTGCATTCTGAAAAATGTTCCCTGTTGGCTGAGCTGCCGGCTGTCGAGTGGGTTACCAGGCGCCGATTGGCGAACTGCATTCCATTTTACAGGCCAGTGGCACCATTTTGGTGGTGTTTGCGGCTAGAGGTCGCGATATAAGCGGCGGCTTCATCTCTGTAGTCTGAAGTACTCTGTGGCAAGACTTTGGAACAGGCTTCGTGTCTTATATTGGCTGCCGTGTGTAGCGTGACATGCCGCTTTGGCTGGTCCTCTGACTGACAAGTAAGTTAGCAGACGTTGATTGGCCAACGGATATCTGTCATGTCGCTACCCGGTGAGGCCATTTTGTTGGTGTGTGTGGCTAGAGTTCACTGAATAAGCGTTTATTTAACATCTGTATTCTTGAGTACTTTGTGTCCCAGTGTCTCAGCAAAATTGTAGGCTAACATCTTAATTTCTGTTTAATTTCACACGCATTGGAGGGGCAGTGATATTTCGAGAAAAGATTTTGGGACAAGATACAGTTCGAAGCACTGTAGGGTAGCCCCAGCTTTTTTTATTGGCTGGGACATGTTCTGGTCCATGTTAACTGTTTGCGCAAGAATTACGAAGGTTCGGTGTCGCAGTTACATAATTCTGAGTGACTTGGTCAAGTGCGGAAACGCCACCGGCAGCCAATATAAACACGACAACATCCGAGGTGTGTGTGTGTGTATATATATATATATAGCATGTCGAAAGGAAAATGGCACCTGACTTCTGTGGAAGCTAATAAACAAACGACCTCACTTGAATATATATATATATATATATATATATATATATATATATATATATATATATATATATATATATATATATACATTGGTTTCCACAGAAGTCAGGTGCCATTTTCCTTTCGACATGCTAGGACGCGATTGGGCTATACTATCGTTGATTGTTTCTTATTGGTTCAAATACATCCTGGGCGTATTAGGAAAACTGTAGCCCAGTTATAAAACCAGTAGAAATGAACAGCTTTTCGAAATATATTCTGTCCTCAGATAATAACACTAATTTTGCAATCTGCCAATAAAACGCGGAACAGCTTTTAAAAAAAAAAAAAAAAAAAAAAAAAAAAAAAAAAAAAAAAAAAAAAAAAAAAAACCCTTACATAAATGTAACAATTTTTGAATTCTATTTCATCCTAAAATGATACCGCGAAATTATTGGATCTGTAGAATTACACAAGCGAAACGTAACGCGTATCACGAATTCCATCCGCACACGCCAGAAAAATGGTTTCACTGGCCAGCAGTATGGCGGGACGTTGTTGACCAATCAACGCCTGGAGATGGCAGCTTGACCCACGGAGAATCTTCCGCAGCACACAACAGCCAATCAAACACGAAGCACAAGTTTCCAGAGCCCCCGGGTGGTCAATCGCGCAAACGTGTTGGCCCACTTCAAAGGAATCGCCGCACAGTTTATATTTTATACAGTTACCCATTCTGTGATCATCACGCTGGTGGCCATTGTTACGGAATGATACGCAATGGGCTGGAGATTGAAGAGATTTTGGCGGCTGTAAACATGGAAGTCTTAAGAGAAACGATGGACTAGAAATAGAAACGTATGCAAAGGGAGAGGAAAATTCGCCAATTGATTTGAGGATAAACCAAATAAACACGAACATTTGAGTTACTTTTACAATTTCCTCGCCGTTTATCAAAGACATCGTAGACATGTCTGGACGAGTAGTTAACCTGCATGAAAAGAAGCACCTAATGCATTGCTCCCTTTCGAGGATAAAATTGACTATTCACTAAGGCGGCAGCCAATGAACCAACATCTGAGACTCTAGTGTACAGAGAATTGTGGAATCTAACCTTAAAGTCTTGGAACTCTCACAATATTTCTGTTCCCTGCTATTGAAAACTCTCGGAGGTAGACGGTCAACCGCGAACGAATTACAACACTATGCTGGGTACTGACATGTGGAATAATTGGAAAAATTTTACAGATCAATTTAGAATCACTCGAATCCAATCGATGTAATGACCAGAGACAGATTTCGGTGTTTCCAGTACGACATTTTTTGCGGGCTCCCAAGCAGAGTTGGGGTTTCTACTGGCCTCCCATCCAGGTGAACCGGGTTCAATACCCGGATGGGTCGCTCCCGGATTTTCACATGTAGGAGTCGTGCTGGATGATGCCGCTGGTCGACGAGTTTTCTCGAGGATCTCCCATTCCCTTCGCCCTTTTATTCCTGCGCTGTTCCATTCTCGCCTCGTTTCGTCCTCATTGGCTCTCAAGACTTAGAGGTTAAGAGCCACCCATATCTCTTTACCCACTCACTCTCCCCAAGCAGGGCCGCGGTAGCTGAGTGGTTAGACTTCTTTTTTTTTCTACTGCTTGCCTTCAACGAAGGCGAACCAGGTTCAATCCCCGGCTGGGTCACTCCGGATTTTCGCAAGTAGGAATCGTGGCGGACGATGCCACTGGTCGGCGGGTTTTCTCGGGGAACTCCCATCTCCCCCGTCCCTTCATTCCGGCGCTGCTCCATACTCACCTCGCTTCGCTCTCATTGGCTCTCAAGACCTCGTTGTTAAGAGCAGCACAAATCTCTTCACTTATACTCTCCTCAAGCAGAGTTCACGATTTTAGCGCAGTATTGCAGTTTATTTATTTATTTTTCAATTTCAAAGCAAAAAAAGTGTTCTTTATGTTCTCCACGCTGCACGACACCAGACTCCTCTGCTAGGTACAAAACATTCTGCAGCAACAAGAGTGGGAAGTCACGCCAGAAAATATATCTCCCCTCGCCCTTGCCACATATGGCGGTGATCAGTTCCGCACAGCAGTCAGCAATAGCTTGCAGCAATGGATAAGTGGGCGCTTAAAAAACGTTTAGGTATATTACTTTCATTTCGTTTCGCACAACTTTTTATTGCCAACAACTGCACGCGATGAACTGGTTCACGGTAGGGACGTGAAACTGTATCAAGTGGAAAGTGGAGTTTACTGATCTGGCGATTAGCAAAAATAAAGTCAGCTTTGTACTGAATCTGTATTAGTACTAAAATTCTTCCTGGACAAATAATTCTGAATACTGAATTGCATTATGCATGTGAGAGGATAACGAAATATTGCAAATTGTACACTTTTTTTTTTCTCGTATGTTTACAAACCAATTTTTGGACCCCAGTGGCCAAGGTTATTTTTGTGACTTTACAATTTATTTATAGCAAATGAAATGTGTAAAACTAAAGTTGAATTTTAAGAAGCTAGTGCTGTGATATTCAAGTTTACTATAAACATGGATATACGTAACATATTTGGTATGTTTTATAGCTCACAAAGCTGTGTGTTGTAAAGATCCAGTTGGTGATACAAAAATTGTTGTTATTAGCTTACAAAAAAGATTTTTTTAAACATACAAAACATTTTTTACTAAGTAGCAAATGTTAAAACAGGAAAATTTACTCTACGCGGTAACAGCATGGTGTAAAATCTAATAAGGTGTTCGGGGACGTTAAAAAGTGTTATATTTAGAGACCCTAAAATTGCACGTATTCATCTGGCAAACAGCTAGTCAGCACACTCCTTTGTGTGCTTGCGTCTCAGTAATTGTTCGTTGTCTGTTGTTCCAGGTTAACCGCAGACCAGGTAGCACGGAATTGGGTAATTTTTTTGCCTTTCAAACTCGTTATTGGTTGCTTGTCGTCCGGGCGGTGTCTAACAAACTATGATCCAGTTGAAGCGGAAACTTGAATGTACAGGTGGTTAAAGCTTAACTTGTCCTCAGATGAATTCACGAAATTTCCGGGGTCTCTAGTTACAGTATAACTTTAAGGAAGGCATTCCTTGGATTGTCACTTGTTGTGTGCGCGGCGCAATGTTTAGTTGTCGAAGTTTCGTGAACTCTCAGCACATCCAGAGCTTCGTCACGCGGTCCAATTATGTCTCATTTCAACTCGCCCATGCAGCCTTCCAGCTTCCACTGGCCCATTAACGACGCCATCCCACCTCCTAAATAGCTGCATCTCTGCCCTTCATCAAGAAATACCTGTTTCGTCTGGGCGACCAAACTGGCCCTCGTTCTTTAACGACGTTTCCAGCTGGCAACTGGCTGCTGTTAATCCTGGCGTAACTGTAATTACGGTGCCCGCCTACGTTAGGCTTGAACTCGGTTGCACTTGTTTTGAACCCACGTGTTAATACGATGTTTCTATTAGTCTTCCCAGTATGTATTTATCTGCGCAAAGATGAAGCTTCGAAAGACTAAGGACTAGAAATTCCAGAATCTCGCGCATATAAAAAAAAAAAAAAAAAATAGCCAGTACAGTCAAAATAGCTTTCACTGTTGTATACGAAATTATGCTTTCTAAACACAAACGTGAAATTGTGATGAAACCATTTCAAACGTTTATATTAACAAAAATTATGAAGTTACCTAGAGACCTGCAAAATTCGCGTTATTATTTGAGGACACCTTAAACTTAAAACACTTTACCTTTGCAATACGTGTGTCATTGGTCCATTCTTTATTTGACACGCCCCAAGTAACTCTGTGCCAATAAATGAACACTCCACAATTGTGTGCCCCAATCACGTGAAGTTCACTCAGGAAGGACGTGACTTAACGTTTATGCAGCAAGCAATGGAGAAATTAGGCCCGCTCGAGTATATATATAGTACTATGAATTTTAGCTTGATGTCAAAAAATAACGCGAATTTTGCAGATCTCTAGTTATAGCTTAAACAATTTTAGCTGTCCTCTAGTGCGACTGAAATATTTCATACGAGTAGGTACAGTGTATTGCATGTAAAGGCGGTAATACGTAAGACTCGCCGACAAGTTAGTGTTGTGTTAGTTCCGTGCTTCAGGGGTGGGGAAATTTTTTCCTAGGGGGCCAAATCCAGATCTACAGTTCGTGCTCAGGGCTACAATATTAATTATTACTGTTGAGTGAGTTGCTGGGCCCGAGAGACTCTTAAACCTTTACTGGTCCCATACAGGTAGGCTACTGGGAAGAATAATTACAGGATCAATAACATAAAAGATTTCTTCGCTACAAATTTACTCAGCTGGCAAATGTTTTTATTTTGAAAATTGTTTTTTTTTTTATTACAATTTACTATTTAGTATTACGAATAGGCTAACTATAAATAAATCTTTCAAAATTCACAGACTCATTTTAGAAGTTTTTGCACAGTAAAATGTTTGTGATTAGTAAACATCTACGTCTCGAGGGACACTGCAGGCCGCTTCAGTTATATTCATGGACCATTTTCAATGTTGTTTTTCTAGAATTTCAGTCGGCCACTCAAGTCAAACTCGCGGTTCGTGAATGACCCTCAAGCTGCTCTAGGTATATGAATCCTGCAAACATTATCAATACAATATAGTTCTTTAGGAGCCAAGGGGCCGCGGTGATTAAGTGGTCAGACTACTTGCCTCCCACCTAGGCGAGCCGGGTTTGATTCCCGGAGAGGTCGCTCAAGGATATTCGTATGTGGGAATCGTGACGGACGATGCCGCTGGTCGGCGGGTTTTCTCGGAACCGGAATGTAAAGGCGGGGGAAATGAGAGACCCCCGAGAAAACCCACCGACCAGCGGCATCGTCCGGCACGATTCCTACATGCGAAAATCCAGGGTGACCCCGCCGGGAATAAAACCCGATTCGCCTTTGTGGGAGGCGAGTAGCCTAACCACCACACCACCGCCGCCCCTGTATAGTTAGAGTATTTTCGGCCAACATGGCGGTTTCAAATTGACAACGTTCTCCGGTGGAAACTCATAAGATCCTGGCCGATTTTAGCTTTGCTTTTGTGCAGTGGCGTATCCAGGGGGGGGGGGGAGGGGGGCTCTGAGAGGGCTGCAGCCTCCCCCTCCCCAAATGATATACATTTTTTTAAAACCTTATTATCAAAATGTCAATTATTGTACTTATATACTTGTTATTACCCACATGACACATACTTTATATCCTCCTTTCCTTTTCTATCCTTCCACTGTGACTTGTGAACGATGTACTACTAGTGACAATACTAATAACTCATCAGCCCCCCCACTACCCCCCCCCCTGAAAAAATTCTGGATTACGTCCCAGCTTTTGTCGATCAAACTAAAGTAAGTTAGAAAGAAGTGCTCCTGGCCTATTTATGGGTTGGCCCTCGGGAGAGGAGGTTGGTGAGGAATATCGCCCGTACCACAGGGAACAACATTCAGCTCTTTCTCGTTAATGCCACAAACGCTCTGCAGTGTGACCGAGGCGCCGGCTAGGCGGACGCCTTATGCTGCAAGTTGGTCAAGTACAGTACAAGTGATTTGTCAACCTGATCGCGTTCCCGAACACGGGCGGAGCACTGATGGTTCAAGTTTGCTGAACGCACTGAGTGATACAATTTTGTCTTCCGCAACACGATAAGGTTTTCGCAGACACAGTGTTAGAACTCGAGGGAATTCCAGGTAAGGCGTGGTCGTATGTGCCTTTTTAGCAGTACGCTACGGTTATTTTTGCACGTAAGCTGACCCTTTACTCCTTCAACGGTTATTCGGAAGGCATATAAAAGTGAAGATGTTATTAAGCACTATTTTTATTTGTTGAGGTCCATTAATGCTGCCACTTTTATACCGGAGGGTTAATTACAAGGCTGTGTAAAGACTGTATCTACCACATATTAGGCTAAAAATGGCACTTACAATAATGGATTATACCCGGTATGCAAACCGGGATCGAGCCATTCGGAGGCAACGACATAGAACCGGTGATTTTACAGAAGCGAAATTGTGTGGAAGTCTCTTTCATGTAAGTACAGAGTAGACAAGTTCACAGAGACGGAATGGCGTGGCGGTTTATTTGACGTGGACGTGCCCCGTTCTCTGATTGGCCGCGGGAGCCTCTGGGAACGGGCCGTGTGTGTGACTGCAGAACTTTCCGTATTGGCTCGGCTACCGGCTAGTGAGTAAGTTACCAGACGCTGATAGGCGAAAGGATTCCCAACATTTCACTGGAAGGTGAGGCCATCTTGCCTGGCGTGTGCGGGTGAGTTCCCGGCATAAGCGGCTGCGTCACCTCTGTGGCACTATCCACCTTTCACATGCAAACAAAACACTCCCGACGCAGCGGTGTGTGGTGAAGTGTTGTAAGGTAAGGTGTGTTTTACTCTCTGCTACACCTAATCGTTTGCTAGTCTGCACATCGGCCAGTTAAACGTAGTAATACAGTTGACGTCAAAGCACATGTGTATCAGGTGCCTCGCCACTCTCTCTTGAGTGGCCGCAATTCATTCAGTTTCTCCCGGCCCCACTCTGGTTGCTGGTTCCTGCTGCGTGCGCCGAGTGTGTGCAGCACTGAGAAAGCAACAGCTTACCTTGCAACACTTCACCACACGTTACTGTCCCACCGAAATTATAATTGTCTCGGGGGGGGGGGGGGGGGACGTTGACGTCTTCAGGCAGGCCAACAACATGGAAGCCTGGGGCTAATGGAAGTCGCCTGCACTGTACTGCCAGAGAGACTGCTATATCACAGAATAGTTTAAGATACAGAGGTGAAACAGCGGCTTATACCACCAATTACAGCCGCACACGCAAGGTAAAATGATGTCACTGGCCAGCAGCATGTCGGGACGCCATTCGCCAATCAGCGCCCGGTGACTTCCTCGCCCCTCCCCTGGGTGGATTTTACCCCAATGTAGGATAGGACGAACATCCTCGCGATCGAGACAGGAAAAGAACCTACTGAGTACATTATTATACCATTGGTGCTATGTCGGCACAGTGGGGTGTCATACGGAAAGAAAAGGGGTGTTCAGAATAGGAGCATTTCGGAGAAATAAAATTTTTTCTCGGAAGGTGGTATGATTCCACTCTACTAATTACACATAACACGAAATAACTAAGCTTGAAAATAATTTCTGGGGAAACTCCAAGCTTCGCCGATGCGTGGCCAACAGCCGACGTGCCTTGAATCACTGTTTCGGGGATGAACTCCGCTGCTGCCGTTGAGGACTCTGGCTTGGTGCGTAATTTTTGGCTACGCTTGAACTGCGATTTTATTTGCAAGGGGGGTACAATTGTTCCTTAAATTGTTATTCTACCAAGGGACACTGTCTGGCGAGAAATTGATGAGGGTAATTTTTCGGGGATTAGTGTCAACCTAATGTATTGCGATCAGCCGAGGGTTGTAAACAGTGTTATACTGATGTCGCAATTGTCAGCGGACCACCAAGCTGCTTTGACACGTGTCGCCACTCAGACTTCCAGGGCGTAATAATCACCTGGGTAAAATTCGCCTGCTTCACCGGCAGCCAAGTAAACAGGGGATATTTCCCAGTTTCCAGTCAGAGACTCGCCCATGGAATCAGAGAATGTGTGCGCCCCACAGCAATAGAACCGCCATTCCATTTCAACTCTATGCAATCACCTATTCTATGGCGGTTTCGTTCCGACCAGGGACCAAGTCAGAGGTGGAATGAAGACGAGGCAATAAACGGGAATGCCTTGAGAAGTCGCCACGCTCCCCACTAGAGAATGCCGTCAAAAAATCATTTCCTCTTTCCTAGGACGTGTTTTGGAAGAACTGCCGACTTATTTTCATTCACGCTCAGTGATACAGTTGAATGGTAACCTAAATGACGTGAAAATGATAATGCTCGAACCAAGGAGTGCGCAAGTATTCTCCTGAAAATAATCATGCGCGTTAAGAGGTGTGCCAGAATAACCACAATTTAAATATGTTTGTACTTTTACAAGAAAAATCCTCGGAAACCCAGTTGCCAAGGAAATCCTTTGTAGAACTACTAACAGTTCTCTTGTAAAATCTGCAAAATATATACACATTTGTATTATTACAAGTAATAGGCTTGTATTAAAACTTACGTTATTGACCAGTGAACTCAAAATTTTTTTTTGTTCTAGTAGAATACGGAAAATAATACTTCAAAACATAACTCACGAAGAAATTATGTTATAACTTGCTAGCACGAGGACTATAATCCACGTCTATTCCGTTAGCATCCCACACCCTTTGCCACAGTACCAACTTGACTTACGAGAATCACAGTTATTTTGTTACTGAATATAGCAGCAAATAGTTACAAAATATACACCTCAAATAAAGTTTGGAACATTGTGTGATAAGGCAGTTGGGGCGATAGGGGTCGTGTAGTTCATTTCTGATCAGGAGAGAGCGCACCAACTCATTGAATATGCCTGGGACAAGTTGCCAACGGCAGTTTATAACCATCCACAACCTCCAGAAACACTTTCAGATCTCATACGAGCTGCCCAGATGGAACAGGACCTTCATCCGGAAGATGATATCAACACGATGATTACAAGCATGCCACGGCGTGTTAGGCTGACCAGCGGCATCGTCCGGAACAATTTCCACTTGCGGAAATCCGGGAGTGACCCAGCCGTGGATTGAACCCGCTTCGCCTTGGTGGGAGGCGCGCAGTCCAACCGCTCAGTCACCGCGGCCCATATACTGTGACGCGAACAGGCAAGCGACTTCGTAAAGAGAGTAACAACCAAAGATGTCACCGATTGTTTTCAGATATTTATTGAACAGTGAAGTTTAGTTTATTACAGTGAAGTGAATTCGTAATGTTTCTATGCATGACTTATACGGTAACTTTTTTCTGATTAGATTGCTACGAGTTGTGATCAGGCCTTATTTGAGCGGACTGCCTGAGCACACCTTCACTTATTTATCCAGGACAGGGGCCATAATTACCGAAATTAGTTATGAAATGGCAAACCACAGAAACTCCCTCCACAGGCCAGTAACGGGGACAACGCAGCCCATGTAGGGCAGTGTAGTATGTGGGTGTTGGCTTTCGCCGTCGGGCGATTAGAACAAGAAGACCTTTGGAGATGAGTGAGTCCAGGCATCGACTTCCTTCATCTTAATCAGCCTCCGGAATCGTGAACAAGGTGGGGACTCTCCAATTCGACTTTACTCAGAATGTGACTAGTAATCTCTTTATAATTTAATACAATTTAATATTTCACTATATTGGTATATCCCCCCCTCCCGTTTATATCCAAATATATTTACATTAAAATAATATTGTACGTAAAACATAAATGTCAAATAAACCCCTTAGATATAGCGTTCATTACATAACTCTTATCAATAATTTGTTACGCCCCTGTAGCCCCGTTAAGGTATGATGAACAAACTATGAATAATATCATAACAACATGTAAAATAGACAATGCACGCAATTAGGTAAACTGAATCAAAATCTAAAATTACAACATAAAGTTAAGCAAAGGCGTCCATCAGAGGGGTAGACGGGATGACTCGAAGATAATCCACGAAACCTGGGCAACGCATAGTCTATTCGCCATTTCTTCACCCTTTTGGGATCAAACTTTTGAAAAAACACCTCATGTATGACGTGTTCGGTTGTTTCCTAAATACGCCATGTATCACAAGCGTTTTTATACTTGTGTTAACATACAAGTACCTTATTTTTGGTTAAATTGAACTTCATTTTATATTTTACCTATGATTTACATTACGTACTATATAACTAGAAACCTGCGAAATTCGCGGCATTACTTGAGGACATGTTAAACTTACAACAATTTGCCTTTTCAATACGCGTGTCATTGGACCAGTCTTCAGTTGACACGCCCCGGTTAACTGTGCGCCAATAAATGAATAATTCACAGTTGTGTGCCCCAATCACGTGCAATTCACTGAGAAAGGGCGTGACTTAACATTTACGCAGTAACGAATGGAGAAATGACGCCGGGTCGAGTATTTATAGTACTATGAATTTTAGCTTGTTGTCAAAAAATAACGCGGATTTTGAAGGTCCTTATTTATAACAAATGTGAATAAAGACAGAGAGAAAATAGGTGTGTTGGTAATGCCTAGTAAAATATAGTTCTTAACCAAAATATTACTACACCGAGAGTGCAAGAATGCGGTGCATTGGTCCTCTAGTGTAATTTTTTAATCTTTGTTTTAAAGAAGCGGATAAACATCATGGAAATAGAATTTCAGCAGGGCTTTAGAACCGTGAATGAACTGTACATAACTTTTCTCACGATCGAAAATCCGATCCCGGGTCTGCGGTGGAAGACCTGCTTGCTGGCCGTGGAGTGAGACGTGAGAAACCGCACTTAGCAAGTCCACAGAATATGTTATTATACGGAATTGAAGTGGCGTGAATGTTGCTGTAGACTTGTCTATTTTCTTGTTGACTGCGCGCGACTCTGAAATAAATATTTCGCTCAATAACTACTGCGTGCTATAGAAGACTCCCTATTGGCTGGGCTGCAGCAGGCTGGCAAGTGTACGTTACCAGGCGCTCATTGGAGCACAGAGTTCCGACTAGCTTCAGGCCAGGCGACGCCATTTCGTTAGCGTATATGGCGCGGTATGAGTGACTGTTTTACTTCTGAATTATTAAGTATTCTGTGGTAAAACCACTCGTTCACGAAACTGTTCGGATTTAAAACTACAACCTTCAAAGCAGATTTACTGTGCATGGAGAGAATTTGAATCAGAAGTAGAAGACATGCAGATTTCATGCCCACTTTAATTTACGGTTTAAGTAGTTGCAAACAAATATTTGAATGGCGTATGCTATTACCTACGTCGACGCAACACTTGTGTCGTGATCACAGCCAATAAGCTGTAATATATACGTTCGGTTTGCGAATCATTGACCCACTGGTAAGATTATTGGTTATTGAGCTTCGCAGTGTGCAGTGCAGACAAAAAAATTACCTACACGTGCGTAATGTACACAATTGTGCACATTACGTATGAGTAGGTAATTTTTGGTCTGTACTAAACACTGCGAAGCTCAATGACCAAAGATCTTATCTGTGGGTAAATTATTCGCAAACCATCTTACTGATATTTATGTCATAATTGGTTCATGTAACTGTAGCCGAACATATAGCCTACAACTCATTGGCTGTAACAACGAAACAAGTGTTGTGTAGACTGAAGTACTGCACTCGCCATAAAATTCTTTGTTTGCATCGCCTGAAACCGTCAATTAAAGTGGGCCTGGAAGGGTTAATTAAAAAAGAGGAAGTGGACGTTTGTCGGACGTTAGAAAAATGAGAACGTTTTAGAAGGTTTCTGTGTAAAGAACGATTGCCACCGACCTACAACGCAGTAAAATATAGGTCACCTGGTAGATTCTAGCCCACTCACTCTGAGAGAAAATAGAACAAAATATTTGTTTGTATAGGGGCAAAAATATTGTTCCACTAACAACATATTTTGTTCAGCAAAAAAATTTGAAAAGCAACTAAATTTCTTTTGTTCTTCTAACAAAATACACGTTTGAATAAACAAAATCTCTATGTTGGACCAAAAGAAATTAGACTGTAAACCAAATATTTTGTTGAATCAATTGTATAGATTTGTTTGGTCACTCATTTGATTACCCTCGTTCGAAAATACAGCTCGAGAGTTTGTCTGTGTTTTTCGTGACAATTAGGATATTAACGGTGTTTGTTAGTGGATGTGTTGATGCCTTACACTTTGAGGTCAGCAGGTATTTACAAGACAACCAAGACAAGTTAGAAGTGAGTTACTTATATCCACCACTGCAGGAACACCGGTTCTCTTGGTCTCTGTGTTCCCACTCACTATGTACCTTTCTAGTGGCCAACATGACAATGGACACTCTTACTGTGTTCTACACCGTTCATTATTGGCTGGTCATCAGTCACTGAGCCGCTGAGTTGACTTAGTCCTAATCATATGTCTTTGTTTGTGTACGATGTTTTACAATCACACCTGTGCTTTTTCGGAGATGCAACAAACATATTTCTGTAGTTATGAAAGTTATTGTTACTGAGCTGTAGAGATCTTGTGACATCCTGTCAAACACAGGCAATACGACAACTGCATGAACATACTAGTTTTCTCTTCAATGAAAAATACTTTATCAATATTTTTTTTGCTCGAGCTACACTCGAGCGTAGTCGTTAAAGTGTTAATAACCACACAAACACATCGATAAAATAAGTTCAACAGGAAACTGAAAAGTAAAGATGTGAAACTTGAAATATTTGTTTTCGCGCGTTGTGCTGTATTTGGAATACATCTGTTTAAAAACATTCCGCTGTTGTCAGCAGTCACATTAGCTGAGATTACTAACGCGTAGCACTCGGAGGCCGGTAATGTGGGTTCGAATCTCGGTCTAACTTCTGAGGTTTTTTGTATCAACCCAAACTGTTTAATGTTCGTTAAGCCAAAAAGAAATCTATAGTTGCACCAATCAAATATTTGTCTGGAGTATTCGACTAAGAACCATAAAATAATTCGTTTTCATCAACAAAATATTTAAATGCCCCTAAACAAATAAATAATTTAGTTGCACCAAACAAACTTTGTTTGACTCAACAAAACTTGTTTTCTCGGTGTATGTGTGTTAAAAAAGTTGTAAATAAGGTGAAGCCGCCTTATTTATAACTTTTTCTGGGTGCTTAGCGTGCGTCTTTAATACAGTTTTCAGGCAAAATCAAATGTGAATTACATAGCCAACAGTAGCATTCTGTTATGCTTATATTGCCTAGCATGTTTGGTTATAGCTAAAGTCAAATTTCCTAGATAGACCATAACTAGAGACACGCAACCTTCATGTTATTATTTGGTAACAAGCTAAATTTCACTTTCCTGTGCCTGCTTGAGGGCAATTCGTGGTTTCATTGGTTACTGGCGATCGTATGACGTCATTTACCTGTGTGACCGGTTTACTGGAGATTGGTTTCTGAACATTTCAGCCTTTCCTATTGGCCTCAAAGTGCCCTCGAGACGATCCACACAGGTTATCTGCAATAGCAATAGTCAATAGAAAATACAGCATCTTGGAATTTAGTCTGCCGCCAAATAATAACGCGAATATCCCAGGTCTCTAACCGTAACTAATAAATAGTAAAAAATTGGGCCACGTATATTGACATTTTAAAATTCATCTAAAAGTTAATGAAAAATGTTTAAATATTCATGTAAATAGTATTCACACCAATGTGTTCCTTAGATTTTATTACTATAAAATATTTGTTTTTAATTTTCCTCGAAACAACAATACGCTAGCTAGAAACGCTAAAAGCTGGCAGAAAACTATCAGTCGCATAAAATTTTCCGAGCAAACAAAATTTTTAAAGCAATTTTTGGCGATTTGCATATAATAATGTGAAGTTTACTTAATACAAGTCCCAGTCCATAAATCTCGAAGTGTTTTAATAGCAGGCATGGGAAAGTAAACACCGCTGCTACATTTTTTTGCATACCCGATGATAATAATAACTTATAAGTCCTCGGGAGTCGCTATTTACCTCCGCCCGTCTATGGAAACGTGATGTATTCAATCACCTGTTCCGTGATCTTTGATGTTGCCGCTCCAACAGTTTCAGCGCAGATCCCAACGTTCGTCGGGGGAAAAAATAACTGTTTGAATGACGTATCGCCTCTTGATTATCATTCCACAGTTTTTTTAATTGTTTAATTATCCCTTGTCCGTCTTTTATTTATTTGTTTTATATTCTTGGGGATGCAGCGTAACCTCCGGATAGAAATCGGGAAGTTCCACAAATCCGTCGGAAGAAAAGCCGAACTTAAAAAATGTTTACGTTTAAATTAAAGTTACGGTCGAACTAAGGCACAAACTTCCTGAGATAATTCGGTTTGAAAAATGGGTTAGACAACGAAATACGACCTATGACCAACGACGATTATTTAGAAAAACACGCCCTTGAAAACAGGGAATTATAATTAGTTGTTTGCCAAATGTCAAGATCTATGTTGGATGAAGCAATGAATTCGCGAACAGTATGTAGCTTGATTTGATATCTGCCACATGTGAACATTTGGCGGGGTAAAAAAACAAAAAAACAATGTAGTCATGTTGCATAACGCACAGGCAAATGTCAGCATCCTTTCAAACGTTACACATCTTCTCGAGAAACGTTCATCTGACTGTGTTATATAAAGGCAATGTTCTGTGTTCCTTTATTGTGCACGTGATTATTGCGTCATAACGATCAGTCAATAAGCGTTATTAATAGTGCTAAATAGCTGTTGTATATATTTCTATTATAGAAGATCCATGTTGATGTAACTAAAACATAAAATTGTCACTGCATGGAGTTTTTCGCATACTCATGCAATTGCCAATGTGGTAGTTTTCGCTATTTCGTTTATATTTTTGTTTTTATTTTCTGACCCTGTCGCAGTAGTGTGATGGTTTTCATGTTGTAAAACTGTATCCTTACTAATTGAAAAGTTTAACGTTAGGCGAGCAAAATTTCCGAAAGGTACATGTCTCAGCTAAAACTGTTTCTATCTGAAATTAATACATCTTTCAGGGTCATTATATGAAAATATTTATAAAGTATCATTTAAATGATATGAGATGGTGCGTTAAAACATGTTCTGTCGATGAAGAGGAAGATAATAGCATTGAAAATTCTCAATTCGCAGCCACAGATTTTTGTGTACTTATGAAGACACTCGCATCTGGTAGACTCTACATTGGTTAAAAGCTGTTCACGATAAAGTAAGCACTTTTGAAATCAACCTTAGAAGTAATACCACTGCCCACGTTTGCATATGCTTCAACGGGCGCACTGGGTGGCATGCACCCGGTAAAGTTGGTAACGATAGACTGGAAGTAGCTGCACATCTTAACGTCGAATAAAAAGTGTTAGGGAACCATTTGTGATCATTTAAATTATTTATTCCACTTTCTGTTTTTTTAATGCATCAGATGTAGAAAAAATAGCAGATTTATAAAATGTTTACTTTTCTAATAATTCCACAGTTTCACTTGACCGACGCATGAATAAATCGATGAGGCCCATGGCAATGTTAATTTTAAATAATGCGGAAGACTACACAACGTTCGTACAAGTAGTTCTTAAGCAGAGTTTTCAAAAGTGCTCATTTTACCGTGAACAGCCTATAAACGAGTTCTTCAATTCGTCGATGACCGCCGATGATATATTCTAAATAAAGGGGAAGTTTCAGCAAATAATTATATTTTTCCTTTCGTATTTATCTCAACCGAACTGCAGTGGGAATCAATAGGATGAAGAGATGTAAGGAGATGGGTTTGAATAAATGACTCGTAGGGAGGAAAGGGGTAAAAGTGTAGAGAAAATTATTTCTGGAAGTGACGGAATATCCCGTCTCCCGTCTGGCGGGCCCCCAGAGAAGCGGGAAGACCGCCAGTTATCTTGAAACACGCACACACACACACACACATATTGGACTGAATACAGTCACTGTACCCGATCGCTTGCAAGGTTGTGGGAAGTGACGGAACGGTGCAGTCGTGAATGGCAGATGGCGTGACGTGTTGCTCCTCCCAGTGGACCGTCTGGGAATTCCAAGTCGGAAACCTTTCTTTAAGAATGCGCTCTCGAAAGATAAATTAACGATTGCAGCGCGGGAACTACTACTTGCCGTTAATTCATTCATATGCTGTGTATTATTGATTGAGCACTTTTGAAAGCCCTGCTCGGGATGTATAGTCCATTATGTTTCCTCGGACGTTTTAACGCACACCTTTGAAAAATCACCCCCTGTATTACGTATGTAGTTATTTCCTAAATATGCCATGTAAAGGTTGTTCACGGTAAGATGGGCACTTTTGAAAGCCCTGCTTGAGATCTACTTGTATGTAGATTGTGTATTCTTCCACCTTATGTAAAATTAACATTGCCTTGTGCATCGTTACTTTATTCATGCGTCGGTCAAGTAAAATTGTAAAATTATTAGAAAAGAAAATATTTTACAAATCCGTTGCATTAGAAAAAAAAACAGCAAGCGAAATAAATAATTTAACTTATCACAAATGGGTACCTAACACTTTTTATTCGACGTTAAATATGGAACTTCTTTCCATCCATCGTTACCAGCTTTATTTTGTGCATGTACCCCAGTGAGCCCGTTGAAATATACCCAGATAGGAGCAGTAAAAAATTTTTTTTACGTTGATTTCAAAAGTGCTAACTTTATCGTAAACAGCCTTTATCAAACGTTTCTACCTCTGTAAAAACAGACGTATCGTATTTCTCGTTGAATTGAAGTTTTACATATATTTTTAATGCATTATACTGTGTCTTATAATAAACATGAATAAAAACAGCGAAAAAAAGATCTGTGTTGGTAGCGCCTAGTAATAAATAGTTCTCGTTCTAAATAATATTACAACTGAGTGCGCATGAAAACGATGTGTTATCCCTCTGGTGTAGTTATCTAGACTCAGTTAAAGTTAGTTTGTACGAGGCGGAGGGATATCCTGGAAGTAGAACTTTAGCAGGGCTTTAGAAAAGTCTGAAGTAACGCTGAATAAATTATAGGTGCTTTACTCCTCAGATTTAAGATCTAGATTACCATGAGCCTAACTACTTTATTCATGTGCCAGTTAAGTAAAAACGCCAAATTTCTAGGAACCTAAATGTGTTCGCAGTATCCCAATTCGTTCTCTGATAATAAAACCACGAAAAACCAACTTTATTAGCGATAATTCTACACAATAAATTCTCTCAATGTAACGTCGAGACTTGTAACTACTTTTCTTAATTCGCTGCCAACTTAAAAGTGAGCCGGCATAACGGTATGTACGGTAGCACACACGTTGTTATGGTCATTGATTTTTTTTTCTCAAGGGTTGGCTTCAAAACTGCTTATAGGCTGTTCACGGTAAACTGAGCACTTTTGAAAGCCCTGTTTGATATCTACTTGTATAGCGATTGTGCATACTTCCACAATATGTAAAATTAACATTGCCATGGGATTTTATCACTTTATTCATGTGTTGGTCAAGTAAAACTGTGAAATTAATAGAAAAATAAATATTTTACTGTTATGCTCATTTTTACACTTCAATATATAAAAAAAAACTGGTTGAGAAAGAAATAATTTAAGTTATCACAAATGGTAACCTAACACTTTTCATTCGACGTTAAGATATGGAACTACTTTCCCTTCATCGTTACCAACTATATTGGGCGCATGCCACTCAATGTGCCCGTCAAAATATATGCTGGTAGGAACAGTGATTTTTTTTCTAAGGTTGATTTCAAAAGTGCTCACTTTATCGTGGACAGCCTTTACCTTACCTCGAACACGAGAGTGTAGAGTGACTCCGCGGGATGTAGTACACACTTGGGCCGCGGAGTAAACAATTACACAGAGACGGATGTGTTTCGGCGGTTCCTTGAATGTGGCCTAGCCGTTCTCTGATTGTCTCCGCGAAGCTCTGGGAACGGGCCTTGCGCCTGATTAGCTAACGTATGCTACGAAAGATTCCCTACTGGCTGGTGGGCGCAATGGCGAACGATGTTTCGACGCCATTTTGCTAGCGTGTGTGGCTATACTTCAGGGAATAATCGGCTGTTTCACCTCTGTACATTAAATACTCGGTGCTTGGGCCCGGCGCAGTGAAATTCACGGCGAACTAATAAATATCCGTGTGTTTGTTGAATCACTGGTTTGCTGTCACTGAATTTGCAAACAAGTAGCACGGAACAGTTCCTTGAAAGTTACCCTGTGAAGCACTGTTAAGCACTTTTTTTTCTCGTGGATGCGCGGAAAGTGTATTTAATAAATCCAGGAAGGAAATAAATGTAAAATTTAACATTGCTGTAGGTATAATGATTAGAATACACGTGTATATTAAGCGGCCCTGTGAAATTGTCAGATTCATAAATATTACACGTGCCTCAATTCTTACTTAACTGTGTATAAAATAAACAGAAAAATATATAAACATTATGCTCTCAAAAAACAAGGTGTTTTTAGACTACATGTCAAAATTCAAACCACCGCATCTATTGCATAATATAAACAAGAGATCCTAGTACAAAAAGTGCGGAAAATATATCTAGTGTTTTTAAATTGAAATAAAAGTTAGCAAAACAGTGCCGGGATTCCGCAACTTCACGCACCTGCGTGGAGTGCAGGTAGCATATCACGAAGGCGAATGGAGCTGGAGCGCTATGCGGCTACCGCCTGTACATGAGCAACATTGATAATGCATGCACACCCTACATCACCAATACTACTGTTTGTGTGTTGTTGGAAATAAAATGTAATCACTCCTGCAGCCTTTAATGCTCGATTAGTTAATCTCCCATTGTTCACGTAGTATGACACACGTGTACTAACAAGCAACCACTAGCAGCGCCAGCGTACCTCGATTTTGTGGTGTCCTATTGTTGTACCCTTTCATTTATACCTTTTGAGTTGTTAATTTAAAAGTATTATAAGGTATACAAGGAGGCTAAAAGCCTCTTTAATTATTAGGTAGACTTAAGGTCCTTAAATCAATTCCCTGAAAATAGCTCAGCTAATCATTATTACTCTCAAATAACGCAAACCAGCAAGTTATTTAAAATATAGCTTTTTTTAAGTTTTAAAGACTACACAACGTCGTACCCTTCCGTCATATTGACGGTGACTTGTTCTACAAAAGCTTCTACGGAGGCGTTCTGTTAGATCTCTAGTTATCCGAAGCTATTCACTCGGACTCACCGCTGTTTAAATATGTATCCAGCTCGGGTCGGTCAAGCCCGCGCCGCAGGGAAGGCAAATCAGGATCCCCGCTGTAGATCGTCTCCCCTGGACGTTGACGTCTTTCTGCAACTGGAGCTCGTAGATAGACAGCAGCAGCAGCAGTGACCGAAGAAGAAAGATGGCCGCCACCCTGGCAACCCCATCTAAATAGTCTGGCCGCTCCCCCAATTCTCCTTCTCTCGTAGTCGATTGAGTGTCTCCTTGCCGCTCGAGATAATGTTGCCATCGGGCATCGCCCCGTTGCCATAACACGTCGTGTAGGCGCTTTCAGCATTACGCGCCAGTTCCATTCGCCTTAGTGATATGCAACTTGTACTGCACACACGTACGTATAGTTGCTGACTGCCGGCGCTGTTTTGCCAACTTTAAATATAAATTAAAAAATACTAGGTGAATTTTCCGAGTATATAAATACTATGATTTCTTGTTTATATTAGCACATAGAAGCAATTTCTTTAATTTTGGCATGCAGTTTAAAAACACCTTGTATAGCCCATTCACGGTTAGTTCGAATTTTCTGAAGTCCTGCGTAAGTTATGCTTCCAGGATATTCCTCCATCTCACGCAAAAAAAATTTAAGGAGTTCATAACATTACGCCAAAGGGACAATGCACTGCATTCGTGTGCACTCAGTATAATAATATTTAGCATAATAACTATTTCTTTCTAGCCATTACCAACACACCTGTTTACTCCCTGTTTAAATTCATATTCTTTATAAATTAAGTATTGTAATTTATAAATGAAATATAAGTATAAATTTAGTTAAACATAAATCAAGGATCTTTTATGTTAACACGCGTATTATTAGGCTATTCACGGTAAAGTGAGCACTTTTGAAATCCCTTCTTAAGATCTACGTGTATGCCCGTTGTGTATTTTTCCGCCTCATTTAAAATTAACATTGCCATTGGCCTCATCACTTTATTCGTGCGTAGGTCAGACGAAACTGTGAGATTATTGGACAATATCATATTTTACAAATGTGGCAATTTTTATACATCGATGCATTAAAAAAAATCAGAAAGCAAAAAAATAAATAAATAGATCACATATGATTTACCTAACACTTTTTATTCGACGTGAACATATGGAACTACTTTCCATCAATCGTTACCAACTTTACTGGGTGCGTGTCACTCAGTGTGCCCTTAACAATATGTGCTGCAGGGGCAGTGACTTTTTTCTTAAGTTGATTTCAAAAGTGCTCACTTCGTTGTAAACAGCTTTTAAACGCTTGTGATACATGGCATATTAAGGAAACAATCAAACGCATCATACGTGATGAACTTTTTAAATGTTGGATTAAAAGTGCGCAGTACTCGTGAATAGCCTATAACATGAAATAATTGTTCTTAGTTCGCTACCAATAATATTGAAATGGTCAGTGCTTACGTTACAATACATACAGAAAGTGACAAGTTTTTTTTTTTTTTGCAACGCTACTTCTCTATAATTAGGGGGCCACGGTGGTATAGTGGTCAGACTGCTCGCCTCCCACATTGACGATCCTATTTCAATTTCCCGCGGGATCGCTCCCGGATCTTCACAAGTGGGAATCGTGCCGGACAATGATGCTGGTTGGCGCGTTTTCTCGGGGATCTCCAGTTTCCCCCGACCTTGCATTCCGGGGCTGCTCAATACTCACCTGACTTCACACTCATCGGCTCTCAAGACTTCGATGCTGAAAGCCGACGAAATCTCTCCTCACCATCTTCTATAGTGACCTATTCTATGCCCGGGAATTAGGTTTCGTGTGTAAGTGACATTTATTTGTTCTTTCAAACAACTTGTAAAAGTGGTAAACATTTTCCAAAGTCCTACTTTGAAATTAACAATAACATTCAAGCGTCGATCATGTGTAACTGTGGAATTGTTAGCCACGTAAGTTGTCTTGCTCGTGCTAATTCTTATTCGTATGTGCATAAAACAAACAAAATGAATTCGATGTTCGTATATTTAGATGTAGCAATTGAAACGCGCTGCTAACTTTGCCGAGAGCATGCCAGTCAATTGTGGCCGGGATTATTTTTTTATAAATGTTGATTTCAAAAGTGTTTAGTTAACAGCAAACCGACGATAAACTCAATTTGATATACCTGTTCTGATTAATTATGGAACTGCAATCAGTCTGCAATTTTTAAGGTGATTTCGAAGACACCATGCGATGCACGTCTATAGAATGTAACGGGAGTGCTGTGTACATATGGAGGTCATGTTTGACTTCGCCCTTTTAGTTTACTAAAAGTTCACGTGACCCGAATTAGTCGATTAATAGTTTTTTTTTTGTTAGCAACAACACTAGCCTTTTCCTATGTGGGAAACAATTTTTCCCATCTTCAGTGTAGTTTCGTGTGGGAGCAATGGGTTGGTCGGTGACCCGAAAGGTCAAGGCGTGGCCTTGACAGGACGAGGAGTGGCCTTAATGACCGTGGTTCCCGTTGGAGGGCGGGCTGCGAGGCGCCGGCCTGGGCCAAGCCCGCGGAGGCGGCGTGGCTCATGGGTGTTAGACGTACCAGTTTATTGGTACGCATACCAGTTTTCAGGGTGCCGTACCATGTACCAAGGTACTTTCGTCCTGGTACGCGAAAATGCCAAGATTTCAGCATTTGCGATCACTTTGTAACAGAAAGGACTACAAAAGTATTTTGAGTCCAGTACCTTACTTTGCAAAAAAAAAAAGTTTCTTGGAGCAAAGCACAACTGATCTGAATTTCCGAACATGAATCTGCTCATCCAGTATTCCGTTTCGTCCCATGCAGGTTGTTCCGTATCGTGTGATCACGTATCGCCGCGGGCGCGGACTGTAGGCAACACTTATTATTAGAACTAACGATTTTTCGCGAAAAAATATGAGTACACAGTAGACTTCAATCATAATGCACCCAACAGCAGTTTGTCTATTGCCATTGGTTGCTATCTGCTTGAGAAGGCACTTTATTATTTGACCGGGCCACTCAGAATTCAGCAACATCGGCAGTTCGGCTCCTACGTTATTCGTGTGCACACAGTTACCACGTGTCAAAAAGTAATTCAGTCATTCAATATAGGTAAACGACTCTACAGTGTTTTGAAACATAACTGGTCTTGTAATCTTTTCGCAAAATTTCACTACCCCTACTCATAGTTACTAATGCAATGCTGAGATCCAGCTTGAATCTAGAGCTCACTTCTATAGTGTGTTTGCTTACAGAGTCCACCTTACAAGGGTATTGGGAAGCTGAGTATGAATATTTAAGGCACACGTGTGTTTTTTTTAAATGTGTAAACTTGCTGCTGTACATTAAAAATACAGATTATTTTACATGCGATAAATAATTAATTTCGGTAGGCCTACATCTGTTGCAAATACAGTTATTCAAAATAATCCTATAAAGTACGACACTAACCAAACATATTTAATATAAACTCTATTTATCTATATCCCCCAATTGTTACAGTTTGTGGAACTACAAAAATCGTATTATTCTTTGAAAAAGCCACTTTTTAGTGGTAAAAACTATAAATAATGTTTATTTAACATTTAGAAATTTTACAGTAATTATCTGTTAACCAGAATACACAAAATAGTGGCTTGGCTATTTTTGTCGTGTGAAGTTGCATGGCGTACCAGTTTTTCGTCAAAAGTGCCAGTTTTTTGTGAATGCAGTACCAGGACTTCGGAGTTGTCATCTAACATCCTTGGCGGGGTTAGTTGCGCCGGCGACCCGGGCCTGATTGCCGGCACGGAGTCACGTACGTTGGGTAAACAGGGCTTATGTTGGCGGTTGTGATTTTTCTCGGGCTCCTCCGTTCCAGCTACTCCTGCTCCACCTACGTGTCCCATTTCATGTCGCTTTCTGAAGATGATAGCACCAACAAGTCTCACATGTTAAATGTTACTTTGTTTGTGTTACTTTCCCAAGGCTAATCGAGAACTGTTGAAAGCCCTTTTGTACGCGCACTTACCTGAAATTTTTGTACGATCCTTCCGCCGTATATAAAAATCAATATTGACGTGGGCCAATTTACTTTATTTCTATGCCGCTCGTGTAAAACTCTATAGATGTTGGGTCCAAGGTGGCTGAGCGATTAGCACGCTCGCCTCCCACCAAGGCGAACCGGGTTCAATCTCCGGTTTGGTCACCTGATTTTCGCAAGTGTAAATCGTGCCGGACGATGCCGTTAGTCGGCGGGTTTTCTCGGGGATCTCCCGTTTACCCCGCCCCTTTATTCCGGTGCTGCTCCATATTCACTTCAATCACCCTCATTGGCTCTCAAGACCTCGCTGTTAAGAGCCGCCCAAATCTCTTCACTCACTCTATAGATATTATAAACCTAAATAAGAGTGAGTGAGTGAATATATTTGGACGGCTCTTAACAGCGAGGTCTTGAGGGCCGATGAGGGTGAGTGAATTTAGTAGGGTGCACCGCCGGAATGAAAGGGCGGGTGAAACGGCAGATCCCCGAGAAAACTCGTCGGCCAACGGCATCGTCCGACACGATTACCACATGCAAAAATCCGGAGTGATCCGGCCCTGAATTGAACCCGGATTTCCCAGGTGGGAGGCGAGCAGGCTAACCGCTCAGCAGCCGCGACCCCGCCTAAATAAAACTTACATAATTATTAAAGCAATTCTTTTTTTACGTGCATTAAACGATTATAAAATTCGATATCCACAAATTTAACATACACACTTTTAATACGGTTTTGTGGTACTGAACTACTTTTTTTCCCTTACTCCCAGCTTTACTGGCAGGACGCCAGTTTTTGTTCATGTTACAATATAAGCAGTCGGGGGCTCTTGCTTTTCAGTAGAATTATTTCAAGTGTGTCAACTATGGACCACCTATGCCTCCTCGCCCTAGCGCGCACCGCTCCGTATAGGCTGTTTCCGCCACTTGCTAATATAAACATTGCCATGTGACTAATAAACATACTGTATACTCTCACCTATATCAGAAGTTAATGTCTGAGGCTGCAATAAAATACATTTATTCGCTGTTTATATATGTTGAAAAAGCCTTAAAAAGTGGCCACTTAACCGTAAACAGCATATACGCATCATTCTTGTTAGTGAGTTCCCGCGATTCCCAACGAGTCGGACAGTCATATACTGAAAGAAAGCAAGTGAAACAATTATCTTCCTAATTCCTTAATTAACCAAGTATTTAAATTACCATGGCGTCATTTGGCATAGCTACGATTACGCTCACGCACAATGAAACATGTCTAACACGAATAAAGGCGTGCGCATTGGTTGCGTGGATTAATGGCATTGCGTGTGTACACTGTTGGCAGGTAAAGGCTGTTCGAGATAAAGTGAACACCTTTGAAATCAACCATAGAAAAAAAGTCACTTCCCATACCTGCATGTGGTTTAACGGGAGCCCTGAGTGGCATGTGCCTAGTAAAGTTGGTAACGATGGATGGAAAATAGTTCCACATCTTAACGCAAAATTAAGAGTATTAGGTAATCATTTGTAACAACTTAAATCATTTCTTTCGCTTTATAATTGTTTTAATTTGTCGAAGTGTAAACAAAAAACACCTTTATGAAATATTTAATTTTATAACAATTTCACAGTTTCACTTTACCGACGCATAAATAAAGTGATGAGGACCATGGCAATGCTAATTTTACATAGAGCGGAATAATACACAACTTGCATACAAGTAGATCTTAAGCAGGGCTCTCAAAAGGGCTGATTTTACCGTGAACAGCCTACACTATACACGACCACTCCGCTGGCGGACCGATTTTAACGTATCAGTTTGTGGCTCACAAGAGTTGCTCAAAGTGATGGCCACCAACCTCAAAGCAAGCATGACAACGCCGAGTGTACGAAATTCTGCCCCATCAGTTCAAATATCCCATGAGTTTTGCGTTTGTTGTTGACACACGCACGTGCTGTGTTAATGTACGGAGGACAGAGACACCTTGCGGGCGATAGGTGAACCTCGCATACTACACGGGCCGCCCACAAGTTAACGCCCAATACGGGCGCATCTCCTTTAGCTGGCTTCCTGGACAGCAGCGGGGGGAGAACTGTTTCAAGGTAAGCTGTGTTTTGCTCTGCGATATACCACCTGGTCGTTTACTAGTTTAAAAAAAACACGGGCCACTTAAACGTAGTGTTGCAGTTGACTTAACAGCACGTGTTTAGTGGACGCCTCGCCGCTCTCTCGTGAGTGGACTCATTCTCCCGGCTCCACTCGGTTCACTGGTTCCTGCTGCGTGCGCCGAATGTGTACAGCACTGAGTAAGCACCAGTTTACCTTGCAACACTTCCCTATGCACCACTGCTCTTGGACCACACGTTCCCAATAATTTTTTCACTCTTTTTACTGAAACATATATACATGTATATTTTCATTCCGTAGCTAGAACCACGAGTTTTTCACGGATTGATTTAGTAGCAAGTTACGCTTTACATTCGTCTATACAACCAAGGCACTTTCGTCTGCTTATTGGTTGCTGCGATCAAGCGAGACCTTTGTACAGGTCGGTTCAACGTTCGCTCACACTGCTGTTTCTTATTTCTTACTGGCTCACATTTAAACGGGGCGTGTCTCAAGAACTGCCGTCCAATCACAATAGTTGGAGAAAAGAACAAGTGTTTTAGGTCTGCATCGCCGCCATATGAATTCGCGAAATACTCGTGGCTCTATCCATAGCACGACACCGCCCGCGCGGTCGCACGGACGGCGCCTTTATCGGAAGGGCAATAAAATACGAGCATTCCTAAATATTTTTCTTCCCATGGTCGTACCTGTCGCTAGGGAGGTAGTCGGCGGCGACGCCGGCTGCATTTCACGCGAGATCACAAGCGCCGTGTAAGGAAGTCGGAAGGTCGTCGCGGCGCCAGCGTGATGTATGTGAAGGCTGGCCGGGGCGGCGGGCGCTCTACGCAGGAAACAACGCGCAGGCGCCGGCGCCTCTGTGGTCGCGGGAGACTGGACTAAGCACCGCAGCGAGGCTGGAGGGAAGGGAAACAGGTGCCGACGTAACAAGTCGTTCTCAAGCCTGACCTCTTGCTAAATCACCCGCCCGACGTACCTACGTTAAGGCCACGATCCTTCATTTCTACAGCTTTTGCTAGGATTAATTTTTTGTACCCAAACGGGAGCCGATATTGTAAAACCCTCTTACAATTTTGTTAGAAGTTGTTCTTATTATGTAGTCTAATTTTTTCAACACAAAAGCTGTATAATTTTAACTAATTATTAAATAAACGAAATTTTCATTAATAATTAGTTATCCGGCACTGATTATCAGTTGTGTAGTAGTTGTTTTCACTGATCAAGCTCAATTCCCACTGTTTGAAGTTGAGAGTGTTAATTTTATATGAAACAGAAGAAGACAAAACGTCTATACATAAATCTTAAGAGAAGTGTGCACTGAAACATTTTTTGTGAAATCGTTGTTTGCGCTCATTCGCATATCTCGGTAAATATATATTCTGTAAATACGACGTTTTGCTAGAAAAGGGGGAAAAAATTATCTATTCCTCTATGTTTATACTTTTAACTTATTAAGTACATTCATGGAGAGAAAAAAACTCGTGAAAATGGTCAAACATAGCATTTTTAAAGCTTGTCCATGCAGTTTCCTTAAGCGGCAAGAGAACATTACAGACATACGGGCGTAGTTTAATCTGTGGGCTTTCATTGCATGTAATAAAATTCCACTGTTATAGATATGATTTGCACAGCACAGCCCTATGACGGAAACACTGCATGCCTTGCGCGAAGGAGCGATGAGGCACTAGTCGTGCGTGTGTCGCCCGTATCGCTCCCTCGCTTCTTGACCTTGGACGCGCAGGTACACTCTCCCCCTTAAGCAAGGCTTTTAAAAGTGCTCAGTTTACCGTGAACAGCTTATAGGTACTAAGAGAGCGCGCGGGGCTGTTTCACGCCTCTTCGTCGAGCTCGAAATGACTCTCGCTCCTGTTGTTTAAGCTCGTGTCTTGCGCAGCGCTCGGGCTGTTTTACTGCCTCGCTGGTTTTTTTTTTTTTTTACACGCTGCCCGCGAGCAAGGACGCGTTGTTTATGATTCTCGGAGAGTGGCATGCGAAGTATAACCAAGTCTCCCGTGCTTTCTGCACGTCAATGCCATCTTTGCGGTTGCCTCGCGCGTTTCTAGTCTGTTTGTTCCGAAACACGAACGAAATAACCCCCAACCAATCTAATCTTATTCTACACGGTGGAAACTATTTTATGAGCCCGCAGTTAACATCTTAACCTGAGTAGTATTTTTTACATGGCCGCAGTAATAGGTTTAACTACGCATGCGTGACTTTCCATCGCTACAACTGTGCCCTTTCTAGGAAATGCAGGGGTACAAGTTATCCTTTACTCTTACTGATTTTCCTTATATCTGAATTTTTACCCATGGATAGAGACCTGCAAAATTAGCGTTATTATTTGAGAACTGAATAGACATCGAAAAGTTATACATTTCTACTGTTTTTAGTGCTGGGGTTACAGTGCGCCTGATACGTCCCGGATGTATTTGAACCAATAGGAAACAATTAACGGTAGTATAACCCAATCGCGTCCAACCAAGGTGAAAGGAAAATGGCACTGACTTCTGCGGAAGCCACTAAACAAGTGACCTCTCTCGAATATACATAAAACGGTGAAGTTCATGGTGGAGCCAGAACATAACGAGAATTTTGCAGGTCTCTAACTATGGCTTCCTATTGTCAGTGCCCCACTATTATTCCTATTTTTTAAAACCCTTTATTACATGCGTTTCGCACGTAAGTGGCTTGTAATTTACATCTATTTTACTCTTTAGTGGTTGCCCTTGGTGACCGGAGTATGGAAGTGGAGTGATGGAGCTGCCATCATCCACCGTTCCCCACATATCAATAGGGTTCTAATTCTTTATGCTGTGACCAGAGTAGATAAATATGTACACAGAGACGAGCTGATGTGGGGCCGCGTTGGCCAAGCGGTTAGCTCTCTCGCCTCCCACCAAGGCGATCTGGGTTCAATCCCTGGCTGAGTCACCGGATTCTCGCATGTGGGAATCGTGCCGGGCGATGCTGTTGGTCGGCGGGTTTTCTCGGGGATCTCCCGTTTCCCCCGCCTCTTCATTCCGGCGCTACTCCATACTCACCTCAACTCCCCTCATCGGCTCTGAGGATCTCGCTGTTAAGAGCCACCCAAATCTCTTCGCTTACGAACTGGCGTGGTGGTTCCTATGAAGTGGGGATTTCCAAATTCTCTGATTAGCTGTGCGAGGCTCTGGGGACGGGTCTTGTGTCTAACTAGCTACAACCAACATTCTGCGAAAAGGTTCCCGGTTGGCTGGTCTGCATGCTGGGTAGTTTGTTACCGGGAGCTGATTGGCGAACGTCGTCCCAACGTTTTGCTGGCCATTGGCGTATGCGGGAGGAGTGAGTGAAGAGATTTGGCGGCTCTTAATATCGAGGTCTTTACAGTCGATGAAGGTGAAATGAGTGAGTGAGTGAAGAGATTTGAGTGGCTCTTAACAGCGATGTCTTGAGAACCGATGAGGGTGACTGAAGTGAATATGGAGCGGTGCCGGAATGAAGGGGTGGGGGAAACGGAAGATCCCCGAGAAAACCCGCCAACCAAAGGCATCGTCCGGCACGACTCCCACTTGCGAAAATCTGGTGACCCGGCCGGGTATTGAACCCGGTTCGCCTTGGTGGGAAGCGAGTAGTCTAACCACTACACCACCGCGGTCCCGTGTGCAGCTGGAGCTTGTGGAATACGCGGCTGCGTCGCCTCTGTACTCTGTGACCATATCGGAGGTATCGCCACACCATTTATATTTTTCTTTGTACCGTTCGACTCTATGGTCGGCGCGACATTTCGTCTCGACGTGCTCTTGCCGACTCTGCGGCCTGGCGGCGTGGCGAGTTGCTCACGTTGGCGGGGATGTGTGTTTGCAGGATGATCTACCCGGGAGGGGCGAGGCCTCGAGGCGGCGCTGGACCCAGAGGAGGGCGCAGCAAGCGTAAGGCGCACCCTGTCGTGCAGTGGAAGCAACGCAACGTGCAGCAGGGCCTAGTGCTCGTCGACGAGACGCAGCTCTCCAAGCTCATCAAGCGCGAGCCCGTGCAGCGTTACTACGAGCTCGACCCCGAGCCCTTCGCCACGTGAGTACACTCCATGCCTCACGTTCGCTAGAATAGACGCGCCCAGGGGTGGTGGAAGGTGTTCCTCATTAGCGAGTCGAGGGCCGAGGTTTAAAATAAATTACAAGTGTTTTAAATTAGAATTAACATTGGCAAAATGTCACACCACCACAGAAAAATTCTTACTTACTGGACAGGAGAATTTCGCGAATTCATTTTAGGACAACCTAGACTTCAACCACATGTACATTCCTGTTGTGTTTGCAGTCGGGTCAGAGTTTATTAGACACGCCCAGGTGAACTCTGTGGGTCAATAACAGACCTGCAAAGGAACGAGTACCGAATCCCGTGGTATCTGGTCTGAGTAAAACTGTCTGTACACTGTGGGAGCAACCAATGAATAGTAATATGTGGCTCGAAAATATATTATACAGTGAAGTTTATTCTACAAGTCTTTTTCTGTAAAATGCGAAATTTTTCAGTCTCTATTACAGTACTAAATTATCTAGGCTTATTCAAAACCTACATAATGCATACACATTTTTTTTACGACATGGCTCGCATAACTGATATAGTTTGTAAACAAATATTGCATTGTAAATATTCTAGTAATAACTGCACCATTCTGCTTGAAGCATTTAAAATCTTTAAAAAAATCATTCTTGAAAAAATACTCAAATTTGTCTTGACGTACGGCATTAATTTAACAACAAAAGTTATAATTTGAAGGCGGGTTTATTTTTTCTTCTGAGAAACCGATCCCTACAACACATTATTAGGGGCTCGGACGACCCCCTCCCCCTCTCCAAAACACCCCTGGACGCGCCATTTTGTTCGCCATAAAGCCGACAAACGAAACTAGGGAACCGGAAGAAAACAGCAGGAAATATTGGCGTCACAGAGGGCCAGCAGCGCTGAATGTCTCTTCCCCGAACTGAAGAAAAAAGTCCTCTCAAGGCGTGTGATGTTCCCGTCTCCCACACACCGCCACTTGTTGCCTGTCTATACACGCAGTAAAACAAATTTTTAAGTGGAATTGGGGAGATATAAGCTGTTTCGAAGTTAGCTGAGCTCTTTTTATAGTCATTAGGCTCTACTTCACTAAAGGCTGTTTTCGGTAAAGTGAGCACTTTTTTTTTTTAATCAACCATTGAAAAATATCACTGCCCATACCTGCGTACATCTTGAAGGGCGCACTGATTGTCATGTACCCAGTAAGGTTGGCAACGATGGAGAGAAAGTAGTTCCATGCGTTAACGTTAAATTACAAGTGTTAAGTAAACATCTGTGAATACCGAAATATTTCATTTTACTATTTGTTTTACACATATAAGTATAAGAGTAAAAAATCTCTAAAATATTTATTTTAGTTAAAATTTTATGGTTGCCCTTGGCCGACGAATGGATAAGGTGATTAGGCCCATGGTAACGTTAATTGTACGTATATTTGGTGAAAGAATACACAATGCGCATGCAAGTAGATCTTAAGCAGGGCTTTCGAAAATGCTAATTTTATCGTGAACAGCTTATACCCGTGATGTGTCCGTCCTCCATACGCAAAATTATACCATACAGACCAGCTGTAGACTGCTGTCCAAATGAAAAGGGAATGCGGAGAAGCACAAAAACTGACAGGTCTAATCCATTCCCCTGAGGGTTGGGGGGGGGGGGGGGTTGTTCGTAGTTTAGTTGTTGTGTATCTTTACTTTAATTAGGACGTTCGTTTGGGGTTCCTGTGGATGCCATCGACTAGAACGAAAACATACGTCAGCGGCGTGCGCGGAGTAACCGTCGTAAACGACAAACCAGATGTTTTCAGCTCAGACATTACAACCACAGTTGCCCTTCCTCTCGCGTCATTTGAACCGCACTCTATACAGTTGTGTGCAAGGCACGTGAAGGTAATTTTCGTTCGGTACAGCAAACTGCAAAGGCTCAGGATCTAGTGATAATACCTTCGTGTAACTGATTTGTAGGCCTTGCTAATGCTCTAGGGTTATGAATTGTTCGAGCTACCACAACTAAACGCTAAGACCACAGATAATTTGTTCTTTTTATAAAATAAATGCCGTGTACAGCATGCCTTGAAAAGTTCTTATTTGCAATACCTGAAATCATAAATTGAAAGTGGGCCTGAAAGGGGCTAACTTTGCGACGACCATCTTACTATATTCATGCATCGACCAAGAGTAACTTTAAGATGTTCAAAAACACACACACACATATATATATATAAAATAACCATACAGATTTTTACCCTTCCATGCATAACTATAGCATAAGTTAAATACAATTTAATAATACTGCACAAATTTTAATTATCACTTTTTTAATACGACGTGACGTTAATAACCTGAAAACAATTTCCTTTATTGGCGCCAACTATACGGGGAATATTTTTTTAGGATGTCCGTAAAACGTATGCATTTACAAGACGGAATATTTTTCAAAAGCTGAAATAAAAACTGCTCTGTTAACTGCTAATAAATGGAGGTATTTGGGAATTCACAAATATATTATTTATAATTTTTACAGAAGTGAAAAGAATCACACTTCTGATTGCATCTAGAAAGTCTAAGAAACCTTCCTGTTGCTGATATAGGCTATTCACAGTAAAGTGAGCACTTCTGAAAGCCCTCTCATTTGGAACAATACTCAATAAATATATTTAATTTAAGCATTAGACGTCAACTTCAGTGTGAGGGAATCTACATTCTGTGTTTATTACTTGCATGATAGTATTTATTTGAAAAGGTTTTTAAAGGATAAAAATGGCTGAAATAAAAAAGTAACTTAAGCCTCAAAAGTGCTCACTTTACCATGAACAGTCTAATAGAGAATTTCGCCGTTGAAAACTCCATTTTTACACTGAATCACTTGTAACTGTGACGACAGAGAAAATAATATTTGAACGTAACTTGAAAGAAGTACGTTACCAGAATGTCAAACTATCAAAATATATTTTTATGGCTGCAAGGGCCGAGTAATGCAAAGTTCTTATATGCACAGCCATAATGCGATATTTAATTTTATATTCACTACACTTGGATGTGTATGTTGTAAACTTATAAAATATTCATTACAGAGTAAAATAAGTTTCCTCAATTTTGAATGTAAGGAACAATTTTACTGTATATTTGGATTTTGTAGTACGATCAACCAGACTCTAGTAGGACTGCCATTCCTTTGTTCTGTTACTTGACTCAGCAGTTACGATTATTGCATGAACAATTAAAAAAAATACTTGGTATTACTGCCGAAGAGCCATCTTTTGCATAGTGGATATAGATCTCTGTGCTTTAGCAATCGTATTTATAATTACGAGAGACCTGCAAAATTCGCGTTATTTAAGGAAAGAATAGACTTCGAAAAGTTATACATTTCTATTGGTTTTATTACGGCTACAGTTTGCCTGATACGTCCCGGATGTATTTGAATCAATAAGGAACAATGGACGATATCATAGCCCAATCGCGTCCAACCAAGTCGAAAGGAAAATGCCACCTGACTTATGCGGAAACCAATAAAAAAACGACCCCACTCAAATATATACAGGACGTTGAAGTTCAATGTGCAGGCAGAAAATAACGCGTATTTTGTATGACTCTAGTAATTACAAACACGATGAGAAAGAACAGTAATATTATAGGGAGTGACCTACAACCAATTATTATAGGCTGTTCACGGTAAAGTGCGCAATTTTAAAAGGCTTGCCTAAGATCTACATTTCTCCACGTTTGGCATCCTTCTGCCGTATGTAAAATTGACATTGCAAAGGGCCTAATGAATTTATTCATTCACCAGCCAAGTGAAAGCGCGAAATTGTTAGCAACCTAAATGCGTTACTAATATGCAATTCCGCGCTCTATTATGTATAGTAAAAATACACCAACTTGATTTGCCATTATATTAAACATCGCACTTGCAATGCAACGTCAAAACTTAGAACTATTTTACTTAAATCGCTGCCAAGTTGACTGAGAGCTCGAACGCCGTCGTGTAGGCAGTAGAGTACATGCCTACGCAACACGCGGGTAATACATTCACGTGTAACTTCAGACTTTTCTGAAACCCTGCTAAAGTTCTACTTCCAGGATATTCCTCCATCTCGTGTAAACTAAGCTCAACTAAGTCTGGAAAATTACACCAGAGGGCAACGCGCCGAATTCGTGCGCACTCAGTGTAACAGTGTTTCGTATAAGAACTATTTCTTACTAGGTGCTACCAACACAGATGTTTTCTCGGTGTTTTTTTTAATTCCATTCATTTATAATTCAAGAATTATAATTTATAGATATAATATAGCTAACATCCCAATTTAACAGAAAATAAGTAACTTTATGAACACAAGTATAAAACGTTTGTGATATATGGCGCATATAGGAAATAACTAAACACGTCATACATGGGGAGATTTTTCAAGGGTTTGATTCAAAAAGGGTGAAGAAACCGCAAAGAAACTATAGTAAAAGTGCTCACTTAACCGTAAACAGCTTATAACAGGCTGAACGTATGTTGGTGTAGCGCCCGTTGACTTAAAAACGAGCTAGGCCAGCGTTATTAAAATGCAATCAATCCGAATTTTGCGTGTTTATCTGCCAAATGGTTTAAAAACTATAATTAATATAACGCTTATTTTGCTGTAAATGACTTGGGATTTATGGTAATCAAAACTTTTGATTTTAAAAATATTGAACTCAAGAATCGATACACTTTCGCAATATGGCTTACTTACCTACCAAATGAAACAGTAAGCATAGCAGTAATGTCCACATAACATTTGGGCTTGCATTTGGGCCACAAAAATGCAGCTCAAGAGCCGCATTTGGTCCACGAGCCACATAGTAGTGGTAAAGATTTCAGGCCAAACATCGCGACGTGACATGCTATCAGGAACTGTGAATGATGTCCTTCGTCTCCTATCCCAACCCGCTCTCTAAGAGTTGATGGGTAACCGTTGACAGTCTGTTGACACGCAAGTTTGTTTACTCAGGGGAAACTTGCTGCAATGGCTGCAGGCTCAAGTGAATACACTGTGTGCTTAACACGGTTGTGTAATGATTTAGGAGTAACGTCATGTAACTTCACATTACCTCACTGAGACTTTCGGACTGAATTCCTCATGATGCTTGTATAAATGTCGCCATCTACTGTGGCAGTTTCTGCTGTTTTTTTTATCCTAATCGTATCCAAATTCCTAAGAGAATATCTAGTACTGCAAGGGTAATTTATGTAACGAAAATTTCACACCTAAACATTATCCTGAAAATACTAATTTAGCCAACGCTATTAAAACTAAAAACCTTAGTGCAGAGGTTTTTTTAAACAATTTTGAGGTCCATGTCTCCTATATTATATAATGTTCCATGATGTCACGGCTCTCCCTAAAATGTATACTTCATAATACATGCACACATATAGTTATACACATAAATACACACACATCTCGTGCGGATGGGTATTGGATAAACGTTGTAAATCAAACTTCACCATGGTTTTATAATAATTAAAGCTACATGAATTTGGCGAATTCTTTCAGAAGCATCCTAGGCTGTTCAGAGGAGTTAAATATAACCACCTGTTCCATCTCCTCTACTTCGTTTACACGCTTCTTCTCTAACGTGGACTCTTATTGTAAGGAAATTTCAACACGCAATCTTCGAGAGAACATAGAGATATGCACCACTCCTTTATAATTATTGTTACCTCACAAAATGTTATTGCCGCCACAGAGTCTCATAAATGGATGCTGTCGTCGGAAAGGCGGCACGCCAGTTCAGTACCATGACCATAGAAGCTTTAAAGCATAACATATGCACGAATGTGTCGCACTTACTGCTCCCGTGAAAAATTTGCTTCAGGGAGAACGAAAATTTACATTTTAAATTCGTAATGTAGAAATTACCATTTATCACCTCATATTTGAATTTATTTTATTATATCTATTGCAGGTACGTACATGTCGATAATCGTTTTATTTTGATCATGAACTTCTGTTCAGAGTTTATCAAATTATAGGATAATACGATGCAAATGGCAACACAATTAGACTGGCCTTTCGTGTAGATGTAAATGTTTAGCTGACCGTATTCCTTTTTACATCACCAGCTTTTAAAATATTCAGAAAGCATTCAGCCGTAAAATCTGACACGACAAACTCGACCAAGCCTAAGGCTAGACAAGGAAGTGATCGGCATTCTAATGGACAGGCCAGCTTCTCACAGGATGTCTTTGCGGTAGTTTTTTTTCTTCGAGATGCATTAAGGCGCACCGGAGTGATTTTGTTGCAGCGCGTTTAATATATTAATTCATCTGTCACCTTATGCAGGTTGGAGACAACCTATTGTTGTAAGGCATAATGAAATGTTTCCCTGTTTGTTTATGTTGTTTCTTGTTTATTAACTTAATTATGTAAGAATATGTTTTATACTTCACTAATATAACTAAGACAACACTATCAACAATGGACAAGTACCAATGTCTTCATTAGTGCATATATTTCTGCTGCTAATTAACAACTGCTCCCAAATGCAACTTATCACGGTTTACTAATCAGGTACACCCATTAAAGATCATTGTGTATACAGTACCAGTTAACTTCTCTATAAATACGTATTCTGTGCTCTAATCATAACATTCATTGCTAAAACGCTACTGGCTGCTTCTGGGATGCTGCAGTTATACAGAATGTTCGGGAACTCAGTGCCCAGACTCCAGACATAGTTCCTTTGGAGCAACAGAAACACGAAAGCCCTATACACTCGTACGTGGAAACGTATATTTATATCAAATAATTATGTTCGAAGTTGCGGCGTACAACGCCTCGAGAACAAGAATGTCCGATCATGAGTGTACGACAAGTTGCATGAGAAGTAGGCGCGCGAGACTGCGTGTTGAAAAATTAATATCGCTCGCCTACAACTTATGCAACTTGCCTTAAAATTCATGATCGCACCGCCTTGTTCTGCAGGTGTTGTACGCCGCAAATTCGAACGCATTTATTGGATGTAAAAATACTTTCCCCGAAATAAGTGTATATAGGCTGTTCACGGTAAACTGAGCACTTTGGAAAGCCCTGCTGCACATCTACTTGTACACACGTTGCGTATCCCTCCGCTTTATGTAAAATTAACATTGCCATGGAACTCATTGCGTTATTCATGTGTAGGTCAAGTGAAAATTGAATTATGATAAAAGTAAGTAACGTATTTTAAAAAGACTGTTATGTTTGTACTTCAGTGAATTAAAAAAACCTAAAGCGAAATAAATAATTTAATTTATCACGAATGGATACCTAACACTTTATATTCGATGTTAAGTTATGAAACTACTTTCTGTCTATCATTACCAACTTCACTCAGGGCGCCCGTTAAAATATATGCACAGGAGCAGTACCATTTCTCAGGTGGATTTCAAAAGTGCTCACTTTATCGTGAACTGCCTTTAGGTAGGGACAAGAAAATTTCGCAAGTTCAATGACCTGTAGGCTAGACTCCACAGTCCTGCGTATAATCAAGCCTCAGATGTTTGTCCATCGCCTGCTGCCCCACAGAATAGCCAGTGTTGCTTCACACCTGGCAGTATCGGGTTCGCCACTCGTTTCCTTGCAGAACTACTATTGTTTGAGAGCCGTCCAGGGCGTGTCAAATAAACTCTGATCCAATTGCAAAGGTGACTTAAGTGTACAAGTGTTTGATGTCTAACTTGTCCTGAAATGAATTCGCGAAATTTTCCTACCCCTATGTATGGGGCTTTTGTGTTACTATTGGTCCAAAGAAACTATGTCTGGAGTTTGGGCACTGAGTTCCCGAACATTCTATGTAATTAGCCACTGCCAGCGCAGCCCGGCATAGTAAATTGCTCTCATTGGTTCCGTCGTGTACTTCTAGGAATAGGTTTCTGTAAGTACGTGTCAGACCAAGGCGTATTGCAACACTTCAAACTAAAAATTAGTGACTTGATTAAGTGAATTAAAATCAGTGATTCAGCTTTACACCCGAGTAATATTATGTATGTCATTACTCGATTATCAAGATGAAGAGAGAAGGCCACTAGACCAAAAAAATACATGTAGTCGAGATCGCCAATTCGTCAGTGTACCCGTGATTAAGAAACCTCACCGTCCGAATAGGTAATTAGTCAGCGACTTTCAAGGTGAGAGTTAATCGTCGGCAATTTCTTATCGTCACTCGACCACATCAAGGTGCCGCCTTGACGGGGAACAGAAAAGTAGCCCTGTACAGCAGTCACTAAAATCCTGTCTCCGTAGGTCGAACGCCAAAGGGAAACTGATACCAGAGGACTTAAAAAATTCGGAAACTCATTTCAGCACAATATAGACCTCAAACACAAGTGTATTTATGTTATGTTTACGATTGGATCGCAGTTTATTAGACACGCCCAGCTGAACTCCGAGCCAATAAAAGACCTTCAACGAAACACGCACCGAATCCCGTGTCTGAGGTTAAACTGACTACATACTGAGGCAATAGCCAATGATGGGAAAGTTGAAACTCCAGAACACATAAGTAGTATAGAAATGCCGATTCGAGCGCAACCGCAAAAAAGTGTCTCAAAAAGTTGCGTTTGGGAGCAGTTGCAAAAAAGTGACTCAAAAAGTTGCGTTTGGGTGCATCTGCTAACATATGTGTAAAAAGTTGCGTTTGGGAGCAGTTGCAAAAAAGTGACTCAAAAAGTTGCGTTTGGTTGGATCGTAGTCTTTAGAAAAAAAGTTGTGTTATATTTGCGTTTGAGTGCATCTGCAAAAATACACGTAAAAAGTTACGTTTGGGCGCAGTTGCAAAAAAAAAGTGGCTCAAAAAATTTGAATGCGTAGAAAATAAAATATTGTATATAATAAAGATGGATCAGTTGCTAAATGTATTTAAAGGAACCAAACAATTTAAGAAACTTTCCGAACTTACAATTGGACAGTCCTATCCCATAAACCATACTGAAATAAATGATACACGGTATGGATACAAAGTGGTAATTACTTCTGGAAATTTTAAAGTAACCTTACCAGACAGATATGTTCAGATTTTCAGTGAAAAAGTTTTAAATTATGCTAATCGTGAAGGTATAAGTTTTGCATATCATGTAATGGTGGATTGTGGTGTTAAACAAATGCATTCTATTCGGTTTTTTAAAGAGTAAATGATCGCCGTCGTATGATTAGACATCAGTTGATCTTTATTTGTCCTCATATCTCAATAAAGTTTTAATAGTTATCCAATCATTAAAACACAATTATCGCTCTGACTTCGGCAATATACTGCAACATAGTCTAATTAAAAAGTTAGACACACATCTCCAAATTCGACATATTAAAGTAGCCGAAACATTGAATTTTTTTTCTAAGTCTTTCATTGCACTTTCTGTAGAAATATTATCTATCTTTATCACATGAAACTTTAATAGTTTAAAAACTATTTATTATATATGGAATATGACTACTTCCAACTAAAAAAAAATCTATGGCCTCATCTCTAATACCAGTGTTATTTCGGACAAATCAAAGTTAATTAACTTACTTTTTTCATCGTTAATTTCAACTACTATTTCATTAAAATTGATTTGTTTGCACTGGAAAAAATTATGGATAAGCTAGTTCGTAATAGATCGTGTCACCAAATCCAAATGTTGTTCTTGGTTTAAAAGTGGCATTATGCTATTTTCTCTATGATTATTTTCATCATGTTTTAATATCATACCATATACTAAATTACAATGTATATTTATTGTTTGAAATGGAGCAAATTTTGGAATGGTATCACCATAATGGTCCACATTTGCTTCCAGAGTTTTATTTTCTACAAAACCCAAAAGTTTTTCCTATTGAACCCCGTTTTCCAAGCTGTAATTTAAGCGTACATTGTTTGTTATTTTATCCAGCTCGAAAGATATGTTATCATTTTCTTTCCCATCTGTTGAAACTACACTAAATGGAAAAATTGTTTTTATAGTTTTTTCAAGATCTTTTAAGCTATATTGGCTAACTGGAATATCAACTGCAGATTCTATATCATTCTGGCCCACAAAATATATCTTATTTTTTCCAGAGATAATGGTATGTGTTAGATAAGTAGTATAGAAATGAACTAAAGCCAATGAGTGACCCTCTATCTCTAAAGGGTAATATAGTCTTTTCTTCAACACTGATTTGTTATCTGTTAGTTTGAATACTTTACTCATTTATTATATTATCAAAAAATCTATTAATAAATGAGCAATAAACGTGTAGACTGGGATATTAAAATAAGAATACCAGGCAAGACTGTATCGACAAAATGTCATGGTGAATTATTATCTAATAATATTATGTTTGATAGTGGGTCCTAGTAACTGTGGAAAAACTACACTTATTATAGATAATTTTATATATACTCAGAGATGGTTGGACTTTAGCTTTCTCTATGTGTCTTCAAAAAATCTGGCCCAACCAAAATATATCAATTTAAAGAAAGATATAGATGTAGCATCAAAATTATTTAATGAAACAATAGCATACTTCTTTCCATCAAATAAAGAAATGGTTGATGTAAATGAATGTCATAAAGAGTCTGTAGTTGTTTTCGATGATATCATACTTGAAAATCAAAATATGGTAAGGGATTACTTCACTCATGGTAGACACAAAGATATTAATTGCTTCTATTTAGCCCAGACATACTCAAAAGTACGTAAGCAGCTTATAAGAGACAATACCAATTTTCTTTGCATATTCAGGCAAGATGATACAAATCTTTAGCATATTAATAGTGATTATGTTGGTGGTGATATCTCGTTTGAGAAATTTCGGGAGTCGGAAATTTCAAAATGTTGGAATAATGAATATGGTTTTGTTACAATAGATATTACTCGTAAGTTAAATAATGGTAAGTACCGTAATAAAATTAAAGACTTTTTAAATTCTTAGATTATAAGTAAGTTTTGTTTTTAATGGAAGTGTTTCCAATAAAAGCCAACATAATCTGATCTTTTTAAATGTATTGGTATAACATAACTATTTCAATAAACACAATTGTACCTTCGGGTACATTGCGGGTTTTTGGTATTTTAAATATATATCATATCATCAGGGTATACTTCAAAAGTTTTATACATGTCAATTTTTTTCCGTTAATGGTATAAGTTGATAACACCTTTATATTTTTCTGGTTTTATTATTATTTCAACTATAGTTCCATCTCTTATAAAAAAATATTCTATTTGATTATCAAAGTAAAATAATTTTTCTTTTGAACTGTATTTTTCAACTAAATGAATAATGTTAATTCTGTTTTTCTGATAGTACTCTTAATTGATTGCATCCATCGGTGCAATGATATCTCCCACATGTCTTAGTCTTTTTTGTTCAAAATCTATATTATTATCTACTTCCAAGAAAGTAAGATAGGCTTTATTCAATTATCTTTTATTTCTTGTCAGTGTGGCTATAAAGTCGATGAACTCTGTGTAGGAAATAAAATCATTGGGGTTGATCTTCTCAGTAGTTGTATCATTGTCAGTGTGTTCTTTAATTTGATCTTCAATCCAAGAGCTCATTAATGCATTTCCACATATATCCATTGTTTATTAATAGTGAAACAATTTCTGGAAATTTAAAATTATGTGAAAAGTGATTTAGCACAATCACACACAAATGACCACAAGTTACTTGATTGAAATTTTGTATTCTATTATCGTTACAAAAAATATTTCTTCCGAGATATGCTATTAATTGTCGAGGTGGATTTCCGCTAAATGAATCAAAATAATATTTGTTGTTTGCTTTTTTCCAATAGCATACCTAGTGTGTACCAGAGTTTGTCGAAACATCTAGATGAACAATCCCACAATTATTGTCGAGTGGGCGTGTTAAGTAGCTCATCGATCATAAATACACCTCGAAAATTTTTAATGTTTAAATTTTTAACCATTTTATCAATATCAAAGTTACTGAGTGGAATTACTTTTTTTTTAACATTCTTACCCCACTTAACTTTCTTCAATTCATTGCCGTATTCCTCCATAGCTAAATTATGTCTGCGTTGTTCTTCCAATTCTTGTTTTTTCTTCTTAGCATTAATTACTGATGTAGCGATAGATGCACCACCAGCTAATGCTCCTAGAGCTCCCAATGTTGCGAAAATTAAGGATAAAAATACACCTTTGTGAACTGTCAGACCATTTTCAGTTTTCATTTCTTTGGACATTTTCTTAAGTTGTGGAACTGAAATTGTGAGTCATCCCTTTGTCCTCCTTTAATTTCTTGTTTTTATGTTCCAGTTGGTCGTTGGTTAGGACAGAATCAATATTCAAACCCTTCAACTCCTCATTAGGAATTTGAAATACAATGTTTTTTAATTTCATTTATTATAACAAATATTTTATCATTTTATTTTAATTCCCCAACCAAGCTTACGTTTAAAATGCATCGGAGATCCAATAACACCAGCCCACAATCTCTCATTGAGATCAGCATCTCAACTTAACAATCTTTTGAACGATTTCTCTTCTAATTCTTTGTCAGCTAAATGTCTTTCAGCTAGATCTTTATGATGATGATAAACTATATCATGTTCCATTGCAGTCGCATCTAGTGGATTAATGGGTTTATCGCCATGCTCAATTATATATTTTAGTCTGGTACCTGGACCTAAGTACTGATAACCGGGTGCATGTAACTCAAAAAGTTGTGAATTTATTATGTCATTGAGTAACCCTTTTCCATGATGCTCCGACTTCCAAAAAGTATGTGGTATTGTGTTTAAAATTCGTATCAGATATGGTATACCTTCTGGATTATTCACAACAAAGTAACTAAACTTGCTATTGAGCATATTCATTATTCCAACTTTTTCATTGTAATAGTTATCATTTCCAGCATTCTCTTCGCAATAAATAACGAGAAGTCGATCAATAAGCATCCTAACATCATCGATCCATATGTATTCTTTGGGATAGTCTGTATATTTCTTTATACCTTTCCCTTTTTTAGGCGAGGGACGTTTCTTTTTAATCGAATCGTAAGTAGGTTTCAAAATAATTTTCCATTTATTCCCTTTACTCGATCTTGGCGTTCCGAAGTTTGGATCATTGTTTTGAAAAACTGTGTTTGTATCTGCTAGGATACGACTATAGTGTTCATAGTCGGTTGCAGTGTATTCACTTTCTGTTACTTTCTTACTAGTTAGTAATTTCATCAAACCATCAGTTCCAGTGTATGTCCGGCCTTTTAGAGTAAATTTGTCATTGATGTATATTACTTCGCTATCACCAATATACAATCTACCTTTATCGGCCTTTAGTCCAAAAACATTGTCTTTGCAGTCAATTAAGAAATCTGCCACTTTCTTATTAATAAATGATGTTTTGTAGTTAGTTAACTGTGAGATATCAGTTTTCAAACGCCCCAATGCTTCGTCAGAGAGTTAATCGTCATCGCCAGTGCACTTAACGCCATCGTCATAGCGTTCATCGCCATAGTGTTCATCGTTATAGCATTCATCGTCATCATCAATGTGTTTAATGCCATCGTCATAGCGTTCATCAGTGCCTGTTTTACCAAACAGTTTTCTTTCAAAAGATGTTTCTGTTGGTGTCTGTGGGTATTCTAAATTCTTGACAGCATATGGAACAAGTTCTTTTATTAAGTTCATATTCTCATTTTTTACGTGTGTCCAATTTTTGTCTCAAATATTCTATCACACATATCAATGGTTGTTTGTGTTTTTTATTTTTATTATATTCATCTTGGCGAAATTTTCTAAAAGTTTTAAACTTTTCAATTAGCTGTCTTCTTCTCTCTATATTCTTCTCTTTATTGTTTACAATTTTTTGTTGTCTCATTTATTGTATAAATAAATAAAATGAACAATGATAACTTAAACATATACTGTCTCAAATGTATGAAAAACGCACTAAGTACATGTGAACTTACAAATAATAACAAAGTAAGAATTAAATGTGTTTGTAGATGTTGTGTTACCAATAACTCGATATTCACTGGTGGGGGTTTAAAAACGATATTGTAAATGAAATTCATAAACCAATGCTAAAAAACTTCCTCAGAAGAACTGTTTTATCTTTTGGCATCAATGATCTTTGGCAAGCTGATTTAGTTGAAATGAATTCTGTATCTTTAAAAGGTATACACAGAATTAACAAAGGGTTTAAATATATGTTAACCTTAATAGATGTTTTTTCCAAATATGCATGGGCAATACCAATCAAAGATAAAACTGGTGAAAATGTTTCGTTAGCATTTATTACTATTTTGAATGATCGCAAACCCATGCATTTACAAAAATACGTAGGGAAAGAATTTTACAATAAATCATTTAAGATATTAATGACCAATAACAATATAACACACTATTCAACATACAGTGAAAAGAAAGCTAGTGTTGTAGAAAGATTTGATAGAACACTGAAGGAGAAAATGTGGAACATATTTAATGTGCAGGAAAACTATAGATGGGTGGCTATATTACCTCAATTAATAAGTGAATACAATAACACTGTTCACAGTACAATCGGAATGAAACCCACCAATGTAAGTGCAAAGAATGAAAGTTCTATTCTAATCAACATCTATGGAGGAGAAAGAAAAATGGTTAAACCAAAGTTTGCAATAGGAGCTAAAGTTCATATAAGTAAAAATTAAAATTTGTTTGAAAAAGGATATACACCAAATTGGTTCATTGAAGTATTTGAGGTGCGTGAAATATTGCACCCCACCCCCACGACATACAGAATAAAAGTTTTGAAAATTTAACTTATTAAAGGTATTTTTTATGAGCCAGATCTGTTTAAGACTAAATATAATAAAGACTACATAGTGGAAAAAGTTTTGCAAAGAAAAGGAAAAAAATTACTAATTAAATGGTTAGGTTTTGATAGTAGTCATAATTCCTGGGTTGATAAGAAAAGGGTAGTTGTTAAAGAATTTTTTTTCTATATAATAAATGGATCAATAAAAATTGAAAGATATGAGCGTCAGTCTTTTCCACCAAACGACCAAACCAAAAATAATTTGAGTGAATATAACAAGCGCATTCAGTTTGACATTCCTATTGGCGATGCATTTTCACATCCGAATGAAGCTTATGTATACCAACAGTATAAGCTAACTAAAAGAGATAAAATGCAGATTATGAAAAATCTTCAACTATTGATCTTTGTGAGAATTTCTTCCCATTCCAGTTCTCAAGAAGAGAGATCTCTAAACATGGTTGTATAATCGAAAGTATTGACAATCCCGGCATCACTTCAACAATGGTGCATACATTGCTAGGTTCGGAATCAGAATCAGCATAATTCCAAATGTCGGGGATAGAACTAGGTAAATATGTTAGGAGAGATAAGTGTAACGAAATTACATATACATTAAGATATTTGTTTGGGTTTATGAGAGATTGTAATGAAATATTCTGGAAAGGTGGGTACAAGATCACATTCATTCGAAGTTCTATTGATGATGTTTCGCTTTACAGAAGACCCCCAAAGATATCAGATGAATCTGATGATGAAGATAATAAACCAGATGCTGGTAAAATTGTTATTGAGAAAATGGAAATTCTGTGACTAATTGTTGAATACGATCCTATTTATGGAGACGAAATTAAAGCAAAATTATACAAACACCCCAAAATTCCAATTAGTTTTAATTATTGACAATGTATTGAAAAACCAGTACCTACTAATGCAAACTCATTTCAGTTTGATATAAAAGATCAGTTCAATTCAGTCCAATTCGATATGCCAAACTTTTTCTTTGTTGGTTTTTAGTACAGCAGAAAAGATGATCCTGGGCAATTCAAACATAGTTCAATGTTTGACTCTTGTTTTGTCAAAAATATTTCTATTATGAATGGACGGAATGAAGTGTTTCCCAAAGAGAATTGGAATTCAAACATTGATGATAAAATTTTCGATAAGATGTATACTACTTACAATAATTTTAGAAATTCAAAGACTAAAATAGATACCCCTTATCGTAATAATGAACTGCGCTTCAACTCTGGGTCATTTATTGGGAGAAGACCATTGTATGTTATTGATTGTTCTTACAGAAAAACCGCTATTGTAAAATATCGAACTAATCTGAAACTTACAGTTGATTTTAATAAACCAATATCAGCTACAACTATTTGTAATGTGGTACTAGTAAGCCAAAGAAACCTAATTTATGATGCTAAAAGTGAAAGAATCACTGTAGTCCAATAGTGTGCAAACATGTATGGTAATTAGTTTTTAATGGATGGTTATCCATTAAAAACATTTACTGTTATATGATATTTCATAGTATCACTCTTGTTCAATTTTGTAGTGCCCCCATGGTAGTGTATTAATACCATCTTTAAGAATAAATCTGTTATCATCTTCTGGACTTAATGCTTTTTTTCTCAACTCAATTGTAAAGAGTTCACGTTTCTTACTTTTAATAAGATTCGTACTTTTGTACAACACTTTTTTACCAAACAAACAATTTTTCTAGTCACCAAAACTAATCTCATTTCTGACTACAGTGTTTTTCACACCCTTTGCTCCTTTCTTTACACCACCTTCCACATTTATTGCATTCATTTTCGATTTCAATCCAATAAATTCTTATATTATTTTTCCATTACATTAGATCTTTCATATTGCCAATAATCTTTTTGTTAACTAATGGTATACCATATGGGTTATCTTTTTTATAGTCAGAAGTAACAAAATGATCGACCATTTATTTCATGCAGATGTCTGATGTTTTTATATAATAGATGTATGAATCAGTATCTTGGTAGCACAGTTCAATATTTTCCCCATAGTTTGATTTCATTATATTATAGTGAAAATCGTACATTAAGACTTTCGATATATGTAGTATGCTCATTCCAAAATAAATGGGTTTGTTAAAGTACAGTTTTGTTTTAATCATATGAACTGCAACCTAAGAGTTAGTAAATATAGTTCTATCTTTACAGTTTGGTTTAGCCACTAGTTTATCCATTTGCTTAGAACTTGTGCGCAACCATATATCCAGTCTGTTTCTAATATTTTCCAATGTTTTTCCAAAAACAAAATTGTTCATTAATTTGTAGAAATCTTTTTCAAAAACATTTGTAGACTTTTTTCGCATATTTGTGTTTAGATCAATATAGGACTTGAGCCAATCTGATTGATCAAACTTCAGAACTCTGTGGATATTTTTCAACTTCATTCCGAGAGATAGATATTGCTTAAGATTTATATAGTGTAATACATATTTTTCTTTATCATATAGAGTAGTCAAGAGTTTGGGATTTTTTGAACCTTCTGGTATTTTATTCTCTGGTGTCAATGGCTGATCTTTGTGGAGATCGTGTAGTTTCTGTGGGTATTCCAAATCAACTTCCAATATATAACCTTTTCTAGAATCATCCTGTATTTTTGTTACATCAATATTTGTGTTTCTCCACTTAAGCACACCATAGGGTAAATGCTGACTCATAGCCCATCCATATAAGTTATTGGCGTACAGATATGAAAGATAAAAATTTCCCTTCTACTAACATTAGCATTCATATATTTATTATTTTCTTTAGCATATCGCTTACAACATTGTGAAATTCCACCACGAACACATTTTTCTATCATCAAAATCTTGTAGTAATTTGTTAATAATTCTAGTTATACTTTAGTATGTTTGAACATAGCATCTCACGCTAACCCTGGGGCTGTGAAATACCACGCTGGATCTAGCTTATATGTTTTGAGACATACATCTCTAAAATTTTCCATTATATCGGACAATATCAATAAATCAGATTTTTTAAATTGAGTTCTGTGTACTCTCTTAGAGATTTTATGTTGAATTTTTCCCACAAATTTCTCGCAAAATTCGTAATCTTCCTTCTGTAATGTCACATTTATTGAGTTTGTTGTAAAATTCATCTTTGGATGGAAGTGATGTCTAACAAAATTTTTCAGCACTATCCATGTAGTCATATGGATAAACACCTTTTCTTATAACAAAGTCAAGAAGTTCATTGGAAAAATGCTTACACGTTTCTCAGAATTGGCTTCTGGAAAGGTCGCTTAGAGAGTTTATCGATACTACTAGCCATAAATTTAAATGAGTCAATAAATCTAAGATTTACACTTTTACATACATGATTCGTAAAAGAAATATATTTTTCTTTGTTGTTGGGAATTAGATCAATTTTATTTTCATCGATGCCAAGATATCTCATGAATAAATGTGTGTCAACCAGATAGATCGTGTATAAACACTGGGACAAAACATGGATTTGTATACGATAAGTTACAATCTCTGTGTGCAGCTCCCCTAAATTTCCCCGTAAGATGATCATGATCTCTCACAGTATCACCATTCAAAGGTTTTTCATATATATGACAATGGTGGGTAGCTGTATCATAAACAATTTGTTCTTTCTGAGTTAGTGGAAGCATTGGCTTTTCATTTGTGTATATATCACCAATAGACTTTGCTACTTCCATTAGTATTTTAACTAACACAGTAGATGCATCAGATCCTTCATAAGTTACTGGTGGTTTATAGTATCCATGTTCGTATTTTACATAGTAACAGAAGCTAATAGGCTCGTGTTTTTGGTATGGTTTCGTGTAGGGTTCGTCAGGGTTTGGTTGGCGAGTTTCAATTTTAGTCAACAAACATTCAAAATCAGAATATATCACAAACAGAACTCTCAAAGAATGATATTTGTTTTTAAATCTTAATATGTCATTTTTTCCTTTAGATGGTAATTCAACTCTTAACACCATCGTGATCTCAGCAGTCTTGTTCGTGATCTTTTAGCTTACTTGCAGAGTAGAAAAGCTGCAAACATCTATCGCATATATATATATATATATATATATATATATATATATATATATATATATATATATATATATATATATATATATATATATATTATATTGTGACCATTATTTGTATTTGATACTTGTGATGCGATAAGTCTCGAAAGACTTTTTATCCAGGAGTAGTGGTCGTTCTTTTCATCTTTGATGTAGAGTAGGTCAATGTACTTATCCGTCTTATTTTTTGTTGTTTTCAATGGGGAGATTATGTATTCCTTACCACTATCTTTTTCTTCACATGCGTATACATTAATAGAAATTCCACTTCTTTTTTCAAAGGTTGGTTTGCTATCCAATTTCATTGGAAATTCCAAACCCTTAAGTGTATCATCAAACTCATGTTCGTAAGCTATGTATTTATTCACTCTTTGGAGGTCTTTTTGTACTTGATGCAATGCAGACAGAACAGACCACGAAAAACATTTTTGATCATTATTCTTAACATTAATTACCGCCTGCTTAGCTTTGATTTTTTTTGGGAGATCAACATAAGAACTGCCCTTGAATGGTGCATATTTATTTATTCGCACTTCTAGTTTAAATATTCTGTTGAGTTCCCATTGAGAACCCTTTCCTTAGAACGCCCCCATCTCAGCTATGTTTTTCGATATGCTGTTGTCATAATATTCTTCCAGATTAGTCGATTTTAGTATAAATTTGTCCTTTGTTTTAAAGGAGCTTTCTATATATTCAATATTCTAACAAATTCCCCTTTTGTACTCAGTGAAGAATTTCATGTTCACTTTGAGTGATTTTAAATGTTTACTAATTAGCCCCGTGACAGTTTCTTTTACATCGTTTAGGAAATGATTTGGTTCTTTGTATGCATTCACATTCTTTACAGCATAAGTCTTGATCCTACTTTGAAATGCTGTTTCGATTTCTTCTACACTGAATCTGGGTGTGTACTTATGAATTTTACTTCTAAAGTGACTTCTTATGAAAGACGGTTTGTAATAGTGACTACACATTTCACATTTCACTTGTTTCTCTCGTGGGAACTTCTGTTTTGATATTAAATGTTGTGATACTTTAAAAATTTCTCATGCATTTGTTGGTTCATGTGATTTATTATGTATTGGTGCAAGACCTTCGTGCAATCTACTTTTAAGATGACTTCTTATGGGAGATGGTTTGTAAAACTGATTACAAGTTTCACACTTGACATACTTCTCTTGAGATTTCTTCTTCTATCTTTTCACAAAAATATCTTTCATAAATTTGTATTCTTTCCAAACATTACCAGTAGCATTAGCCTTTTCCATTGCCATAGTCGTCATCATATTAGAGATCAGTTGATTTTTATTTGCGTCCATTTATTATATACAATTATTTTTTTACGTAATCAAATTTTTTGAGCCACTTTTTTTTGCAACTGCTCCCAAACGCAACTTTTTGAGCCACTTTTTTTGCGGTTGCGTTCAAACGTAACTTTTTGAGTCACTTTTTAGCGGCTGCGCTCAAACGCATCTTTTTAAGCCACTTTTTTTTATTTTGCTGTTGCGCTCGAATCGGCAATTCTATACTACTTACATAGGACAGTGGAGATTTTCCTATACGTCGTGCAAAACGCGAAATTCTCCTGTACCTACTGATAAATCACATTTTGGATTCGTCAGTTTGTTGTTTTGCCTCAACTTCTAATTTTGAGGTCGTACAGAAAACTTTTGCAGGACAGTACATAAATAATAAATTTCCAACATTTCTTAAACCTTTGTACTTTCAAATTTGAAAGTTAACATTTTAAAAACTAAATTGATTAATACCAATATTTTCTTACTTATAACGTAGTACTTAGGTATCGTTATTGCCCTACTTGACGAATGACTCTATTTTTTTTTTTTTTTTGCAAAACGTGCTTTTTGGTGCATTCAGAATGGCATTAGTGTTACATGTTGATTAAAAATGCTCTTATTAATTAATAGTTGAAAAAATTTAGATAAGTAAACTGTAGCAAACTGTTTCTCGGTGCTACAGAATACCGTACACGCATTTTTCTCTTATACCGTATAAATCGTACTTCTTTGACAATTTTGGTGGTGTGTGTACTACTTTTTAATGAGTTTTTCTTGTTGTATAGTCGGGTACAGTGTTCCATTGTAAGCCGCCCTCCTTCAACCTTAAAGCAGTTTCTATTACGTAATCAGACCTGCAGGGCTCTCAGCCAATGGTAAATATTCAGCACCCCAATGGCCAAGCCCAGCGGTAAACTGTGGCAGTGACAGAAGCCAGTGAATGAATGGTCACCATTCAAATATGTGCAGTATACAGAAGTGTAGCGTGGTGCTCTATTTTGTAATGTGAAATGTTGGGATCTCTAGTGATGATTGATGCATTCATCAGTAGACTGAAGTGGTTATATTTTTTATTAGGAAATCAGAGACCAGGAAATCAAACTTTGAAGTGTTTTTATCGTCTCTGCGTATATTACAACATGAACAGCTACTGAAGTACCGAAAGTAATACTGAAAATTGTGGCAATTACAGTAAAATCCTTTAAAAAAGTTTCGTGTTTAAAAAGTTTCCTCTTTTTTTTTTACATAATTTTGAGCTCGACCTATAATCATCAAAGTAATTTGGCCCTTAATTAAGAATAAGAGCCACGGTGGCTGAGTGGTTAGACTGCTCGCCTCCCACCGATGCGTACTGGGTTCAATTCCCAGCCGAGCCACTCTCAGATTTTCGGAAGTGGGAATCGTGCAGGACGATGCGGTTTGTCGGCGGGTTTTCTCGGGGATCTCCCGTTTCCCCGTCCTTGCTTTTCGTCGCCGCTTCATTCTCATCTCATTTCTCCCTCATCGGCTCCCAAGACATCGTTGTTCTCAACTCAACAACTCAGCTGGTTAAGAAACCTAAAATTTTCAGTTATTTCAGAAATTTCTCTAGGGGAACGGCGCATGAAAACATGATATGTACCCGATTTTCGATATTAGTCGTTTTCGAAAGGGTGTATCGAAATTTTTGGCTTGGCAAGACGTAAATAATAATTTTCAGCATATTCTTACGTTGTTAGATATTCACTGCCTTCATTATTCTCAGAGCAATGATGGAAGAGCATAAATATTGGTTTTCCTTATCTTCAATCAGTGCTCCGAGAATATCGAACGCAGCGAACTTGTAACAATGCAAGAAGGTTTTAAAGATTGTTATTTACGTCTTGTCGAGCCAAAAATTCCGAAAAATCCTTTGTAAAACAAGTTGTGACAAAAATTATATAAATGTACGATTTTCGTGCACCATTCCCCTTAAGAGAGTTTTACTGGAATTATATTTATTTGATATGCTTAAGGATTTTCGTGTTACGTACATAAGGGTACTCATCAGACACAATTCTTACATATTTATATTTTTCATAGTTTTTACCATTTCAGTTGGTTGGAGCATGTGTCTTTCCTTGGCAATTGCAAAATTGTACACGCGTTGGAAGGATGCTCAGTGGACTGAGGGCAGTAACTACAAAGAACTTGTGAACGCGAATAGGTTAAGTCATGAGCTTCTAAACATGCAGTTCACGCACCACGTAGGTGGGCGCCATGCTAGACGTCAGAGCCGGGGCTAAATAAAACATTCCTTCTCCAGAGGAGTGGCAGGCGAGTACGCCAGTGCATCAGCTATAGTTAGGGACAGGGATGTTGATATCGGGAAAATACATAGCTGTATTATTTATATTGGTTATTTACCAAAGTATCGTCTTACAAAACGATATATCGAATGAAAAAATATCAATTTCCGGTACATCGGAATCTGAAATTTTATGTAGGACTTGACAAATGTACAATTGCTTGGAACTTTTTCTAATGAGACACGAAATATTGCAGAAATATGTGACGCTTTTTTTTGTGCATGTTGCCAAAGTAAATAATGTAATTTTTAAATTGAATTTTTGTATTCAAAACAGTACTTATTAAAGGAGTATTTAAAAAATATTGATTTCCTATACCTGGAAAAAGATATCGATTTCGATAAAATACCGTTGCTATTTATATCGATATACCATTTAAATAATATCGCAATTTCGATATAACGATATTTTTTCAACATCCGCAGTTAGAGACTGGAAAATTTCGCGTTTTAAACGACCTGTAGAACAGACTTAGCTGTCCCTTGTATTATGGAGCTTCGACTTGTGGTTTATTGGCTGCTGCCACAGTCTGTGGTCAGTTTTACCTCAGACAAGGATGGCACGGGATTCAGTGATGGTTTCCGTGCAAGTCTGTTATTGGCTCAGTGTTCACTGGGCGTGTCTAATTAACTGCGACCCGATTGCAAACATAGCAGAAACGCACGTGTGCTTGAGTTCAAGCTTGTCCTAAAATTATTTCGTGAAATTTCCCAGTCCAAAGCTATGTGCCTAGAACGTCTCACTCGTAGACTGCAGTGGGTAGCCAACCAAACAATTTTGTATTTATACATTACTCTACACTATGTAACAATTCTTGTTAAGTATTTTTGTCAGTATGTACTTATCCTTTAAATACGGCCACCTTTTATTCGCGAAAGGGATTCAGCACTACTTGTACTCCATAACACTAGAGCTGAAATCCACTTTCGTGGATTGGATGATTTTAACTAAAACACATTGCAGGTTTCTGCATGGAGTAGCGCCGGAATGCAAGGGCGGGGAAAGCGGGACATCCCCGAGAAAACCCACCGACCAGCGGCATAGCTCGGCACGATTCTCACGTGCAAGAATCCGGGATCGACACCGCCGGGAATTGAACCCGGTTCGCCTCGGTGGGAGGCGAGTAGTATAACCACTGCACCACCGCGGTCCCTACAATATAAATAAAATATTAAATTATAATCTATAGTAAATAGTAGATTTAAGCTTTAATATAAGAGTCGCTAATATGCTTTACTCTGTGTAAAGCGCCAACATAGTGGAAGAAAAATTTAATCATTTTAACAGTTTTGAGTAATACACAGATTATTTGGTATTAATTTAGTATTAAAATTTCCAGCGAAATGTTTATTCCGCATTGCCAGTGCAACTTACATTATTCTGTCAATCCGTATAAGAAAAGGACAGTAGAAACCACGTCGTAATAACTCAAATTAACATTGCAATTACAGCGCGGACGTCTATCAAAATTGTCTTCATAACCTCCAAAATATCACATGTTTAGTCAGCCATATTTCCATTGTAAGCGAGGTTGAAAACGTTAAGCTGTCAAAAATGGCTTTAAACAAAACTCAATATGGATAAAATCAATTGCGTTTTAACAGATTCGAACCTCTTTAAACCATTGCTAATTATAATTAACTCAGCTTAACGAGTCCAAGGAGCGAGGTGAAACCGGTCGGTAGTGTGCAACACATTACACTGTACTTTCACGTTACTTCCAATATGAATCCTTGCTAAGGTTCTACTTTCAGACTATTCCTCCGCCTCGTGTGAACAGAGCCTAAACAAGTCTAGAAAAATACACCAAAGGGACATCGAACACTGTTTATGCGCACCGAGTTTAATAATACGTTGCATTAAAACTATATCTTAACATGCATTATCAACGCTATTATGAAAATAAGAGCGTCTGTTCTACTCATATTAATTACAAACGTAATATTATTATGTATAAGTTAACTACAAGTAAAAGTTAAATTCAATTAAAATTAAGATAATTTAATGCTAACAGAAGTATAAAACAGGGAATAAGATTACACATATATTTAACATAGTTCTAAAAGACTTTAATTTCTTTCGCTTTGGTTCAGTCTAAGGAATTTTTTTTTGTGTTTGCAATTACCATTTGTGTAAGCGGCAGCGCCAGACTTATATAAACTTACAAGCGATAAACACAGTTTCTATTAGTACCACTAACTCATCTCTACTCCTTCCAACCCCCCCCCCCCCCTAAAAAAACACACACACATTTCCCTGCATATCAGGCCTACTCGCCACCTAGGCGAGCCGGGTTCGATTCCCGGCGGGATCTCGCTCCCGGATTTTCCCACGCGGGAATCATGCCGAGCGATGGCGCTGGTCGGCGGGTTTTCTCGCGGATCTCCCGTTTCCCCCGTCCTTGCACTCCGGCGCTGCTGCTTCTCGCCTCGCTTCAACCTCATCGACTCTCAAGACCTCGACATTAAGAGCCGCACAACCATCTATACACTCCCTGCATCTCTACGGCGTGTGTGTGACTTGGGTTCTCATTCCAAGAAGAAAAATATTTTCAGAAGTTCTAACGAAGTGTGTGTGTGTGTGTTTTTTTTTCTTTTTCTTTTTTTTTTTCCCCCCTCGCATTTTCTTTGTTTTCACTTAAACCCAGAAAACGTAGTGCACATTTGCTATTTAACTATTTCTGGCATTTACATACAGCGTATTTAGAAAACACGTGTACAAACTCGGGCACGTGGTTTGTTACCGGATAAGAGGAAGATTGATATAGGACACCCATGGTCCATCTCAAATAATAAGGACTGTACAAGCTCCTAAAGCCTGAGGGCGACAATCATATTATGTGGGATATTAAGCAAAGTACTTGCATTAGAGGAACACAAATTGGTATACGGATTAATAAAACCAATATCTTGGATAAAATAGAGGTATGGTCTATCGTACACACCCCCATTATGTAAATAATAGGGGTTGGCACCCTTTGACTTTGATTGCATGCAACATTTACACTGTGAGGTTAAAGTGATTGTGGATATCATGGCATGAAGCAGGACGTTGTAATTAGCAAATAAGCCGCCTTAGTTGCGACTCTGTAGGACCCACCATTTCCGGTTAGATCGCAAACGAAGGGTACAGTGGTAGCAATATCATGGCCTAGAGAGTAGGCAACCCCTCCTGCTCCCGGAGGAATTCAGCGGGGATTCCCGGCCGAATGAGCGAAGAGATTTTGGCGGCTCGTAACAGCGAGGTCTTGAGAACCGATGAGAGTGATTGAGGTGAGTATAGATCAGTACCGGAATGAAAGAGCTTGGCAAATGGGAAATCCCCGAGAAACCCCCGCCGACCAACGGCATTGTCCGGCACGACGTGTAACATCGTGCATTATACCACCAACATGCGTTTAAGCCTGGTGCAGTACGTGTGGCCTACTCACCAAGCCATGGCCTTGCTACCACTCTGCTCTTCGTTTGCACGTAAGTCAGAACCAATAACAACTAGTAAGTTAGGTTTTTGATGTCATTGGCAACAGCTGTAAATGCGTCGACGGAATATCGTGTAAACCACAGAGTACTTGAGAATACAGAGTTGAAAAACAGCCCCTCACTTCGCGAATTCCTCTCGCAAGTGCCAGGAAAATGGCGCCACTAGCCAACAAAATGTCGGAACGCCGTTGGCCAATCAGCGCGTAGCGACGTACTTGCCAGCCGACAAGTCCAGCCAGTAGGGGGCCTTCCCCACCACTCAATAGCCAATTAAGACACGTGGTCATTTCCTTTCACTCTGTGGTCTAAACAACGAATTATGGATGTTGGCATTAGGAAAAAAATATCGAAATTATTTATAAAAGTATCGTTTTACAAAATGATATAGCGGAAGAAAACGACCTATTTTCTATACATTGGAATCCAGTGTTGTATGTATTGAAGGACTTGACAAGTGTAAAATAGCTTGTGATATTACGTACTGAGAACACTATGCATTGCGGAAATATGCGTCGCCTGTTTTTGGTGGATGTTGCCAAAGTAAACATAGTAAAAGTTAAATTCAATTTTCGTAATTAAAGCTTATTAGTAGAGGATTTTAAAAATACCTGTCTACGATACCTGAAAAAAATATATTGATTTCGATAAAATTTCGTTGAAATATATCGACGATTTGTAACGATATATCTTTAGTATTACATTGTCATTTCGATATATATCGATATTTTTTCAATATCGCTAAAACTATTAAATACCACTTCCTGTGTAACGTTCAATATACAGTTTGTATCTAAATTATTTCGACAAACTTCGGCGTCAATCTTATCCCGTAAAAAGAAGTCGAAAACGTATATATTATATATATAATATATATATAATGACCTGTAGTCTAAAGTGAATCGTAAGGGTGGTACACATCTTTGAAGTTGGACACGAAGCACGAGTGTATTACGAACATTGGAGAAAATATTCAAGATAGAACACTGAGTGTCTGGGCAATGTGTAACGGAACAAAGATCTGTAAACATCACAACACTTCTCTGTCGCTGTGATCAAATAAATTATTTCACGAGAATAATCACGGTTACTCCCCTCTTCTCGACTTATCTACATAGACTAAAGATGAGGTAGACGGATCTCGCTGGCTGCGCACAACCAATCTCCGTGCCCCAACATTTAACTGCTTTTCTGCCAATGTGGCAAGCAAAAATGGCATTGACTGGGCTTGAGGTTAGAACACTGTTTAGTAAACAAGAGCTTTTGAGATGTTTTTATATTTCCTCTAAACAATTTATAATGCAGTTTGATTCAATTCAAATTTGGGAAAGTGTTTTATTTATTTAACAGTACTTGTCATTTAAAAATTAAGATATAAACAAACACTTTCATCACTTTGACAGTAGTGTTGGATTGGGGTAGGTCATTGTCGGGTGCATGCGCAGAAGACGAATAAGACGAATAAGCGGTCTACTTCATCTTTAATCTATGCTTATCTCCATGACACTGTACCAAACGTGGTATTTAAAAAGTTGAATCCCCATGTCACAACTAACTTCTCACATTATCTAGACACTCAGATAAATAGTTTCTTCAATATGTGTAATAACCTAGTACTCCGCGGCCAACTTCAACTACCCATGAACATATCCCTACTATTTAGGCGACACTGTCGTGATAAACGAGAAAACGATAGTCACAGAAAAACTCTATGCTGTTCAAGGTAAAATGAGCACTTTTGAAAGCCCTGCTTAAGATCTACTTGTATGCACATTGTGTATTCGTCCACCATACGTACGAATAACTTTACCATGGGCCTGGTTACTTTATCCAGGCGTCGGTCAAGGGTAACTGTAGATTTTTTAGGAAAGCAAATGTTTTACCATTTTTTTTTTAATTCTTACACTTTAATGCATTAAAGAAAAGTACAATAAAATATTTCAGCATTCACGAATGTTTCCTTAAAAATTGTAATTTAACGTTAACACATGGAACAACTTTCTTTCCGTCGGTGCCAACATCACTGGGCGCGTGACAGTTAGTGAGCAACCAGCAGCGGCAGTGACATTTTTCAAAGGTTGGTTTTTCTAAAGTACTCGCTTTACCGTGAACGGCCTTTACATCTTTCTGCCTTCATTTCTAGTTTCATGAGTCATGAAGCTTAACGAATACTCAGCGTGGTAAGTTTTTTTTTTTTTTTTTTCCCTCGCACTTCGTTGGGTAACTTACCCGTATCGCGCGGTTAATGTCAGAGTGTGTCGTTAGCCTCGGCTAATCGAGAGAAATGCAAATTTCAAGATCAGTTTTAGTCAAATGTATCGATTTATCTAGTCGACTTCTTACTGTCAGCATTCAGCTCGTGCACTCGTCTTGTCCAAATAAACCACGTCGAAAGTGTTAATGCGTCAAGGGTAATGATAGACTCTCGCCGACGAGTTACAGCCGCGTGGGACGCCGTTTGACGAGGACGTTAGAAACTTTCGTAAAGCCGTTAAGACCCGTAACACCTACACAAAAAAAATAATAACTTTTAATCCCCCAGCTCCCGAATTGGCTGCTGCTTAGAGAGAAAAGCTGTTCATATTTAATTTACAGTCAGTCTCAAAATCGGATACACGCCACTGTACCTTTTTGGTCACCAGACATTTGTTATAGTGATGGACGCGGCATTTAAGACTCGAATCGTTACACTTACGAAGGTGATTCAGCTGTCGCTGGGCGGCCACAAAAGTCTGCTGGCAGCGGGAATAAAGTCGTTTCATATAAAGATTAACTTTAGCGAAAGTCGTATCTCCCACGGCCGCTTGACCTAAATTGCGTTTAGAATCATGTTCTAAGGGATATCTCACATCTCCAACGTTGGCACCGGGACGCCTTAAAAGCGTTTCGCGTAATCTTCATTTCAGAGAAAATAGTTTCTCCTTTGGTCACGTGACGGACAGTAGATACATTCGGTAGGAAGGACTTACCATCTCATCGACTGCGAGGGCATTAGAGAGGGAGAAAGTTGCTCAAAGAAGCTGAAATCTGCCGTGGCCTGTTATGAGGAACCATATAGGCTGTTCACGGTAAAATGAACACTTTTGAAAGCGCTGCTTACGATCTACTTGTATGCACCTTGAGTATTCTTCCGCCTTATGTAAAATTAACACTGGCAAGGGCCTCATTCAGCGAAACTATGAAATTATATGAAAAGAAAATATCTTACAAACATGCTCATATTTACACTTCGATGCATATAAAAAAAAAAAAAAACAGAAAGCGAAAGAAATAATTTAAGTTTTCAAAAATGGTCACCTAACTCTTTTTATTCGACTTTAAGATATGGAACTACCTTCCATCCATCGTTACCAACTTTACTGTGCGCATGTTCCTCAGTACGGTTGTTATAATATATGCAGGCAGGAGTAGTAACTTTTTCTAAGGCTGATTTCAAAAGTGCTCCTTTTATCGTGAATAGCCTGTACCAGCATTCGCCTGTAGTGATTTCGGAAAACCATGGAAAACCGAAATCAGAGAGGCCAGGCCGGAATTAAAAAAACCGGATCCTCTCGAACCCGAGTCCAGTGGTTTGCAACTGCACCGCCTCGCACGATTAAATGCGTTCGGGAAAATGTCTTAGCTCCATATGTAGCCAGTCGGTCTACGGTTGCTAAGGATCGGGAAAAACAAGCTACTATCATTGCTTAGTTTCATGCAGGTGCAGATTTTAGAATACTTTTGACGAACTACTCGATATTTCTCTTATAATTTTTAGGGTAAATATATTTAAGTACGGACTGCTGTAGAGGAATAATATATGCATTTTCCCCACGTCTTTAGGAGTAGTTTTTAAAATTTAAATCTTAAATTGCGTAGCAAATCATCACAGCGAATAAATATAATGCAATTTTAATTCCATCAATATAAACCTAAAAACCTTTCAGTCTTTAGTAACTTTTCCTAAAGTGTTTTCGCCTGCATTTAGACGAGAAAATATTCTAACACATTGATACCTCAGTTCACGACGGAGGTGTAAAACGTTTAATAGTCTGCGATATACGTTGCACGGTTATCTGACCATACCGAAAAAATTACTCGGCGGCAGTTACCCACTCTTATAAATTAATAGTGTGGTATTTTGGAAGTGAATACATTGTTGTCTTTATTATTTAAATATCAACAAACTTGGTATAGGCTCTTCACGGTAAAATGAGCACTTTTTAAAGCCCTGCTTGAGATCTACTTGTTTGTATTTTGTGTATTCTTCCACCTTATGTAAAATTAACAGTGCCATGGGCCTCGTCACTTAACATATGCGTCGGTCAAATTACACTGTGAAACTATTAATAAAGTAAATACTTTACAACTCTGCTCATTTTTACACTTCGATGCATTAGAAAAAACAGAAAGCGAAAAAAATAATTTTAAGTTTTCACAAATGGTTACCTAACAATTTTTATTTGAGGTTAAGATATGGAAACTACTTTCCATCCATCGTTTCCAACGTTACTGGGCAAATGTCACTCAGTGAGCCCATTAAAATATACGCAGACATAGACAGTCACTTTTTTCTAAGGTTAATTTTCAAAGTGCTCACTTTATCGTGAACAGCCTATGGTAAGATATAGTTCTTATCGAAATTATGATTAAAATGAGTGCTCACGAATGGTGTGCTCTGTCCTCTCCGTGTACTTTTCTAAACTTCACTGAGCTTTGTTTGCATGAGGCGGAAAAATATCCTGGAAGTAGACCTTTCGCTGGGCTTCAGGAAAGTCGGAAGTAACCGTGAATTTACTATAGATGATATATTTCATTTGCATATTTGTTTATTTGTACATAACAGTCTCGAGGAAAATGACATACTATACTATAGTGAGTGTTATTCAAAGCAGAGTTAGAGGCTGTTCGCGGTAAAATGAGCACATTTGAAAGCCCTGCTTACGATCTACTTATATGCACGTTGTGTATTCATTCGCCTTATGTAAAATTAACATTGTATTGGGCCTCATCACTTTATTCATGTGTCGGTTAACGGAAAATATAAAATTATTAAGAAATAAATACTTTACAAATCTCCTAATTTTTTTTTTCACTTGAATGTATTGAAAAAACAAGGTGAAAGAAATAAATTAATCTATCACGAATGGTTACCTAACAATTTTTATTCGACGTTAAGATATGGAACTACTTTACATCTATCGTTGCCAACTTTACTGGACGAATGTCGCTCGGTACGACCATTAAAATATATGCAGGTAGGAGTAGTGACTTTTTTTTAAGGTTCATTTCAAAAGTGCTCACTTCATCGTAAACAGCCTTTGCAAACTACAACTTTACTCTGTAGATAGGTCCATCGCGGTGAACAAGTGACTGTCGACAGAGTTTCAGTAGACCCAGGCTAAAGCGCTGTTACATTGATAGTTACTAAGTTACAAAGTATCGATTGTAGGACGGCAGTAACTACTCCGTGCCGGAGGGCTTTGCCGTGAATCGCCGCCCCCAGAGACAGCGATGACGCCCTGGCCCGAGCACCGCTACGGACGACCCCCTACTGAAACACTGGAGAGCGCGGGCCCGCCAAGGCTCGCCGGGCCATTAAAACGCGGACCGCGGAGGCGAGCCGACCACGCGATTAAATAACAGGGGTGGCCAACATTCCCGGTGCCAGCGCGTCGCGAGAGCCTCATCACTTGGGATAGCGATATTTAGCGGAAAGATTTTAAGACAGGTTAGACTACGTTTCAAAACATTATACTGTCGTTTATCTATCTTGATTGGCTGAATTACTTTCTGATACGTTTCAACTGTCCGTACACGAATGACGTGCGAGCCGTGCCGACGTTGCCGAATTCTGAGTGGCCCGGTCAAATATGGAAACGCCTTCTCAAGCAGAGCGCAATGGACAAAAAAACTGTTGGGTGCTTATAGCATTGAAGTCTACCGTGTACTCCTATTGATTCGCGAAAAATCACCAGCTCTACTGATCACGCTTAATTGAGCACTTTTGAACTCAACCTATAAAAAATGTCACCGCCCACGGGCACACTGACTTGCATACGACCAGCAAAGTTGGAAACCCGAAGAAGGGGAAAGTAGTTCCATGTTTAAATGTTGGATCAAAAGTGTTAGGTAAATACTTTTGGACACTGAAGTTATCTATACTGTTTCCTTTTTTTTCCTTATGTATTTAAGTGCAAGAATGAGCAAATTTGTATAATATTATACTTTGTAATAATTCTACAATTTTACTTGACCGACGCATGAATAAAGTGATGAGGCTCATGGCAATGTTAATTTTACACATGGTGGAATAATACTCAACGTGCATGTAAGTAGATCTTAAGAAGGGCTTTCAAAAGTATTCAGTTTAGCGTGAATAGCCTATACCACACAATAGATAAGTGCACAGAACTGAAATGGTTGCTTTGACGTGAACCTACCCTTCCGCCTATTGGCTGCGCGAGGCTTTCGGAACGGGCACTGGGTCTGATTAGCTAGTGGGTGCTGCGAAGGATTCCCTGTTGGCCAGAATGGCGTCTGGTTGGTTATTCGCCAGGCGCTGATTGGCCAACGATGTTCCGTCATGGGGCACCACGGTGGTGTTGGTGGTTAGCCAACTCGCCTCCCACCACGGAGAACCAGGTTCGATATCCGGCGGCGTCGCCCCCGTATTTTCGCATGTGGGAATCGTGTTGGACCTTGCCACTGGTCAGAGGGTTTTCTGGGGGATCTCCCATTTCCCCTGTTCCTTGGATTCCGGCGCTGCTCCATAATCACCTCACTTGCCCCAACCTCATCGGCTCTCAAGACCTCGGTGTTAAGGGGGATCAGTCCTTGCCATCTTGGATTTATCCATATTTCGCCATAACTTAACATTCAAGTGGGTTTAACGAAATTTTTCGCACGACATAGTATAAATGATATTTTCTCAAGCTTTATCAAGTTGGTAGTTTTCAATGCCTTCATTAATTTATAACTAGTAACAGCTGGGAAGAAGCAAGTGATTTTTCCTGCGAGCGACGGCAGCAGTTAAACTAATCAAAGTAGTCAAGCAATACCAACTTCAGAAAATGTACTGTGCAAAGGAATGTCCTGTGTCATATCATTTCGCGAAATTCAACACAACATTTATAATGCAGGTTTTTGCGAAAATTGTAAAAATCCAATATGACGAGGATTTATCCCCCTTAAGAGCCGCCCAAATCTCTTCACTCACTAATGTTCCGCCTGTTTGTGTGGGTGGTTAGAGCTTTTGTTTGCAAATTTAGTAAAGAATTTTTGTTATTGGCATTTCGTAGACTTCGACAAATTAACCAGTCGCCGTCATGACAAATACGCATACGGCTAAAGGTGTCGTAATAATCAAATGGGCAACACACTCGTCATTAATAAGCCTATTTATTAAAGCTATTCGCAGGAATAGTAAGAAATAGTTTTCGTGACTTTTATATCTTAATTGTTTCATCCCGTGGCAATAAAATGTGAAACAGTGTTCCAAACTTTTTTTATGATAAGTCTTATTAAAAAAAAAAAAGTTAGGTACTGGCGTGGAATTACTACAACATAGAGTGAAAATTTGCCTTTTCCTCTGCGTTTAAACGTTGGTAGTACCGAAAACGTACTTCGGCAAACGATACAAGTTTCTCTCATACTGCTGAGTTACAACTCTTTATTTGTTTGCTCCTTGGTGTTATACATATGGTGATCGTCATTCGTGGAGCAGAAAAATGGACATTGGAAGATCAGAGCGATATGCATGCATTTTATGGGTGGCTTGTTGGCAATAACCAGGCGGGACAGATACATAAATGGAGTTGTACAAGCACGAGAAGGAGTGCAAGACAGGAGTGAGATCATTGAAAATCAGATGAGTGGCACGTACAAGTAGAGAGAGAGAGAGTGAGAAGAGAGAGAGAGAGAGAGAGAGAGAGAGAGAGAGAGAGAGAGAGAGAGAGAGAGAGAGAGAGAGAGAGAGAGAGAGAGGATGCCCAGCCACACGATTGACTCGAAGCACGCAGGAAGGAGGTTCCAAGAGGTTTGCAGGATTGAAAACATAAGCCGTAAGCAGAAGGATTTGCCAGAGAGCAGTAAAACAATAAAATTTAACTGTACGTAAGGGAAGTGAAATTTCGCTAGAATCAAAATTTCAAGAAAAGTTATATTTCAAAACACTGTAGGGTCGTTTACAAATGTTGACTGACTGAATTACTTTCTGAAATTGTGTTAACTGCCTGCACACGAATTACGTAGGAGCCGTGCTGATGTTGCTGAATTCTGAGTGACCCGGTCAAATTTGAAAACACCTTCTCAAGCAGACAGCAACCAATGTGAATAGACAATCTGCTGCCAGGTGCTTATAGCATTGAAGTGAACCGTGTAATCTATGCTCCGTGGAGCATGGAGAAGATTGGAGCAGCATCAAGGAGAAAGAACGGCGTGGAGAGCTTGCACGTACGAGATGGAGGCATTTTACTGTCCTGAACTGGCCGAATGCTTGAAACAGTATTGAGTTGTGGTGACGACCACTTAGCCTCTGTTTACTTAGGTCAAACATACTCGCTTCTCTCTGGTGCTAGGGAGGAGAGGAGGAGCTATTTTCGCGCTTTAGGCTCAGAAGCGCAGGGAGATCTAACAAGCGGAGCTAGTGATTTTTCGCGAAACAATACGAGTGCGCGGTAGACTTCGACACTATAAGCACCCAACAGTTGTTTGTCTGTTGCCATCGGCTGCTCTCTGCTTGAGAAGACGTTTTCATATTTTACCGGCCACTCAGAATTCGGCAAAATCGGCACGGTTCCTACGTCATTCGTGTACAGAGAGTTCAAACGCATCAAAAAGTATTTCAGCCAATCAAGATACGTAAACAACTCTATAATGTTTTGAACTATAACTTGTCTTGAAATCTTACCGCGAAATTTCACTACTAGGGAGACACTGCCGCCCACACCAAGGGTGCCATCGCCGCTATACGCAAGACCCTCAATTGGCGTTCAATGTTTTCTTTGCTGTTGCGTGTACCTATGGGGCATGAAACGATGGCCCTATCATTGTATTGGTGGAAAATCTACTAGCAAAATAACGCACATGCTCCTATAGTAGTTTCGCTACTTTCACTACTGGGCGGGTAGTTATTTAAGGTACAGAAGTCTGAAAAAGCAGTAACGCTGCACTCTAAATTCGAATAAGTAGAAAACCGCTGAATTCCAGTGGAATTCAACTACGCGAATAAGTGAAAATGGCTCCACTTACAATCAATGGAAAACCACTGATTGTTTCAGTGAAAAAAATTTCACTGATTGAATAAGTGACGGCCTACTGCAGTGGCGAATTAAATATTGTTTTTTTTTTTTTTAATTGAATTTTGCCATATAATCACGTGAAATAAACATATTTACGATAGTTTACTATTTATTTTGCGCAATTTGCTGTAACTTGAAAAGTAAAATATTTTCGGGGGTAGCCGGGATTGAACTCACACGCCCTTTCCACTTAACTTTCAGGCCATTTCCTTATTATCTGCACTACCAGGTCAAGTTGAAAAATATAAGGAAAATATATGTCTTATAGTGCTTATCGAAATCGTGAGGATTTAGATTGTATGCCCTTGCTTTTCGTTTTTAGTTTAACTGGTTCCGTTAAGATTGTTGAAACGAATAATATGTATGAGTGCACTCTCCTCACCACACTGTATTGCAGTTTTAACCTTCAAACACAGTGCTGCGATGATTATACCAAAACGAAATGAAAGACGTAAAAACGGAATGAAGGGCTGTATGTTCATATTACCTCCCAAAATGGTGTTTTAATAGACGAAATACATTTTATAAAGTATTTTGTATTGGTTTTATTAGTTTACTTGTTGCTATTTCACTTGATACATGTTGTTTAACTAATCCATCAATCAAAAAATAAACTACTGAAAAACAGTGAAAAAAAACGACTGATAAATCAGTGGAAAAAGTCACTGAATCAATAAGTGAAGGAAATCTGGCACTTTTTCACTGATTCGTCAGTTGAATTCACTGAAGTGACTGTTGAATCAGTCCGGTAGGTCTACTGTTGACTGATTGAAACAGTGAAATTCTCACTGATTCAGATTTAGACTATGGGAAGCTTTAAAATAATGTTTATAGTATGCAAGTTGTCTTGGAAGCTCTATTCCATCCTAGTCAAGGGGTATGTTATGTTTTCCTAGATAAACATATTGGGAACATGTTTATCGGTTTAGTAAAAAACAACGAAGCTTTTCAAACATGCTACAACGATGTCCAAGCGCCAGGGTACTAGTTACAAAAACGCGAACAAAATGTCTTACTGCCTTGTTCCTCTACAACACAGTGTTCTCCATATCCCGTTCGGTAATGCATTAATTGGTGAGTTGACGTGTTGTAATCGTATAATATTATGACACGCACTGTACTCGTTGCTAGTGTACTGTGAGCATCCGGTAAACATCGTATTGCGTGCTCAAGGAAGTTACCATCAGCCATTCATAAACGAGAGGTGTGGTAACTTCCACGAATCAGATTACCCGTTGCGAAGACTCTCGAGGTATTGGGTGCTAATTCCTCGCTGTGTACAGCACTGGCTATACGTATAATTAATATGCAACACGTCCACGATCGTGGGCAAGGTGACTGAACGGGACATTCAGTGCCGAGACGAGGTTGTGCATCTGACGTCACACCACGTGTACCGCACAGCTTACTCGTGACTGGTCGCAGTATGCATCAACTCCACTAGTTCCACGTTGGTCATTGGCTCCTGCCGCGTGCACCCGATAGTGTACGGCACTTAGCAAGCACCAACAACATTCCACCAGCCGCCCTCCTCAAAAATATATAGACTGCTCACGGCAAGGTAAGTCCGTTTCAGATCAACATTTGAACAAAAAAATCATTGTCCGGAACTACGTATACTTACAGAGTACGTTGGTATACGAGCTCCCAGTCAAGTTGGCAGTGAAGAGATAAAAATAGTCCAAAAACTCGACGTTGTATTCCGAGGGTACCGTTTAAATTTATGCCCAGCGAGGTTAGTGTTTATTATTATTTTTTAAATTATACCAAGAATTTGCATATGAGGAAACATTTACATACCTTGCAATTCCACGATTTATCTTGTATGGCGCATACATGAAGTGATCAGACCCAGAAAACGTTACATTTAAATATATTGGAAGGATACATTGTAATCAGTAGATACCTGCAAAATTCGCGTTATTTAATGAGGACAGAATTGTTATACATTTCTACTGGTTTTAGAACTGGGCTACAGTTTGCCTGATACGTCCCGGATGCATTTGAACCAATAAGAAACAATTAACGATAGTATACCCCAATCGCGTCCAACCAAGTCGAAAGGAAAACGGCGCCTAACTTCTGCGGAAGCATATAAACAAATGATCTCACTCGCGTATGTATAGGACGGCGAAGTTCATTGTGCAGCCAGAAAAGAACGCGAATTTTGCAAGTCTCTAGTAATCAGAGATGTGTATCGGAAGCAGGGCTTTCAAAAGTGCTCAGTATACCGTGAACAGCCTGTACAAACGAAAACCCATGTGAGTTCCGAACTGGGACTGCACCAGCCAGCGAGATGGCGGAGATGCTTCGCCAGTCAGCACGAATAAAGAATAGGCCAAGTTATCCTTTTCACGGTAATTGACAACTTTTCTGAAACCCTGCTTAAGTTCTACTTCCAGGACATTCCTCCGATTCGTGCAACTAAAGCTTAACCGAGTCTAGAAAATTTCGTCAAAGGAAGATCGCACCACATTCGTGCGCACGCAGGGTAATAATGTTTTGCATAAGAACAAATCCTTACTAGGCATTACCAACGTACCTCTTTCTTCGCTGTTTTAGTCATATTAATTATAGATGAGAAATTTTAACTTATAGGTAAAATATAAATTAAATTTCAATTTACCCAAAAATATGGTAGTTTGAAGTCAACAGAGGTATTAAACGTTTGTGTTACATGGCATATTTAGGAGACAATCAAGCATCATAAACGGGGGACATTTTTCAAAGGTTCGATTAAAGAAAAAAGTGTGAATAAACCGCAAACTGACTATACATAGAAACGGGATAGAGAGAGATGGAGCAAGAGGGTGAGAGAGGGGGGTGGCACAGTTGAGGTCTTCAGTGCCTGTGGGGGTGAAAATAAGTGTATATAGAGCAGTGATAGAACACAGTGGTGGGGAAGACGGGTGCAGCTGGAGTAAACACACCCGTAGACGGAAACGTCCTCCACGATTCGTCGCGTTGGAAGGCGAATTTCCTACATCACCGCGCCCCTTCTGCGTACTGGAAAGCTGATCGCCTGATCGGAGAGAGAATCGTGCGTTTCGGTTGCTGATCAAGGCGATGCACGAATTCCATTTGAATATTTGTTTGAAAATGTACTAACTGTGTGTTGATTGGGTGCAAATGTCATAGCACAACAATAGCGAGAAGTGCGCACACTCGTGCACTCGCACTCGGCAATGACGTCAGAGAGTGCTGTTCCAAATGTCCATCGAGAGAGAGAGTGCGGATGTAAGTGTTTGTTTACGAGTGTGTGTGCACATGCATGTTGTATTCGTGATCGCAACAACCGCCATTCTTTTTTTTTTCTCACATCAGTAAAAATAAATAAACCGCCTTTATTTCGCTCTCTTCCGTGTGACTGTCGTAAAAAAATGTATAGGACTATTTTGGATTACGCATTTTAATTTACGAATTTATGAAGCAAGACTACATTACTGAATACAGTGGAATGGCACAGGAACAAGTATTCTTTCACTGTAAGAATTTTCAGTAAATTCGGAAAATTATTCATTCATAATTTTAGAATAATCGGAGCTAAAATTCCGAGCTCAAACTGTTGATTGCAGGTAAAATTTATACCTGACTCTCTTCATGCATTACTATCGTCCATAATCGTCCTTACTAACCTCTCCATTGTTAATTTAAATATGAATATCAATTTAAAAATAGTTTTTTTAAGCAAATATTGTTTTGTTTATGTAGAATAATAATCGATTACTGACCGTATCGATTAATTTGAATAGTGCAAGTGACGATGTTCGATATGGGAGGGAGTGTAAGTGCGAGGGCGGGTGTGAGTGCTGGCTATTTGGACCACAGCCAAAGTATTAAACCACAAGCTTTTCCATGTGTAGGCTGGGTGGGCTTAGATTTAGTAAGCAACATCTGCAATTGCTTGAAATGTGCATGAAAAGTATTATTCTGAAGTGGAATGCGAAAACCCGTGAGCGACCCCACTGGGAATCGAGCCCGGTTCGCCTAGATGGGAGGCGAGTAGTCTATCCACTGTAACACCGCGGTCCCACCATTCCGTAGTGCAGCGGATGGAAGAAGAATCCATGAGCTCCTTAGTGTGAGTGAGGCTTGCTAAAATCAAAACCAAAGAATTCTTTCTTTTCTTCTTCCAATTATGGATCAGATACGTGTTACAGCTATACCCTTCTCTTTCTCAGGCTATCTGGCTGCCTCTTTCTTTCTTAATCTTCCATATCCGTGGCTTCAGTTCAATACGGGATATAGTGTGTAGGGTAACAATATAAAAAAAACTCAGGGGCTGTATACACTAGGCTGATCTGTTTTCCGGTGGGACTAAACAGATGTGAAAACTGCTATCTTGCGTTCGGCATGACACCACCACTCAGTATTTTCTGCTAGCACTGGCCGTTTTTGCGTTCACAGCTAATGCGTGCTTCAAAAGAGGTCGTTTTCTGATAAAACTCGCGATTCACAACTAATATAGAACTCCTATGAATACAGAAAGTTATGGCTACGTGTGAAACTGGCTTATTACTGCTAATAAGTAGACGACTGCGTTTAATTAAAGGCAACCGTTGTGCATTTTTGTTTCTCTTTGTGTATACGTTATGTGCCTCTGCGGACCTCGTTAGTTTTCAAAATAGCATCTGCTTGGACCATTGAGATGCATTGATTTATAACTACGTTATCTCGCCATTTCCACTTTTGGTCCTGCACGCCCTGGCTTTTTTTTGCTTCTGTCCGCGTATAAACCTTCACCTTGTTACCTTTAGTCTAGTCGTGCCAAATACAGCAAACTCGAGCCCCAACAAATCCCTTTTCTGCTTAAGTTGATCTTTTTTCATCTCATTTTCGTGCCGTCACAGCTTTGCAGCAATTATGATAATGTGGTCCGGACCGAAACTGTACATGCAGTAGATTTATTTCTTTGAGCCGGTGTACAAAGAATGCTGTAGATATTCGCAGCTACCCATTATTTAAAATATATATATATATATATATATATTGCATATTTTACTATTTAGAAGGATATTTTTGTTTGCAGCTGTCGTTTATCGCGCAGAGTTCTGCATAATTTATTTCATTTTTGTGCAGATTAGTGTTTGCAAAATATATCAGCGGCGATCAGTTAGTAACGGTTGTAAATACAAGGAACTCCATAAATCGCTCCAGAACAATTTATAGAGTTTTTCGTCATTTTATCTAAGTCATTAAATTATTTTCTGATGCTACGGGCGCCAAACGTGTGTGACATTTAGAAGCAAGTTGACTTTTTCCTCATCGTATACAAAGCACCAGTTTCAGAACATAGATCCTTGTTCATTTAATGATTTCAACAAACATAGCGTCTTTATTACTTTTAAAGGTTCTGTCGATAGAAAAATAAGACATTTTGTATACTAAAGGTCGTATATGCTATTATAGTAAAGCCCCATTTTTTCTCCTGTTTTTATATCGATAATTTTTTAGTGTGGCGGATATAATGTTATGCTGAAATGTAACATTACATTTACGCTATTTCCTAACTCGTAACCAGTCTATAATACTTTTTGAACATCTTGAAATTACAGGCCCACCAATTGAAATATTTATTTAAGTTACCTCTTACAGAAATATTAAAAGACTATCATATTACAAAAATTGAAATATTTTCTACAACCTCAGCCAATGGCAATTCCTGTGTCATATCAACACTCGTACACAAACTTTTAATTGGTAACCTTGGTTCCCGACTATAGGAACATTCCATTTTCCATGTTATTCATTCAGACCCATTGTTCACAGTTGTGTACATAACACACAGTACTTTAATTTTTTCCCTGTACTGTGCGCTACGAAGCTCAGTGCCCAATGATATTCACTGTAAGTACATAGATATTTATTGGCCGATTCGGGCACAAGAGAATGGGGAAGTGGAGCCAGGAGATGCCATGTTGTGACGTCACCCAACCGTCATCTTGGATCTGGTTGACCTTGACCTTGACCCTCTGTCCATGACCTTGAATAACTTGAACCCAAAAAATGTATAAAAAATTTATAAGAATTTTCAAAAATGTATTAAAAATGTATTAATTTTTTTTTAATTATTAGAAATTATTATAAAAAATATATGTAAAGAAAACGTTCATTTCCGGAGGTACCGCTACGACCACCCTCGCCAATTTTTTAAATTTGTTATTTAATCGGTCAATTACTCGCGTTCGTTAATTAGTCGGCAGGCTTCCATCCCCTACCACACAACTAGGTCTCTCTTACCTCGTCTTAGGACGTGGTTGCCTCCTATGCTGATCATGTTGTTCCGCTTTCCCTCAAATTTACCGCGTACATGTTTTAACCATGCACATGGCGCCACAATTTGGGACGTGCTGCCCACCAAACACTTGTACCCCGGAAAAAATTACATTTTTTTTCTGATATTTTTTCACATATCAAATTTTTTTTTTCCACTCCATAGCCGCAAGTATATGATACACAGGTGTTTTAGAAGTCAAGTTATCATTTTTGAAGACACGAATTTTTTCGCCAAAATATAATAATTCTCCTGCAGCCACCAAAAAAAAAAATACAAGCTAAAATTTCAATACATACAATCCTACAGTTCAATGCAGAAAACATTACATGTGGAGAACACAAGGAAAAAAAAGTAGGAAAAACATACAAGTGTGGAGAACTTATATTCCATAAATATTGAAAAATCACAAACGTCGAAATTCAGAAATGGCACAAAAAAGCATTGAACATATATCCACAAATGTGGAGAACACGTATACAAAAAATGCATAAATAAACAGACCAAATTGCAGAGGACATCTGTGTACAAGTAATCACACACAACCAAATGCAGAAGACATCTACAGGATGAGTCCTTTAAAAGAGGCCACGTGGACTATATTTCCTCATTCCCTCTCTCTGTTACACACATGCCCCTCGGGGCCTCTTTTAAAGGACTCGTCCTGTATATACATAATGTACAAAAAAAAAACAATACACGACTAAATGCGGAGGACAACTAAATATTATAATAGAAGTAGGGAAGCGTGCGTACACCATCTTCACATATGAGTCGCTTGTCATCTGTCTATCGCAGCGCCATCCTGCTGATGCGCTCCGAACACAGGACATGCTGGTGAGAGCGAATTACATGAACCTTCACCGTCATGCTCGTATGATTGTTCAAAACATCCATGAAGTATTCTAATTTTATTTTACTCTTCACCATTCTTTCCTGAATTCCCTTGGCACGTTTAGTGACTTCCACCCCCCCCCCCCCTCACCCCGCGCACTTGTATGTGCTTGTGTACGTGTGTGTGTGTGAGGTGCAGGATGACGTGTGCCGGAATCACATAGCCCCGACCAGCAAGACACAGTAAGCACGACACGACTCTGAAAACTAAACAACCAATGAAATACAAGATAGATGTGACGTAAGACCGATAATTATATCGTGCGACCAGCAGTTTTGGATTAGAAATTATTTCTATTTTTCGTCGTGTCGTTCGACACGACGCACAGAGTGTACAACCTCGCAAATTGAAATTGTATGAGAAGCTTTCCTTACAATGGGAAATACGAAGCTTAAAAGAAAACAAATTATGAAAACCATTGTATATAACTCATAATTAGCAATTTTACCTTTGTGTGCATTAGCTATAACACTTAGTCACCGCCATGTATTCCAAATTTCCCGTCTGCCCACCGCTTTTGAAACTAGCGTAGTTAATCAGCGCCTTCTAAATGGATCCGAAAAATTCTACTCGTGTCGCGTCAGTAAACTGCCGCGCTGTACATTCGAGCAGGCACATTGAAAAAATTGTCGTGGGTGCGGTTTTTCTCGTGTCGCGCTGTGCTCGTCTGGGCTATGTGATTCCGGCATTAGATGCTAATGCGGGAATTATGTTCGATCAGCACGGCGACACGCGCGCCCCTGCCGGCTGTTGTCGCAGACCAGTTTTCTATCTGGCGCGGACGGCTCCGGGTAATTGAAATCAGTCGCCAGCCGGAGGCGCTGCTGATCCTATCGCTTGCCCATCATGCAAATGCAGCCTCCTTCTCCTCCACTACCTCCTCTACAAGTGACCAACACTCAACAGCCCGCTGCTATCTCGGCGAGGGACCGTGGGGTGTCTTCGGGCGATGCTACTGGACTTGACGGCGAGCCACCGTGCGCTCCCTGTTGCACTGGGGGGGGGGGGGGGGGAATTATTAGTTGAGATTATGGTTTATCGCGGGAAAAGTTGACTGTTTGCTAGGATTCAACGTGCTGTACACATGTCCGAGAGTTTTCTTTCCCTACTGGCTGTCACGCATGTATGCCCATTTCACTGGACCAATGAGGATTCTGATACTATAGGGCTGAACGTTCGTGATTGTTCTTCAAACAACTTAGCCAAGTCAAAACTTTGTTCATCCAATCACGAAAGAATAAACTTACTATCATTTATAGAACGTATGTTGGCTCAAAATATTTCCGCGATTTTCCATCATCTCTATTTATTAAGCTTGGATATACTACGTGTGCACTTGCAGCCTTTCCTTTTGCTATTCGACGCCCTGTAGTTGCGCGAAGAAAGTATATTTAACGAATGAGGGAATCCGAATTAAGTTTCTCCGATACTGACCGTCCATGATTGGCAGGCAGCGAGATAAGACTAGGGGGCAGTGAAATTCCGCGAAAAGATTTCCAAAGTTATATTTAAAAACACTGTAGGGTTGTTCACCTATCTTGTTTGGCTGGATTACTTTTCGACACATGATAACTGTCTGCATTCGAATCACGCAGGAGTTGTGTCGATATTCACGAATTATGAGTGGCCCGGCCAAATATGAAAACGCCTTCTCAAGCAGGCAGCAACCAATGGCAATAGTCGAACTGCCGTTGGGTTTCCTAAAGCATCCAACGGTGTACTCATATTTTTTCGCGAAAAATCACTAGCTAACAGTTGAAATAATTTCATCGCGAAATGAGATATGAGCTAAAGTGCTTTGAAGCACAACTAGTCCTGAAATCTTTTCGCTAGAAAGCGGCGCTCTCAACTATTATGTAAGGAATCACGTTGAAAAATAAAGTCCCAGTGATGAACTTTAATTGAGGAGAATGGTTCATTATCGGAAATAATCCAGTAAGGAAGGAAAACATTATGAAGTGATGCAATATTTAAAAACTCGCTTCGAAAATGTCACTGAGGGGGAGGGGTGGGGGGAAAGAATGTGTCCTCAGACAAAGTCCTTATTTATAAAAGCTGACAAATTTTTCACGTTGTTGACACTGTCAGCATTTAAAATTTTACCCAGAAAAATGCGACACCACTTCACCGAACTGTTTGAAGTCGTCCAGTATGGCAACAGACCGGAAAGGTAATGGAGGACGGGATAAAAATAAGAGAAGTGGCAGTAGTCGTTCGTCCCTTGTTTCTTATTCGGCTTGCCGGACTGCCGAAATTTTTCAAACTAATGTACCTTTTTCTTAGCGCTAAATCACGCGGTCCCGTGGGCTGCCGGACTTGTTCCGCCGAAGGGTAATATATCACATTCGTTGGTCCTCGTCCACGAAGGGGAAACAACACATAAACGAGTATACTTCATCATTATTATTATAATGTCACCTTGAGAGCACACATACGTGCGCGCAAGCTCGTGGAACACGCGCGCCGGACTTAGCGGCGGCTATGCATGCAAGAATGTAAAAAACACAGACAGCACTTCAACTAATGCCTCTGCCAAATTATCCTTTTAGTCAAAATGTCATCTGAACGAACCTCGGCCTCAGACGTAAGATGGACGATGGTAGATTAAGTTAAACTAATTACGCTTTCTTAGAATTTCGTATAATGAACACCGGTAATTATTAAAATGAGTCACTGCCAGCTGATAATTGAAGGATATTATACCTTATAGGCGTAATTTCTTCTTTCAATGTTTGACAATTATTTACTGCCTTAAAACGTGTGAGACTTAGCTCCAGTTAAGGAGCTGATTGTACCCAGCAATTTCTGATAAATGAAGATACAAATGGTGCTTTTTTTTTTTTTGCAAAGCTCTACAACTTCTTATTTTCCGAAATAATATTTCGTTCAACCCCTTAAATGCACGAATCATCAACTAACACACGTAAACACGCCGTGAAATATTAAACCGTAAGACGTAAAACACAAACTTCTTATGTGTAAAAACAGAAAAATTTCGCAAATTATTTTCTCAACACGCTAGATTTTAAGCATTCCTACACTTATAATTGTCTTTGGTATTGGATTGCAGTTTGTGTCTGCTGCGGGGCCGCGGTGCTGTAGTGGTTAGACTACTCGCCTCACACTTAGGCGAACCGGGTTCAACCCCCGGCCGGGTCACTCGCGAATTTTCGCATGTGGGAATCGTGCCGCTTGTCGGCGGGTTTTCTCTGGGATATCCCGTTTCCCCCGCCCTTTGATTCCGGCGCCTCTCCATACTCGCCTCGCTTCACCCTCATCGGCTCTCAAGACCTCGCTGTTCAGAGCCACCCAAATCTCTTCACTCACTTACAGCCGCACACGTACGCCAGCTAAATGGCGCCACTGGCCAAGCAAGCATGCCTGAGCTCCGTTCCCCAACCAGCACCTGAAAAATTCGCGTGTTCAATGACCTGCAGGCTAGATTATACAGTCTTATGTACAAATTTGTCGTTGGCAACTGTGCATTGGTTGTCTGCTGTCACAGTGGAAGACAACAAATGGGCCAGCGTTTCTCCAAGAGATATCAAATCACTGTGTAGACCAACGGCTAATTTTATACAAACACACATGTTTTAAATTCTAACTTGTCCCAAAATGAATCCGCTTTATTCTTCAGGTCTCTACCAATAGAGAATTCACAAAACATCCAATCTTACAAAAGGCATGTTCCCAGAGCCTCGAGCAGCCAATCAGCGAATAGGCACGCCCTCGTCAAAAGTACCATTGCGCCATTTCGCTTATGTATATAGTCCATTCACGGTTACTTCCAACTTTTCTGCAGCCTGGTAAATTTTTACTTCCCGACAATCCCTCCACCTCGTGCAATCAAAGATTAACGAAGTCTACAAAAAAACACTAAAGGGACAAACGCACTGTATACTTTGCACGGGAACTATTTCTTACCAGGCAATACCACCACACCTAATTCCTCTCTGTTTTTTAATCATGTTAACTACAAATGTAATATTGTAATTAACACATAAAATATAAGTAAAAGATATATTTAACCAAAAGAAATATGTATTTCCTCGTGTGTTAACAGAAGTATTAAACGCTGTGATACATTACTTATTTAGGAAATATCAAAACACTTGAAACATGAGGTTATTATTCCAAAGTTGGATTCAAAAGGTTTGAAGATACTGTGAGTAGAGTATAAGTACTTACTTATTCTGTGTCGGCGGCTTGAACGGGTCGAAGACTGTGAAGCCTATTAAACGACTGACTGAACCTGTGAATAATTGAGGCCTCTGGACTTGTGTCGTCACGATGATTCGACTACTTATTAGGTTATTTCGCACTGAAAATATTAACTATCTTTAATTCAATGAATTAAAATTATAGATTTTTTTTTTTTAACTATTTCAATTTTAAATTGCAGTACAATGACATTTGTTCGATGTGTTTCGAGCCAGAGATTCGAAAATCATGTCTGGCCTTTTTTTTAACTGAACCAACATACAAAGCATACCACGGAATGAAATCTAAGTGTCTAAAAATTAAACACAGCTCAGAAACATGTAGATATGTGCAAAAAAAAAGTATTCTTTTAATATTGCGCTTATATATAGTATACTTTTGCAAATAACGCCTACATACTAATTATTATATTATCATGCTTCACTTTACCATTAATAAAACTTGGATCACCTGACAAATAGACCGGAAACTCAAATGAGGAAAATGTATATCTGTCCTTAACTGTAATCTTCCGGGAAATTGAAACCATTCGAAGGTTTTGAAGGCAAATGGACGCGATTACGACGATCGCGGGGCTTCAAAAAATATAAATAATTGAATAGGACGAGAACTGTATTTAATTCGAAGATAATTTCGATCAAGCGAAGTGACCTTGAGAATTCTGACTCACGCATTGTTAAATTACCTGAGACCGGTTCTGTAGACTCGGAAGGTAATGTGGAATGAAACATTGACGGCCTGTGTAGGCCGTTACATCGGTGATTTGTCTACGTTATTTCTTTCCTGTTGACCCGTCCCCCCTTCCCCCTACCCGTATTTTCCACCCTATCGTTAAATGCGTCCTTTGATAGTCCGTCAAAGCCGAGAGTCGCAGTAGCTAGACGAGAAATTACACTACTAGGAGTCGCGTATTGCTATAAGTTGACCTTAACATCTTACCAATATACTAATTAGTCGAGTTCTCAAAGACAACTGCGTGGCTGCAGTGTAAATATGCCTTCGCAGAAGGCGTAGGTTTTTAACACTTTGAGCTCATAAGTCTGAATGTAGCTCGCGATGTGCTGTAGTGTAAAAATTACTGTGCTCTTAAACACAGATGTCACTAATGTTGTCTCATTGTTTCGCTAGTGTTGATCACAATTTTATATAAGCACCTTAAAAGCGTGTGGTAGATAAGTTAACTCATAACACGTTATTTGCGGATAACTAGTTTCTGGAAGTCAGTACAAGAAAATCAAGAAAGGGCGGTGTTAAATAACCATTTCTGACTACTTTGAGATATTTTGACGGACAGATACGTTCCTTTAGCGCTATAGCTTACGCCGCTCTGAAACGTGTGCACATTTACAATGTAATAAATAGTTCAGCAGTAACGCATAAGACTAGAAAAATATTTTCTCTCAAAGTTAGAGTATATTAATATCAAGGATTGCCGTTTCGTATTTACCCTATATTCGCTTCCAAAATCCTGTAAATTTTATATCAATGTTTAGTGTTGATTCATGTAGGTTACCGCGCCTTCTTGACAGCGCATTAACGATAATTTTCGCGAGTAAGAAGTATTTAATACGACTAGAGATAGTGATTTTCGCTAAAAAAAATAATTATGAGTACACGGTAGACTTCAATACTATAAGCACCCAACAGCAGATTGTCTATTGTCATTGGTTGCTGTCTGCTTGAGAAGGTGTTTTCATATTTGACCGGGCAACTCAGAATACGGAAACATCGGCTCGGCACGGCTCCTACATGATCCATGCACTCGAAGACATTATTCGCGAATATACCACACTAGTGTAAACTTATAGTGAGGATAAACGGCTGGTAAAGTTTTTTCCCATACATTCATGGTAGCGTTCCTACATTTTCTCAGGAAATAGTCAAATGCATAAAGAAGTGGTCAATTCTATATTTTTAGCCTGAATTATGGTAGTGTTTCCATACACTGTATAGGATAAACACTTTCATTACAGTTTAGGAAGTTTACTAGAAAATTTTTTGCAGTGTGTGCACACAGTCAACACGTGTCAAAAAGTAATTCAGCCAATCAAGACAGGTAAACGACTCTACAGTGTTTTGAAATATAACTTGTCTTGAAATATTTTCACGAAATTTCGCTACCCATAAATTAAGCTACTAGATTCGTGTGGTCAAATATTTATATGTATTTTTAAGGACTTACTTAATTCACATGTCTCTGAAAAAAGTCCCCCTAAACAACAAAACCGCATAGGTGGACGTAATGTTCCCGTTTTGGAGTCGTAATTTTCTCGCCATAAACCCTGATTTTTTAATTGAGTTTCAAATTTGGCATGCGTAGTTCAGATTAAAAATATTAATATAGTTACCGAGACCACGGGTAGTATTTAAATGTTTTCACCACTTTAATATGTTTAGGTATCGTAAACAACTTCTTATTCCTACCTATATAATTTTCAACGAAATACCTTGTCACACGCATCACTGAAGTAAATTTACATTATTGTATTTTAGTATTATTAGATAGATCAAAAACTAATAAATTAAAGCTGGCTTCAACTTTCACTTTTGGCTACGAGATTACCATAAAGTTGGCTTAAACCGTAAATTTTCCCGACTACAGTATTTAAAAAAAAAATCACGTACACTTATTACATGCCCGGAATTCTAACCCATAATCTCACGTACAGCGCCATGGAATGTCACTCCTAAACAGTTTACTTTATTTCATTAATCCGGTGATTCAGAAAGAGTATTTCGTGTATGAAATTGCATATCTTTGATACAGATGAATTTTCAATTGATCGATACTTGCTCCGAACCTCGATGTTTATAACACATCACGAAGGCTTCAAATGGCAGATGAAAATCCTTGTAAGGTTTTTTTTGTTAAAGGAAAATTCAAGATTTTGTTTATTTTCCATCGTATCTGTGAATGCAGTAACCAATTGGTAGAGACATGGAAAATTCGTGAGTTCAATGACCTACAGCCTAGAATCTACAGCCTTGTGCACAAATATGCCGATGTCAACTGTACATTGGTTGTCTGCTGTCACATTGGAAGGCGTTGATTGGGCTACCGTTCTCCAGTAGGTGGCAAAACACCGCGTGGACCAAAAGGTAAAGTTATATAAACTCACGTGTTTCGAATTCTAGCTTGTCCAAAAAGGAAATCGCGAAATTTTCCTGTCTCTGCCAATTGGTCGTCACTTTATTTATTTTCAGTTTTTTTTTTTTTTTATTTGGCTAAGGCCTTTCCATATAAAGTCTGTTTAAGATATTGCCGTTAATTAACTGTTTCAATGCTTGCAAAATAAAATTACAATTTATATTTTCGTTCGAAGTTTACTGGCAGGGCCACAAAAACAATTAAATAAAACGCTGGTTGGGAGAAGGGGTACATCCAGAAAAGGCTTCCCTTTCTCTGTAATGATCAGTTTCTTCGCCACGCCTCTCTGCTAAGTAAGAGCTCGAACGAAAGAGAAACGATCGCGCAGGCGCACAAGATAGCGCAAATGGGTTTGTTAATGGCATCATCAGCGGCAGGGGTGTGCGAGGCAAAGTAATTGTACGTTTGCAACGATGTTGTGCTGTAAGGCCTTGCCTTAATGAACCCCCGGCGGGCGGCCGTACAAGCTTATCACTAGGTCGAGCTGCTGTAATTCCACCATGAGCAGGGTAGAGTGGAGTATAGGGTTACACGCCGAACGTGCAGTAAGGTCCATTGTCAAATCGACCACGATGCCAGATGTTTCGGTAATGAGTAACACGGCAGCGGAATAGATTAAGCTCGAAACATCAGGCTAAACGGGGGCCACAAAAAAAAAAAAAACTCACAAATAATCTCTATATACGTTGACTCAATATAGTTGAACTGTGCCGTATCAAGAAGAGATATTTTTTTATAATCTGAGGGCAGGAAGATTTTAAAGCCCTACTTAGGCGCTTGAAGATTTTCTCTTGTTATTGACAGCGATAATCATGGAATGAAATTTTCCTATCTGATCGACCCGCTCAGGTATAGGTTATTGCACTAATATTCTATAATTCGCGTGCACACCACAGCTGACTGCAAAAAAAAATAGCCCAATCATAAAGGCCAAATTTAATTTTCGAAAAAAAAATATCCCTACGAACTAACAACATTGCCAGATCCATTGTTGTAAACGATGACTAATACAGACTATTAGGCACCGAAACCATCCATTTGAAAACTCAAATAGGGTAAAAATTAATTTTTTATTTTAATTTATTCTAGCATGCCTCGTGGTCTGTATTCGACATCGTGAACATTTCTGGATCAAACTCTGTGGCCACAGAGTATTTAAGAATATAGAGGTGTAACAACAGCTTACGCCACCAGCTCCAGCCGCAAACGCCTGGCCAGCAACATGTCGGCACGTTGTTTGCCCATCAGCGCCTGGTAACCAACCTACTTGTCGTTCGGCAGCTCAACCAGACACAAAGCCCGTTCCCAGAGGCTTGAGCAGCCAATGAGAGAGACCACAGCAAAGGAACCGCCATCGTGCTATTTCATCTCACGGGGAAATTAGCACTTTTGAAAGCTCTGCATTGTATCTACTTGTATGTACGTCATGTATTCTTCCGCCTTATGTAAGACAAGGGCCACATCACTTTGTTCATACTTCGGTCGAGTGAAAATGTGAAATTATTATAAAAGTAAATATATTACAGATCTGCCCATTTTTACACTCAGGTGCTTAAAAAAACATAAAGCGAAGGAAATTAGTTAAATTATAACAAAAAATTACCTAACACTTTTTATTCGACGTTAAGACATGAAACTACTTTCCCTCCATCGTTACCAACTTTACTGTGTGCATGTCACTTTGCGCGTCCTTTAAAATATATACAATCAGGGACATTGGCGTTTTTCTAAGGTTGATTTCAAAAGTGCTCACTTTCTCGTGATCAGCGTTTACTCTGTGGAGGACTTACAGGTCACAGAACAGTGGAAATATTCTTGTTTCTCTACCGGAGGAACAAACAAGACACATTTACTGACATTTCGACGGCTGTGTCCTAGTCCAGCTCGGGCATCGCTCATATACCTATCTCTGTGTCCCTGTAGATAAAACACGCCCAATATGTGCCTATTGCGAGGGGATCATGAATTTCGCGAAAAGATTTCACGACTGGTTGTATTTTATAAAACTTGAGCTCAGATGCACTTTCGTGATTGGACGGTTTCCGTGTTACGTGTCTTAGGTGGTTGCACGCGAATCATACACGTTCAGTATTGAAGTTGCGTTATTCTGATTGGACAGTCAGGTAGGAAAATGTCTTCGCACAAAGACACGCCGCCAATAAGTAAAATAAAACTGCTGGTACGCCCGTTTTATATTGAAATCTATGCATGTGCGGAAATATTTTCGCGAAATTCGGGTGCCCCTGCCTATTGCGTCGTCTGTTTCTACGTTGATTTTACATAACGTTACATCGGTTATTATTATCGTGTACAAAACATAATTTTTGCTTAGCCTCAGATATGAACACGATGGTCTGTATACCGTGTAACTAGGGATAGGAATATTTCGCGAGTTCATTTCAGGATAAGATAGAGGTCAAACACGTGTACACTGAAGTTGACTTTGTAATTGGATCGCAGTTTATTAAGACACGCCCTGGACGACTCTGAACCAATAGCAGACTTTCAGAGAAACAAGTAGCGAATCCCACACTGTCAGGTGTGAAGTAACACTAGCTACTACATGGGGCAGCAGCCAATGAACAAACATCGGAGGCTCGAGTATACACTTGACTGAGGTGTCTAGCCTACAGGTCATTGAACTGGCGAATTTTTCCCATCCCTACGTGTAACATAGGATAAGCCATTTAAATGGGTACACATTCAACTCGCCAATTCATTTGCTGATAGCCAGCCAGTAATGAAACTTAGCATTCAGTTCGGCGTGGTGTGTATCAGTAGGATAGATGCGTGTGGAAAAGCAGGAATCAACCTAACCGGTGATCCCGTAGTGGCGCGTCTATAAGGCGACTCACTTCTAGCTTGTCCTGAATGCCAGAAAATGTGCATCTTAACCCAAAACGTTAGCTCGCGTACACAACGTTTGCCCAAAACATTAGGGAAACGCCATTAGCACAAACGACTTTAAAGTAAAAGCCTGCTGGAAGAAAATACGGCTGCGGTTACGCAAGTGCTATTAAACACAGTCACATTCGGTTACCATGCATGAACAAGTTTAAAAACAGAACGTGCTGCCGCGGTTACGCACTCAATCAAAGCAGAATGAAATCTATGGAAATTCTAACCTCAATAAACATATCACTTAAAATGTATGATATTTAATTATAATAGCCTTTAACATTTATCACTATCGATATTTTTAATTGTTATGAAACCTACACTTTCACTGTAATGGCAAAATGGGAGGGTATTAGTACATTCAACCTTAAACTTAAGTTAATTCAACAAGTGCAGGAATTCCCGCCAAATTCAGCTATACTTATTTAAATGCTTGTTTACTTCGAAGCTTGTTCACTTTGAATGAGGAACAACTGCGATCGGAACTCGTTCGAAAGTAATGTAACCGCTTCAATAGTTGAACTTGTTTCAGTGAAGTAGTTCGCTTCCCGTGTAACCGCAGCTATTTTAGGGCAAATGCCGTTCAAGGTAAACAACTTTAGGGTAAACGCCGGCACAGGAAAATCTTTTAGGGCAAACGCCGTTAGGGTAAATGACATTAGGGCAAACACTTTGAGAGAAAACGCCTGATAGAGAAAAATATTTTAGGGCAATCGCTTTTGGGGCAAATTATGTTTAGGGATGAATGCCTTTAGGACACCGGCAAACTAAGTGTAGGGCAAATGCCTGTTTGTATGAGTTATGCGAAAAAAAAGTTTTAGGTCAGACGCCCTTAGGGCAAACACCTCACCCATGTTAATTATTTTCGGTGTCTACACTCTAAATCTGAATCAGTGAAAATTTCACCGTTTCAATCAGTTAGCAGTATCTGAATGATTCCACAATCACTTCAGTGAATCTAACTAATGAATCAGCGAAAAATGCCAGAGTGAGTGAGTAAAGATATCTATGCGGCTCTTAACCTCGAAGTCTTGAGAACCTATGAGGGTGATTAAGGTGAGTATGGAGCGATGCCGGAATGAAGGGGCGGGGGAAACTGGAGATCCCCGAGAAAACCCGTCAATCAGCAGCAACATCCAGCACGATTCCCACATGCGAAGATCCGGGGGCGACCCCGCCGGTTCGCCTTGGCGGCAGGCGAGTAGCCTAACCACTACACCACCGCGGGCGGGCAGTTGTGAGAATCTCGAGTGAGAGCCGGCAGTGGAGGTAGCCCTTGACCCCGGGAGCGACTCGTGACGGCCAGTAGCGGTCCGAGGCACGAACTACGACACCTTATCGCCACAGCCGGACGTGCCACCAGACAGTGGTCCGGACACGGTCCATCTGAGGCCTTCTTCCCCCATCTCCTCCCCTCACCACTCTGACCAGACAGGCTCAGGTGACTAACAACTCGAGGTGCGTGGGATCGCTCGCTCTTCTACGACGCCGCCTGCAGTCTGCAGCGCCTCACTTCGCCTGCTACACACACTACTTAACACTTTCAAACCCTCTGTTATTTACGGTTTCAGATGTTGTAAAGAAAGAAATGTATTATGCGTGCTGTACTTAAGTCGGCACAGCACTTGTTTCGTTGTCACAGCCAAAGAGCTATAGGTAGAACTAGTGATTTTTCGCGAAAAAAAATATGAGTACAAGGTAGACTTCAATACTATAAGCACCCAACTGAAGTTTAGCTATTGCTAGAGACCTGGAAATTTGGTGTTATTTTCTGGCTGCACAATGAACTTCGCTGTCCTATGTATACTCATGTGGGGTCATTTGTTTATTGGCTTCCGCAAAAGTCAGGGGTCATTTTCCTTTCGACTTGGTTGGACGCGGTTGGGCTATACTATCGTCAATTGTTTCAAATACATCCGGGACGTATCAGGCAAACTGTAGCCCAGTAATAAAACCAGTAGAAATGTATAACTTTTCGAAGTCTATTCTGTCCTCAAATTATAACGCGAATTTTGCACGTCTCCAGCTATTGTCGCTGGCAGCTGTCTGCTTGAGAAGGCGTTTTCATATTTGACCGGGCGACTCAGAATTCGGCAACATCGGCACGGCTCCTACGTTATTCGTGTGCAGACAGTTAACACGTGACAAAGTGAAATTCAGCCACTCAAGATAGGTGAACGACACTACAGTGTTTTGAAATATAACTTGTCCTGAAATCTTTTCGCGAAATTTCACTGCCCCTAGCTATAGGGCTATATGTTCGTCTACAGTTATATGAACCAAATAGGACCTAGACAAGTAGGTTTACGAACCATTTACCCACATATAAAATCACTGGTCATTGAGCTCCGCAGTGCGCAGTGCAGACCGAAAATTACCTAGACGTGCATTATTACGAAATTCTTATCCTAGTGAACACAATATATATATAAATGAAAACCATTCCAATGGTCAGTGGCACGAATTAAAACAACGGACTTTAAATAAGACACAAATACAATACATTGTGTTTCATAACTCGCAGCCGCTGTATACATGCGTAGATGTTCCATTTGTGGTTGGTTTGGTAATGAGGATCCGGAACGTAACACATGTAAAATTAGGGAATGTAACCGAACATGTCCGCTTCCAAATCTGTCACGGTCGTGTGTCTTTGCGCACGCGCGCACTGAACTCCTTTGTTCTAATTCATTTCATTACGAAAGGCGGACTGCTTTCAGTCTTGCAGCTGTGAGGTAGAACATTGCCAGGAGAACAGGGACTAGATAGCTAAAGGATGTTCACCGTAAACTGAGCACTTTTGAAAGCCCTGCTTAAGATCTGCTTGTATGAACATTGCGTATTCTTCCGCCATATGTAAAATTAGCATTGATATGGGCCTTGTCCCTTTATTCATACGTCGGTGAGGTGAAACTGTGAAAATATTAGGAAAAAAAAAAATGTTTTACAAATCTGGTCATTTTCATACTTCGATGCATTAAAAAAAAACTGAAAGTTAAAGAAATATTTTAAGTTATCACAAATGGTTACCTAACCCCTTTTTATTTGACGTTATGATATGGGACTACTTTCTATCCATGCGTTGCCAACTTTACTGGGCGCATGCCGCTCAGTGCGCCCGTTAAGGAGCAGTGCCTTTTTCTAAGGTTAATGAAAAAGTAGGGTGCAATTTGCCTTTCTTCCGCGTAGTGTATAAGCATTGTAACAAACATCGGTTAGTAATTTTCCTAATCATCTCTTGTAGCTTTACTAAACTTTAATATACTTTTATGGGGGAATGTTAAAGGCATAGTGAAATTAGCGAATTTATATAGTAACCGCGCTCAACGTTTCTTTATTTGCGTACCATTTTAATGGCAAATAAATTGTATGAGTAAGTTTAAAAAGTTCATCGTTTGTTAAGTATTTCACCAACATTGTTTTTACAACGTTTGAATTACTCAAATGCCGACGTAATGTCTACGTTCGCTTGGAAAACTTCGCTCCGAAGATGAATCTGTAGTTAGGATCATTGAAATGTTCTTTACTGAGGTTTCAGCTTATAAGATACTATATGCACCGTTTCTCTTCACAATTAAGTGTGTAGGATGGCAAAGAAAACTTTATTTTTTTGCGTACAAAACTGTACAATTTTAACCCATTCGGACTCAGTGTATATAATTGTGTACATTACGCATGTGTACGTAATTTTTGGTCTGTACTAAACACCGCGAAGATCAATGACCAAGGATCTTATCTGTGGGTAAAGTTTAGCAAACCGTCTTACTGATATTTATGTCATAATTGGTTCATATGACTGTAGCCGAACATATAGCCTACAACTCATTGGCTGTGCCAATGAAACAAGTGTTGTGTCAACTTAAGTACAGCACGCATCATAAAATGCTTTGTTTGCAACGCCTGTAACCGTAAATTAAAGTGGGTCTGGAAGGTTTAAGAAAGTAAACGTAGTGTCATGTCCAGTTGATAATAATAATTATATATGTTGTAGTTTTTACGTACTCGCGAGTGTGCTTATTTGAGTCGCACATCACCTTTCTCACATAGTTTAAACTGAAATTAACGCCATATTGACATATGCGATAACCGTAAGAAAATAATTTTTTCAACTTCTGAATTTTTTTTACAAATCTTACAAATTTTTGTGTCATGGTAGCATTCGTTCCTTCACACTTTGTAATTAAAAAATAATAATTTATGAATGTCAGTAAGTAAAATGTCTACAGGCTGAAAATTACGTATCAGAGAGGTATATAAAATACTGAATTATTTTCTGCTGTCGAACTCTTTTGAAAGTGTTTGTGCGGAGAGTTGCAATATGGAAAAGTAAGTTATTAAGCCAAAGTATACTGGCTTAGGAAAATCGTTTACGAAACATTACACACATGAATACACTCGTCAGATTCTCCACTGTTTTCCAAATTGTAATTTTCACGAATGGAAGCAAAATATCACTGTCCAGGAGGTAGCAACATTTTGAAATATTTGAAGTTATCGTTTTCCCAGACTACTGTAAACATAATTTTATGAAGATACTACTTCACTTTCTGCTCTAGCAGTGTAAAAAGTATAGAATATGATTTCCATGTATAGGAAACTGTTCTCCGAGTCCCACTGCCTTTGGATCCCAAATATTTACTGTCGTTTCTTTTCCCCTTCTCCACTACGAAAGCCTGGACTCTGCCTGCCTGTGCGTTTGTTTGTCCTCCGCGTCCCACGCGGTGGCTCGTCGCGGTCGAGTTACGAGACGCTTCGTTATATGTGGGAGTGGCCGCCGCATCTTGATGACGACACTGCCGTCATTCGTTTGCTGCTGTCGCCCCGACAGGTCGAACGTACTTTGAAAGAAGAAACGATTGTGGCTCGCAGTTGACGGCCCCGCCTGCGTGGATGATTTGTTCGCAGATCCAGTGGGACGCTGTAGCCCGCTGCGATCTCACAGGAGGTTCTTATAGAGCCAAACTAAATATGTACAAATGATTAAAACTGGATATTTTTTCGAGGCAGAATTCGTTGATTTACAAAGAAATTAGGTCCAGTGAAACATGCCAGTTGGTAAAGGCTGTTCACGATAAAGTGAGCACTTTCGAAATAAAAAATAAGAAAAAGTCAATGCCCCTACCTGCATATATTTTAACGGGCGCCTGGGTGACATGCGCCCAGTAAAGTTGGTAACGATGTATGGGAAGTAGATCCGTATCTTAACGTTGAATAAAAAGTGTAGGTGACCATTTCTGATAATTAAAATTATTTCTTTCGCTTTTTTTTAATGCATCGAAGTGTAAAAATGAGCAGATTTGTAAAATATTTAGTTTACTAATAATTTCCCAGCTTCACTTAACCGACTTATGAACAAAGTGATGAGGCACATGACAATGTTAATCTTACATAAGGCGGAAGAATACACAACGTTCATACAAGTGAATATTAAGCAGAGCTTTCAAAAGTGCTCATTTTACCATGAATAGCCTATATAAATGACAAATTTTCTCGCTATCACCTTAAAGGGAGTGAAGAGATTTGGACGGCTCTTAACATCGAGATCTTGAGAGACGATGAGGGTGACTGAGGTGAGTATGGAGTAGCGCCAGAATTAAAGGGTGGGGAAATGGGAGATCCCCGAGAAAACCCGCCGACCAACGGCATCGTCCGGCAGGATTTCCACACGCGAAAATCCGGAGTGACCCGGCCGGGGATTGAACCAGGATCGCCTTGATGCTATCACCTTAAAAATAGTGCACTTGTACACCAATAGGTACGGAGCTCCCAGCGTTTCTGCCACTTCTGGGATGTGTCCTGGAAGTCTTTTTCTCGGATGCGTCAAACGTCTTCTGTGATTTGCGCTAGATCTGCTCAGTGGTGTCAAAGCGGTAGCCTTTGAGCTCAGTGGCATGTGGTGAAGTGTTGCAAGGTAAGCTGGTGCTTGCTCAGTGCTGTATACACTCGACGCAAGTAGCTAGAACTTAATGTATTGCGGCCACTCACGAGAGAGCGGAGAAGCGCCGATTACACAAGTGCTGTGGCGTTAACTGCACTACGACGTTTAAGTGACCAATGCGTAATCTAACAAACGATGAGGTACACCACAGAGAAAACCACAGCTTACCTTGAAAAAGTTCACCACACGCCGCTGTTCGAGCTGTATCTTTATGTTCGAAAAAGTCCGCAGGACTGGCGAGTATGACGGCTGCGGAAGCAAGACCATGTTGTTTCCGGCGAGAAAATCACGATGATGAGAGCTCGGTGATTTCGTGGCCCATCCAGTTTCTCGCGCGTCACAAATCTTGACGCATTCGTTGAATATCCGCCCCACATACGTCTTAAAACTTGGCAGTAGAACGCAGTATTGACGGTCTGTCAACCGGGGACGAATTCTCCATGCACAATGCTGCAAATGTCGGTAAAGACGATAAGCATGCATTTAGTCGAGCTGGGGACACTGAGGCAAAATAAAATAGTAGGCATGTGACAACAGAGCAGTTATGTGAATGGGCTTCAATGTAATAAATATTGAGGCTTCATTACTCCTCTTAACCGTTTGACCATCCCGGAGTTTGTGCAGTCTTGTATCTTATCCCCACTTTATGGCGTTCGCAAGCAAGAAACCACTCGGGCCAGCACTTTCAGCCAATCCTTGCAGCCCCGCCCGCTTCCACCACTCAGGGTCTTTCTCTCTTCAGCAAGCTGTCACCAGGCCTACACCCATACTGAGCAGTCTCCAAAGCTAGGAGAAATCCACTATCCAGAAGGATACCTTAAAGGTATTCACCCACCACTACGAGAACGACTCCTTCCTTAATCCGACCTCGGGGCTCACCAGGAACAGTGGGGAAAGCGAGGTCAGGACGTGCTCCTCATTCCTTCCCATGTAGGGTTCTCCACGAGCTGACGAATCCAAAAGTGGTCCCCTCAGTCTAACCTCATCTCATGGAGGTCCTATTTCAGGGACCCACTGACCGTAAAGGAGTCGACCGGCCCACCACCAGGCACCACCATCATGAGTGCCCATGATTCAAGCTTAGCCTGGGAGGACGATACCCCTTTTAGAAAATCCTTGCACAGGGCACGCCAGGGGTTTTCCACATTTCCATCGTAAGAGGTACCTTGCACTTGAGGCAACATAGGATAGTGGTCCCCTTGGGCTAGGAGAGGCTATAAGAGACGCATCACCAGCCCTTTCTGGTTTCTCGCATCGACTTGAACTCTGTTACTAGAGCTGGCAATGGCTCTGACACATCTTAGATCAGTCACCCTCATTTTGCCCCACCAGTCGCCATTCGAGTTCTAAGGAACAAGCAGAGGGAGTAAGTTTCCCTTAGGTCAACAAAGCTCCCGCCAGGCCTCAAGCTCGTCGAGCAACCATCCGGGAGCAGGGCCGGAAGAGGGAGTGGCTTCCCGTAGTCAACCAAGTCCCAACCAGGCCTTAGTAAGTCGCACTCCAGGCAGCCAAGCTAGGGCGGAGAGGAGATGTGCTTCTCGGAGTCAACAACACCTTCACCAGGCAAAGCCTTACGCCCACAACAGGCTGGTCTTCTGCTCGAAGCCCGGCGCCCAGAATGGCACTCCCGAGCCTTACACCCATTACAGACTGGTTGCCCAGCCCTACCCCCGGCCAATCCGCCCGGGGACCAACGCCTTATACCTAGGGGCAGTGATATTTCGCGAAAATAATTCGAGACAAGCTACAGTCCAAAGCACTGTGGCATTGTCCACATTTTTTGATTGGATGAAACATGTTCTGATACGTGTTGACTGTTAGCACACGAATCACGAAGGTTCAGTACCGGAGTTACAGGATCCTGACTGGCTCGGTCGACTGTGGAAACTACATCAGCAGCCAATTAAGGTATGACAACAGTTGAGGTGTGTAAATAGTACTGAAGTCTACTGAGTGCGCCGACCTTTTCGTGAAAAGTCACGGGCCCTACCTATACCCATTACAGGCTGGTCCTGTCCATTTCCAAGAGAGAATTTTTTCAGCTCCCAGTGGCGGCTAAGAGGCTTCAGGGTAGGAGGAAACTCACTTTTGTACCAGCAACAAAATGTTCTGTTCGTTAATTCCAATTTAGTTTGATTCGGGAACAGTCCAAATATTACTGACATTCTGTTGAAATAACTAGCTGTTTAGTAGGAGAACTGAATGCTCAGCTGTAGGAAATATATTCATAGTTACAGATGCAATCACAAACAAGACCACAACGTACAGTTGTGTTGCATTTACTACCCACATTAACAATATTTAGATAGCACCAACCACCAAACTGATTACTGCCCCTTTATTAACATCTAGATCTGTTAAGGGTACAGCAATTTGGTCCCTGTAGTCATCTTTTTTTCTCAGTGGACCTGCCTAGCCTCTTTCGGCCGGGGAGATTATGTCGCCCATCAAATGTGAAAACTGTCGTTTACTCTCAGCGTCGTACCCGTACACCCAAGTTTCGAAGTTTCGTCACGATAAATGATCCACCGTCGCGGAGATGGAGCGCGAACAGTAGAAAATGCTCAACACTCTTCGTGAAGAAGACTCCCAGGACACATTGCAGAAGTGGCAGGAACGATCTAGGAGCGCTGTATTGCTGTGCAAAGGAACAATCCTGAATACGATAGCGTGTAAACGTAGATAAATAATAAAATACTTTCTTCTGAACAGAGCAATTCTCGAAACTTTTTGTTTTCACACCCTTCGCTATTGCTTGAGGAGCACAATAAGTTTTGCTACATTTAAAATTCTGCTTGGCTAATATTTGCACAGTCTTAATCTGAATCTGTGATTTCAATTAGTACAATTATGTATCTTCCTGGACGGTTATCTACCGGCGAATCCAGTGGAATGCACTGAAATTTTCCAGCCAGGCCTGTGTAATTCACTCGGAATAAGCATAAATCGCTGTTTAATCAGCGAATATCATCAACTAAATTGATCAGTAGAATTTCACTGGTTCAAGTGGAGCAGTTTCAATAGATCTGCAATCAAAATCACAGTTTTGGAGCAGTTTTAACTGTTTCCATTTTAGAGTGTAAGGGCAGGAACTGTTACGCAACTGGGTCCACTTTACCTCACGCAAACTAGATTAACAAACTATAGGCTTCACGGTAACGTGACCACTTTTGAGGCCCTAGTTAGTTTTTTTCCCTATAAGCCATCTTTTATCCTTCCACCGCATTTTAAAATAAATATTGTCATTTAAGTAATAAATACAATGTATATATTTCACCGAATTGGAAAGTTAACGTCTAAGGCTAAAGTAAAATATATTTTTCGACTATTCTTCCAAATGAGAGGGATTTAAAAAGTTCTCCCTTTACCGTGAATAACCCATAGCTAAGTATACAGAGGCGATATCGCAAGTCGCTTCTGATTGGTTGTCCGAGGCTCTGGAATGGGGCTCGTGCGCGGCGTTCCGACACGATTATGGAGTACGAGGCGTTCACGATATTCGCTACCGTTCCACTTCTATAGTGCATTCGCGGTTACTTCCAAATTTTCTGAAGCTCTGCTCAAGTTATTCTTTCATTACATTCCTCCGCCTCGTGCAAACAAAGATTAATTAGTTATAGATGCACCGCACCCAATTCGTTCGCACTCAGTTTATTAATATTTTGCATAAGAGCTATTTCTCACTAGGTATTACCAATAAATAGGTACTTGCAAAATTCGCGTTATTATATGACATCAGGCTGAACTTCACAGTGCGGTAGGCACTAGAAACAGCGTCGTTTCTCCATTGGCTGTTACATGGATGAGAAGACACTCCCTCTCTGACTGAACTACGCGTGATTGGGGCACACAATTTTGAAGTGTTCCTTTATCGGTGCAGAGTAATCCAGGGTGTGTCACATAAGTTATGGTCCAATCATAAACGTATTGCAAAGGTACATGGGTTTCAAGTTTCAAGTTTAACTTGTCCCCAAATAATAACGCGAATTTTGCATGTGTCTGCCAATAAACATATTTTCTCAATGTTTTTATTCATATTTATTATAAATGAAATATATGTAATTTAGAGATAGCATATAAATGAAAGTTGAATTGAACCAAAAATAAAGTACTTTATGTTAACCTTAGTATAAAAAGCTTGTGATACCTGAAGATGACATGTTTAAGAAACAACGAAACAGGTCATACATGGAGTGATTTTTCAAAGGTTTGTTTCAAAAAGTTTGAAGAAACCGCGAATAGGCTGGATATCCTTGAATAATCTGTGCCAAGGGCAATTCTCATTGTCATTATCGTAATATTTCATCGCGAAGTAATAAACTCGCGAGCACCCTTGCCTAAGCGCAGACGCATGGCCCGTGAATGGGTGGCAGATAATCAGTCACTCTTGGAGTAACGGTTGCGAGATAGCTATTCAAGATAAGCCTCGCCCTAGACAGAGGAAACCGGCGGAGAATAGTTTGCAGTTAATCAGACGTGTGCGATGTGTGGGAGGGCCTGGTCCAACCTCAGAATGAAGCTGCAATTTGTCAGGATGTTTCAGAAGCCGCAATGGTCCGCGGTCTTAGAATAGGCCTGTCTACAAAAGCAAAATGCCGAGGCGGTTCCTTTGATGAGGGACTCAGTTATTTGCTACTTGGCACTGCGAAGCCCTGGGACAGACCTCGTGTCTTATTGGTAGGGACACCCGAATTTCGCGAAAATATTTCCACGCATGCTATATTTCAATACCCTACTGGCGTACCAGCAGTTTTCCTCTGCTTATTGGCCGCGTCTCTCTGAGAGAAGAGATTTTCTCACTTCACTGGCCAATCAGGATTAGGTTACTCTGATGCTGTACGTCTGCGATTCGCGGACAGACAGCTAAGACGCGTAACACCTAGAACGTCCAATCACGAAGGTGGATATGAGCCAACGTGTTATGAAAAGCAACTGGTAGTAAATCTTTTCGCGAAATGCGGGTGTCCCTACTTATTTTAGATACCTGCAGAATTCGCGTTATTATTTGAGGACAGATTAGAATTCGAAAAGTTATACATTTCTACTGGTTTTATTACTGGGCTACAGTATGCCAGATACGTCCCGAATGTATTTGAACTAATACGAAAAAAATTAACGATAGTATAGCCCAACCGCAACCAATAAAGTCGAAAGGAAAATGGCACCTGACTTCTGCGGAAGCCAATAAGCAAATTACCCCACTCGAGTATATATAGGACGGCGAAGTTCATTGTGGAGCCAGAAAATAACGCTAATTTTCCAGGTCTATAGTAATCTATCACAAGCATTTTGTACTTCTGTTAACTTGAAAGTATCTTGTTTTTGGTTAAATTGACATTTTACTTATATTTTATTTACATACTGTAACTTTTCATTTACAATTAATACGATACCTCCATTGGCTGCTGGTGTCGTTTCTGCATTTGGCTGAGCCACTCAAGTTTCCGTAACTCCAACACTGAACCATCGTGATTCATGCGCGAACAGTTAACACGAACCAGAACACGTTTTAGCCAATCAAAAAATCTCTACGAACCCACGGTGCTTTGAACTGTATCTTGTCTGAAAGTCTTTCCGCGAAATATAACTGCCCCTAACTATATAGTGAAAGCGCGAATGGCAAACTAATTTCGCATTCACCCGTGTGAGCGTTGCTACATTTCCCCAGGAAAGATTCAAATGCAGTGGGAACTGAGAAGTTCCCAACATCGAATGATAACTAGAGACAGGTGTTTTTCGCGAAAAGATTTCAAGACCAGTTGCACTCCTAAACTCTTTTGTTCATATGCACTTTCGCGGTTGGATGATTCTAAATTTCACGTGCCTCAAGTGTCTGTCCGCGAATCATGGATGTTCAGTAACAGAGTACTTTATTCTGGTTGGTCCAGTCAAATAACAACATGTTTTCTCACGTAGACACGTAGCCAATAACCAAAGTAAGTTGCGTTTGTCGACGTAGGCTATTGAAGTCTAGCATAGCCATAAATATTTTCGCGAAAAACACCTGTCTCTAATAATAACAATGTTCAATATTCCTGTATTTGCAGCTTGTATTTGTTTCTATTTATTTATTTCAATGGCATTTATTTCTATAGTATTTAGTATTTCAATAATATTTTGATAGTATTTTATAGGAATTTATTAGTATTTAATAATATATGAAATTTAGTTTTATTAATTTTATTTACTAAATTATTAAATTTTAAATTATTAAATATTTTATTGAATCTGTGAATTTATTTTATAAAATTTTTAAAAATTTAAAATAATAGGGATTAATAGTTTATAATAGTATTTTAATAGTATTGATTTCTATAGTATATGTGCAGGTTAAAAAAAACTTTCATTAGAGATCAGAAAGTTTGCCAGGAATATTGTTGTCAGCGTGTGCGCTGCTCCCGAACAAATGTTGCCGAGCGAGGGCCGCTTGTCCACGAACGCCGTGAGTCAGTTGCCGCCTTCGGGATCTGCTCGCCAGCTCGAGAATGTCGGTCATGGTCCGTATCGCGGCGCTGTTTCGCCTGCGTCAGACACAAACATCTCCGCACGTCATACTCCGTCCTCTTATAGACATCTGCCCCCATCCATCACTGCACTCCGGCTCGCTTGGCACGCTCTTCTTGCGACGCCGTCGTCGCTTTTCCCATCGTCGAGGCCGCTGTCCCTCTTCAGCGGCTGCAACCTCTGCCTTCCAATATCTGTTGTCACTAGAGAAATGCTAAATTAGCGTAATTTTTTTTTTTTTGGCAGCACGCTAGATTTCACCTACCTAATACATTAGAGTCAGTGTCATTTGCATACTGGCTTCTGCAAAGGCGAGAAACCACATTCTCATTCAACCAGACGAGACGTGATGGGGGTATATGGTCGTTACTTGTTTCCGATTGGTTCAAGGATGCCCACAGCGCGTAAAACCTACTATAGTCCAATGACAAGAGCAAGGCAAACTCGCATGTTTTTGAAGTCTATTCTGTCTTCAAATGACAGCGCGAATTTTTCAGGTCTCTAGTTATCATCGCTACAGCTAGTGATTTTTCCCAAAAAGAATATGAGTACATGGTATACTTCAATACTATAAGCACCCAAAAGCAGTTTAGCTATTGCCACTGACTGCTATCTGCATGAGAAGGCGTTTTCATATTTGACCGGGCCGCTCAGAATTCGGCAACATAGGTTCGGCTCCTACGTGATTCGTGTGCAGACAGTTAACACGTGACAAAGTGAAATTCAGCCACTCGAGATAGGTGAACGACTCTACAGTGTTTTTAAATACAACTTCTCCTGAAATCTTTTCGCGAAATTTCTCTACCCCTAGTTATCACTTTAGTCCATTCGCGGTTACTTACAACTTTTCTGAAGCCCTGCTAGGTTCTACTTCCAGCATATTCCTCCGCCCCATGCAAACAAAGCTTAACAAAGACAACAAAATTACACCAAAGGGACAACGCACTGGATTCGTACGCACTCAATTTAATAATATTTCGCAGAAGAACTATTTCTTTATAGGCATTACCAACAAAACTTTTTAGATTTATGTTTTTATTCATATTGATTATAAATGAAATATTATAGTTTATAAATAAAATATAAGGAGATGTTAAATTTTGCCAAAAATAATGTGTTTTTGTTGACAGAAGTATAAAACGCATGTGAACATAACATATTTAGGAGACAATCAAACACGTGATACATGGGGCGATTTATCAAAGGAGTGACTCAAAAGTGAATACCAAAAGCGAATAGACTCTACCCCCTTTGAAATGAGGGATAACTAACAGGGACTGAAAAATATCGAGAATCCATTTTAGTACAAGTCAGACTTCAAACACATGCACATTCCTTTTATGTTTGCGGTTTGATCACTCGCGGTTTATTAGACACGCCCGGGTGAATTCTGAGACAATAACCGACGTGCCAGGAAACAAGCGCCGAATACCGCACTACCTGGTCTGAAGTAAAACCTGTCTACACACTGGGGAAGTCAGCCAATGAACAGAAAGCTGAGGCTTCGTAATACATAGGGCAGTTAAGTGTAGCCTCCGGGTCTTGTGCCTGACTGGCTCCGCTGTTCTGCGTACCGATTCAAATTGGTCCTGCTGGCATTCTGCAGGTTCGTCTCCACGCGGCTAACACCACGTCACGTTGTCAGAGCGTGGGGGCATTTTATTGGGGATTTGTAGTCATTGTAGGACTCGCGCTGTATTTACCATTCCACTTTTTTTAAAAGCATTCTATAGGTTTCGTCAACATGCCCGATTCCCAGTCGCAGAGAAGTGGCTGAATCCCAAACCAAATGCACCGTCGCTGATATTTTAAAAATTGTTTTTCCATTTTATTCTTACGAACCTGCAATTAAAAAAGAACACACATGATTATATATAATTTAAAGACACGTATCATGTTTATATTTAAATTCATATGCCGCATTAATAGAGACAGGTGTTTTGTCGCGAAAATATCTAGGAGTATGCTAGACTTTAATAGCCTACGTCCATAAACACAACTTCCTTTGGTTATTGGCTGCGTGTCTACGTGAGAAGACATGTTGTTATTTGACTGGGCCGTTCAGAGTTAAGTACTCTGATATCGAACATCCATGATTCACGGACAGACATTTGAGGCACGTGACATTTAGAATCATCCAACCACGAAAGTGCATATGAACAAAAGAGTTTAGGAGTGCAATTAGTCTTGAAATCTTTTCGCGAAGAACACCTGTCTCTACCCATTAAATACCACTGGGTTCAAAGCAGCCGCTCTCACAAATGCAAATATTTTAACATTTACCGTCTTTTAGACTTCAATACGTCCTTCCCCTTTAGACGGGAGCCGTGGTGGCAGAGCTGTTATACTGCTCGCTTCCCCCCAAGGCGAACCGGATTCAATCCCCGGCCGGATAACTCCCTGATTTTCGCAAGAGGGATCGGCGGGTTATCTCGGGGATTTCCAGTTTCCCCCGCCCTTGCATTCCCGGCGCTGCTCCATTCTAAGTTCATTTCACCCTCATCGGTTCTCAAAACCTCGTTAAGAGTCACTCAAATCTCTCATCGCAACCCATTACATGCGTACGTAAAAAAAATGTTAGTACACGTTTACAAAGTTTGCTGGAGAAATATTTACTACGTTGCAGTAAAGGCTATTCTCAGTAAAATTAGCACTTTTGGAAGCCCTGCGTACGATCTACTTGTATATACAATGTGTATTCTTCCGCCTTATGTAAAATTAACATTGCCATGGGCCTCATCACTTTATTCATACGTCGGTCGAATAAAACTATGAAATTATTATGACAGTAAATATTTTACAAATGTATTCATTTCTTCTCTTTGGTGTATTAAAAAAAATCAGAAGGGGGAAGTAATGATTTAAGTTTTCACAAATGTTCACATAACACTCTTTATCCAACGTTGAGATATGGAACTACTTTCCATCCATTGTACCAACTTTACTTGGCGAATGTCACTTAGTGCGCCCGTTAAAATATATGCATGCGGGGACAGTGACTTTTTTTCTAAGATTATTGTAAATAGTGCTCACTTTATCGTGAACAGCCTTTGAACATATGCGCTATACCATGGATGCTTTTGGTGCCGTATAGCAACAAGAACACAGGGGCGTTGGCGCCTTTGTCACGTGTGGGAAAGCAGGTCGGCGGACTACAGGTGAGGAGAATGTTATAGGTAGGTGTGTTCATGAGCCGGGGGGGGGGGGGGGGATTCGACAAAGACGTGGGCTTCCGTTGGCGTAGTCATATATACGCGCCAGGGGTATCAAAACACTGACTGGGTCGTCTTAATAAAAGGACTGTATCAATATATTTAAGACTGTACACCGATGTTAAACAGTCTCATTTTCCTCGCACTCTATCCGCACATGATAAAAAAATTTGTTGTTACTGTCGAGCAACTTGGAATAACGCCGTTCGCCTATCAGCGTCTGGAAGCTTACTTGCCTTCCGTAAGCCCAGCCAGTAGGGTAGAGATGGGCGAAACAGTCGCACGAAGAGGAAGAGGAAAATTGTTCCAGCAAACTCTACGTAAACACCCTTCACACCTGTGTATTGTAAACAGATTGGAACTTACTAACGTACACTCTCGTTATTCATTTCGTTATACATAATTATAACAATAAATTTTAAATAGTTTTTTTATATATTTTAAATAAAATTTTAGAATATCTTATTATTATTTTATATTTTTTTGGGAAATTTTTTAGAACGTTTTGTTTCTAGGTCATCAAAGATAAAGTTTGAAGGTCAAGGTTAAGGTCACCAATATCTGGTGTGGCTGGCGAGATGGACACTGATTGACCTGACGACGGCCGGTCGTGTTGGGAGCTTAGTCTATCCACTTGTCATCGAACCCTGGACCTCCTACCTGTACAATAATTTTTTTTAAATATCTGTTTTAATTTGTTTTCAAATTATTAATTTTTTTGTAATTTTTTTTTCGGAATTTCATAATTTTTTGCATTTTTTTGCTTCAAGGTTATCAAAGGTCACGGGTACAGAGTCAAGGTCACGGGACAAGGTAAAATATCACCTGGATCCAATGTGACGGTTGGGTGACGTCACATGGCCGGCAGGCTCCTGGCTCATACTCTCCCATTCCCTCCGTGTCCCATTTAAAATTCATTATGCCCGAACGCAGATAATTATTCTACTCAGAAGAGAGAGAAATAGCTACTTTTTAAAATTACATGTCAAGTATTCTGCTTTAATTACAGTAATCGCTATTTCCTATTGCATGCATAGGCTAGTCCTGAAAATCTTGTAGTATAGGCTTACTTGAACATGGACAACCTTTTTGAAAATGTCACGTCTACTCAACCGTATCATTTAAAAATCGACCAGCACATAAAGCTCGCAGATAATATAATATGAATACTCGCAGTCGTTTCTAACCTCTGCTCTGAGGGAAAATCTAAGGGCAAATGAAGAATTGTCAAATCACGATTACGAATGTAAGTACTTTTTTTCGGCTCGTTAATAGACTTACCTAAGAGGTAGTTGTTTCTTGCAGTATTTTGAAAAATAAGTTCAAGCCTATCTGCGACGTTAAGTAATATATTAAATATTTATTTGTATCACGTTGGTTTATTAAATGGTATAAATGTTTATCACAGTTTTCTACAGAATTGGTAACGAATATTTTGGCGTCACTGCTCAGCTTATATAGCGTCCAGTATATATGTTCTTCTCACCCGCGGTTTAGATGTTTCATTCCGATACATGCCAATATCAAAAAAAGTTACGTCTGTTGATTACTTTACGAGCAAGTACTAGCTATAAAACTCCTGTTTGGGCTTTACATATCTCCGCCCACTTCAGGCTAATTAACGAGTATCTTTGGTTATAACTATTATCTTTAATCAACCTTCGTTCGCTACCACAGATCCTGCCAATCGTGAATATACAAAACCATAATCGAAACCACCATATAAAAATATCAACACAGGAAATCTCACTCACTACAGCAAACCATAAATGTAGCTGCAGATTTGAAATTTATCAGTGCAGCAAATCTCAAGCAGGAAACCATTATTATTCCTGAGGAAAAAATCCAAACTTGTACACGTTATTGTGAATTTTGGGAAGGGGGGGGGGTGAGAGAAGCATTATTTCAATAATTAATGAGTCAGTGGATAAAGGTGTTTGATTGTAACGAGGCAGGGGTGGAAAACCACCCCGACTCGTCTCTTATCATCTCGAAGAATCTGATACGTGATTGCTGATCGCCTTAGGCCGGGATCACACGGCAAGCTCCACGGGCCAGGTCCGGCCCGTCCACTTTTGATGATACACATAGACTAAAGATGAGGTAGACCAATCTCGCTGGCTGCGCACAATCAGTCTCCGTGTCCCAACATTGAACTGCTTTTCTGTCTACACGTCTAGCAAAAATGGCGTGGTTTGGATTTTAGGTTAGAAAACTGGTTTGTAAACAAATGCTTTGAGATGAATGGATACTTACTCTAACAATTTTTGAATGCAGTTTGATTATATTAACACTGGTAAAACTATTTTATTAATATAATGGTGCTTGTCATTTAAAAATTAATATATAAACAAACACGTACATCACTGTTGACCATGTGACTTTGACAGTTGTGAAGGAGTTTTGTATTATTGGGGTAGGTCAATGTTGGGTACATGCGCAGAAGACGAATAAGTGGTCTACCTCATACTTAGTCTAAGACGATAAATGGAGAGGCGTTTTCCCGTGCCGTGTGTTCCCGGCCTAAGACGTTACGTTCATGTGGCTAAGAGGCCTGACCAGTAACTGCAGAGAATAGGTATATGCTGTGCACGGCAAATCACTTTTGAAAGCACTGCTTAAGATTTACTTGTAAACACGTTGTGTGTTGCTCAGCCTTATGTAAAATTAACATTGCTATGGGCCTCATCACTTTATTCATCCGTCGGTCAAGTGAAACTGTGAAATTGTCAGGAAAGTAAATATTTTATCAATCTGCTCATTTTTATATTTTGATGTATTTTTAAATGAACAAAGCGAAATAAATAATTTAAGTTATCACACACGGTTACCTAAGACTTTTCATTCGTCACTTATATATGGAACTACTTTTCATCCATCGTTACCAAATTTGCTGGGCGAATGTCACTCGGTGTGTACATTAAAATATAGGCATGCATGGGCAATGAAATTTTTCTGGGGTTAGTTTCTAAAGTGCTCATTTTATCGCGAACAGCCTTTTGGCATGCCTACAGTATGACTGGGCGTTATATAACGCAAGTGTTATAATAAACTGTTACTATTTGGTAACATGTTATACGAGTAACACTTTCCATTGTTTATACTGTTATTTTCGGAACGTCATGGGATTGCTTCTGTAGTGTTTCGAGTGGCTAGAATCACTTGACCTGTTTCACGGGGTAGGTTGTGGCAATTAAGTGCAATAACTAGAGACAGGTGTTTTTCGCGAAAAGATTTCAAGACCAGTTGCACTCCAAAACACTAATGTGCATATGCACTTTGGTGGTTGGATGATTCCAAATGTCACGTGACTCAAGTGACTGTCAGCGAATCATGGATGTTCAGTATCAGAGTACTTTATTCTGATTGGCCAAGTCAAATAACAGCATATCTTCACACGTAGACACGCAGCCAATAACCAAAGGAAGTTGTGTTGGTGGGCGTAGGATATTGAAGTATAGCGTAGCCAAAAATAATTTCGCGAAAAACATCTGTCTCTAGCAATAACACAATGCGAGTGAGAACTTGCTGTTGACATCAGTTTATTTATAGCCATACACGGTGCACTGTTATATGGAGTTGCAACTTGATTCGCAGTAACATGTAACAAACACTTGTACACTTTGATAGTCTTGGGATGCTTTACGGCGATTATCCAACAGACCAATTAGCCGTGGGATGCGTTGCAGCGATTTCCCTAGCTTCCGGACTAGCCGGGAAGTCTCCTCACCATACTTATTTATAGTATAGGCTGTTCACGGTAAAGTGAGCACTTTTGAGGCTCTAGTTACTTTTTACTGTCAGCCATATTTAATCCTTTATCCACCTTTTAAAATAAATATTGTCACGTAAGTAATGACTATAGTGTGTATATTTCGTCGCACTCGGAAATTAGTGTCTAAACATATAATAAAATATATTTACTGACTATTATTCTAAATGAGAAGCCTGTCGAAAGTGCTCAGTTTACCATGAACAGCCTATACTCCTCAGTACGTACTTCGCTCTCCAGTAGAGGGCCGTGCGCGCCATCGTAGTGGGGTGAAACTGTGTCCTTTGAACTTACTCTCTCTCTCTCTCTCTCTCTCTCTCTCTCTCTCTCTCTCCCCCTCTATCTATCTATCTATCTCTCTCTCTATATATCTATCTATGGACTCTTACATTTGTCTCTGTCTTACGATCCTCTCACATATGGTGCTTAATTAAATTCTTGCCCTTTATCATTAATCACAATAAAATAGTACAATTCTACAACTACACTGCACTTCCTTAAAAACAACTCTAGACTACTGCGCATTCGCAAAAGTTATTTTTGGAACGTCTCGACTTACAACTGTGCGCGTGCACAGACGTTATTTCTTGAAACGTCAAGCTTTGTAACATTAAGGTTAATTGAACTCAGGTTAAGATTAAAACGTGTTTTGTTATGGGAGAGTTTGGGATATGGAAAATTTCCGCCGCTAGGTAAGCGCTAGTGTTCCAAAGAGGTCGCATTTTTCAAAATATTTAATCTAGGTGAATAATATAAGAGGATGCTTTAACTCAGATACAGAGTTATTTTATATTTCATTTGTGTTTATTGCAATTATCCTACTTTTAACGTAAAAAATAGAGAAAAATCTGATACACATACGACACTAGCGCTTATCATGTGGCAACAATTTTTGGTTGCTAAACTTTTAACATTGATCTTACCAACATGAGTAGAAGTTATCTTAGTAAAGGCTGTTCACGATAAAGCGAGCCCTTTTGAAATAAACCATAGAAAAAATTCACTGCCGCTGCCTGCGTAGATTTTAATGTTCGTAGTGAGTGACATTCGTCCAGTGAAGTTGGTAACGAAGGATGGAAAGTAGTTCCGTATCTTATCGTAGAATGAAAAGTGTTAGGTAACCATTTGTTATAACTTAAATTATATGTTTTGCTTTCTGTTCTTTTATTCCAACGAATTGTAAGAATTACCAGATTTGTAAGATAATTATTTTTATAATAATTCCACAGTTTCGCGTGACCGAGACTGACGCATGAAAAAGCGATGTGACACATGGCAATGTTAATTTTACATAAGGCGGAAGAATACACAAAGTGCATACAAGTAGATCTTAAGCAGGGCTTTCGAAAGTGCTAATTTTACCGTGAACAAACAAGTTCGTAGACTGGCTGGCGCCTGTGTGTAGGCAACCACGCATCACAATGTCCACGAATTTATTGACTTTAATATGTACATGTATGTACGAAAGAAACGGATGCGCATAGACACCTAGTTACTCACTTTATTCACACACGTAGGTCATTCGACGCTGAGTGGGCAGGCAGTTGTAGCGAGAAACTTATCTTCAGGCACCGCGATCTTGTAGTACAATGTACTGCATGGACTGTGAGGTTGGGGTTCCCAGACATCCGTCGATGTCTGATTCACCAGTTTTTTTTTCTTCATATGAACGTGTAAGGTGAAGGACGTACCAGTGAGTCGATGTGCTATCTCGACGCTGCGCGGGCTTGCCTTGGACCCAAATAAGGAGTCCTGCCAGGGTTTCGTAGCGGGTCTCAACACATGCGCCCCTCTGAACGGTGTTCCAAAGGGAAGAATATCCACGTTTTATGCACACAATAAGGTTCGACTTCACCACTTTTGCCAAAATTCTTCGCTTCCGCGTCATAATTTCGGATTAATAGTAATATTACTGACAGTGTTAGATTACAGAAAATTTACATTTTACGAGTTGATTAGTATTTTTGTGCGTAATTATAATTCTGTGTTATCTGCTTGTAAAAATTCAGGAACATATTTATATTTAACAATAATTTCGTACCTTTTTATACGCAGGGAATAATACATGGTTAAAATCAGATGCAAACGTATTAAACAACCAGTAAATTGTAAATTGTATTAGTTCAGAAATTTTCAACTATACCTCTGAAACTGATATTATGACATGAAAACGACGAATTTCTGTATAACAGGTAAAGCCAAGCCTTAAACAGTGCACGACTTTGCCGACTAGAGGTCCTGCCATTTCTCGTTATAAAAAGGGACCAAGCTAAACCACACAGCCTCGAATTGATGTCGCTTGTCCATTGTCTACCGCCACATATTATTTAAGCTTTGTGACCCCTCTTAGCCTACTGGCCTTACCGGCGTTTGCATATTCTCAAATGTTACTCCATTTTGCGGCTTCCACAGACACAGACCACCTCGGACCGGTGACCAGCACTCGGTGCCCCGTGCCCGCTTCCGCCGCTCAGGATCATTCTCAATCAATCGTCAGCTGTCACATGGCCTTCCTCGTTCTCCTGTGTTCGGGAGAACTCCGCTATCTAGTGGATACCCGGGCATATAGCCCAGGCACTCACCACTGCCAACACGAGTCCTACCTAATTCTGACCTCTGGGCCTCCCTGAGGAAACCAGTGGGGAAATGGAGGTCAGCTCGTGCTCCTCCTTCCTTTCCATATAGGGTTTTCCACAATCATGCGAACCCGAAAGTGGTCCCTCCAGTCTGCATTTCTTCACATTGAAACCCATCTTTAGGGCCAAACCGACCGTATAGGAGTCGACCGGCCTGCTACCAGGTACCACCATCTAGATTGTCCATGATTCAAGCTTAGCCTGAGAGGCCGATACCCCTTTTAGAAAATCCTGACATAGGGTACGCCCGGGGTTTGCCACATCTGCAGCACTAGCGGTATCTTGCAATTGTGGCACTAGGGTAATGGTCCTCTTTCCGGTTTCATGCATGGGCTTGGTCTCGGTTACCAGAGCTGACAATATCTCCAGCACATCTCAGATCAGCAGACTTTTATTACGACACTGGTCGGCAGCTGAGCCCACAGAGCGACAGAGGAAGTAGGCTTCCTTTTCGGTCAGCCGTACTCCCACCAGGCCTTAAGCCCATCCGATGACCGTCCGGAAGCAGGAGCGGACGAAAGATTCGCTAGCTGTCCCCCGGCGCCGTAGTACACCGGGAAGAACAGCCCTCGCTCTGATTTGGAGAGTATTATCCTCCCTTGGGACCGAAAGAATGGTAAACTTAGAGAGCCCCTTCCCAATCTTATGGTTGAGGACAAATCCTACCGGGCATAAGCCTTACACCCCAGTTAGAGGCTGGTTGCTCACCTGCCCTCCAATCACCGAGCTCTTTTCATTCTCCTGTTTTCATCACCGCCTCCGGGCAGTCGCCACCTCATCCATCCACTCAGAAAGACCCAGTACGAGGGGACTGCATTGGCCACAGTCCATTTCATGCCTTTGGACTACTACACACATTGAAGTCCAGACCTTGGGCCCCAATGGCCCGACCATTTGGCGGGGTGTTGGACACACCCCGCCAAGTGGTTAGGCCTAGGTACAATCTGTTGGCCCAAACCATCACGGCAGATACCCCTAGCCAGTTTGCGAGGAAACTGGCAACCCATGGGGAACGGGTGGCGTAGCCCAATTTGTGGCATCAGGGGTGGCACTGGATGCCTTGGGTCGCCTTGAGTGGAGAGAGGCATAAGAGACGCATCATCCACCCTGAACGGGTTGTGTGCGGTGCAACTTGACTCGGCTACTATAGCATGGTACTGCCACATAATCTCTCATGCCAAGGACCTTCCTCCTAGGCTACTACAATCCTCAGGGATAAATCCCGAAGAGTAGCTCACATGGAATCACACAGCCCTACCCTCAGTCAACGCCACTAGAAGAACTCGTTCTCGTATCCCACCTGGCCACGCGGAATGAAGCCACCAGATTGCTGAATGTTTAATATTGGTCCTGACATCCGCAAGGTGTGACAGATGAGCGGAGGTCCATACACGTGAAGCTAACACATACACGCGTGTCGCGATTAACGTAGTACTCAATTATAACGATGAAGTGGTAGGGTCTCTTGTAATAGAGTATCAATACGAATAACTTGAATAACCTGCAGAATACACCTACCCAGAGACTCAAAGTACCTACTTAAGGGCACAGCCCACAAACTGGAAGCTGCGCAATGTAAATACAAAATCCCATGTTAAGGAAATTTTGCTTCAGTGCGTTAATATTAAAGATAGCTTTTCAAACGAAGTTTTTAGAAGTTCCCTACAACGGAGATGTTTCCATGACATGTCTAGTTTGTTTGCGAGGGATTTTTTTATTTTTTTTTGTTTTACAAGAAAGTACATACTGCCCATCTGCATTGAAAATATACGCTCATAGTGATCTTCTCTTAAAAAATTCGCGAAGAAAACATTTTGTTTGAAACACCTGTCTTTAAAATTAACGCACTGAGGTGAAATTTCCTTAACATGGGATTTCCTATCCAAATTTCACAGCTGCCAGCTTGTAGGCAATACCCTTAAAAATACAGAAGTGACACAGACCCTCGTACCGTGCACTCCAGCTGCACACTCCGGCAAGATGGCGTCGCTGGCCGACATGTTGAAATGCAATTCGCCAATCAGCACCTTGGTAACCCATTTACTAGCCGGCAGCTTAGCCAATAGTGAAACTCGCACAGCTTACAGTAGCCACTCAGAACACAGTGCCCGTCCCCAGAACCAATCAGAGAATTGGTACGTGCAGATCAAAGAAACCTCCACCCCTTTTTGGTTCTGTGTACTTCTCTACTCTTGTGCTAGAGGTTTGTTCATAGGAACGAGGCGCAGAAAACATAGAAACTATAGGTTTAAACCTGTAAAATTCGCGTTATTTTTCTGGATGCACAATGAACATCACCGTCCTATATATACTCGAGTGGGGTCATTTGTTTATTGGCTTCCGCAGCAGTCAGGTGCCATTTTTCTTTCGACTTGGTTGAACGCGATTGGCTAAACTATCGTTACGTTATTGTTTCTTATTGATTCAAATACATCCGGGACGTATCAGGCAAACTGTAGCCCAGTACAAATAACTCTTCGAAGTCTATTCTGTCCTCAAATAATAAAGCGAATTTTGCACGTCTTTAATTATAAGGGAGACGCTGGCTACCACCTGTAATGCAGGTGCCGCCCGTTATTGCAAACATTTCATGTAGTGGTTCTTTAATATATGTAGTTAACTGACGGCATTTTTAAAAAGATTTGTTACAGAAGACTTTTATTAAAAGTTAAAAAGTCGTAGAAAAGTTTGAAGCAGCCTTCCCGTGCAGCCGGTTACTATTATTTTCAATTGTAGCAGTCCGAAAACGTAATATTTTGTCATGTTGGAGGACTCCAGAGCAGTGCTTAGTAACACGCGCGATGTCTCGTAAATCTTATACCCAAACTCTAAACTTGAAACAGTGATAACTAAGTCACATCCGTGAAGACAGTGATAATAGCGCGACTGATAATTGCTGCCAGATAACTAATTATTAAATGTTTGCTGAATTGTTCTGATTTATTTGTGACCCCCAATGAATTTTCCAAGTTAATTAGCTTGATTCGCTAGTCTGCAATAGCTAGGGATGGGAAAAATTCGCGAGTTCAATGACCTGTAGGCTCGACTCCTCAGTCATGTGTATACTTGAGCCTCTGATATTTATTCATTGGCCGCTGCCCCATATACCAGCCAGTGTTACTTCACACCTGGCAGTATGGGATTCGCTACTTGTTTCTCTGAAAGTCTGCTATTGGTTTAGAGTCTTCTAGGGCGTGTCTTAATAAACTGCGATCCAATTACAAAGTAAATTTCAGTGTACACGTGTTTGGCCTCTATCTTACCCTGAAATGAAATCGCGAAATATTCTTATCCCTAGCAATAGCTTATGAACTGGCTTTCAAAGAATGTTATTTCACTGATTGATATCACTGATTCGAGCATAGAGTGTAAAGTCGTCTGAGATATGCGTTATTTCCGCAGCTATACACGTTACTAAGTGATTAATTTTAACCCAGGGTTGGCTTGGTTGGTCACTGCTCCCCACTTCTGAGGTCCTCGGTTCCATCCCAAGTCCCCGGTGGGGAGGACGGGTGGTTATCGTGTGGGGAGAGCGGCGGGCACCGCCTTGGTGCGTGGGGAGTTTTCTCAGGGCTTTCCCGTTTACTCCCTCGCAATTAATTCCGCTACGTCCCCGCCCCCATGTCGTCTCACAGCATCCATTCTTCGGGCTGGCCGGGGCGACAGGTCTGATCTCGGGTAGGCAAGCCGGTCCTGTTTAGCACCTGCCTCCTCACATCCATGCGAGATGCTTATGCCCGGTTGCACCAACATCTTCCCCGATCCACGATCGAATTATCCTAGTTCCGAACCAGGATCCAGTTTGATCTTGTTTCCAATGTAAAAGTGTTGCACCAAAGAAAATTCATGATTCTGAATCTCCGATTCGTCGATCTTGGTTCCAAAGTGAGAGATCAAGATTAAGTATGAGACAAATTTTGCTATTGGTTCGTAATATACGACGTCATGGAAGTAGGCGTATTTTTCATACTAGATGGAAATAGATGTGCAATGTTTTATCTGTTTTAAGTGAATTATTGTTGTAGGAATTTTACTGAATAATATTCAAGAGCGTATAATGTTGTTTTAGTTTCCCAAGAAAACAATCGAACGTAGTTTTATCTGTTGGCGTATTTTCAAACTACATTTGTTGACGATGGCTGCTGATCTCGGATCGAGATTTCGAACCGCCAATTTCGGTGGTTCGAAATGAACTGATCATCTCGATCTCCAGTCCAGCTCTGAACAAGAATGTACAACAGTTTTCTGTGTCTATCTTAGATCCGATCTCGGATCGAGTTTCGAACCGCGATGGTGCACCCTAGTATTAGAGAACTGAAAAATTCGCGGAGTTCAATGACTTGCAGGCTAGACTCTGCAGTCTTATGTACACATATGCCGATGTCAACTGTGCTGTCTACTGTCTCAGTACGACGATCGGTCCATCGTTCTCCAGGAGATGTCTAACACCGCGTGGACCAATTGCTAAAGTTGTATGAACACACGTGTTTTAAACTCTAACTCGTCCCAAAAGGAATCCGCGCAAATTCTTCAGGTTTTTAGTAACACTGCCTCAGGCGGGAATCACTTGTGGATTTTCAATTTTCAGCCAGTTATTAATTTAGTAGTTTCGTTCGCAAGCATGTGTTCGGTATTGCGCCGCAGGTTCAGGAGCCGGTCAGGCGGGCTGCACGTCTTCTCGCCTCGATTGTCTTCGCTCGAGAATATGCAAACACAAAAATAAATAAATAAATCGTCGGGACACTTCAGTCAACTGGTCGCCGTCCGCTGTATCTCAACAGTCGTCCGTGTGTGTTTTGCTAATGGCGCCCCTCTGCTGCAGACGAACTGAACAGCTGGCGCTCTTACGTCTGCTAATGAGTCAACACGGTCACTTGCAAAAAATAAAAAGTCCTAGACCACGCTAGATTTTTAGCTTGCAGCTTTATTTCTCATATTTGCAGCTCTCTTAAATAGTAACTCCCCGCCCCTGAGTGGCTGAGAAACTTGCTACAGTTAGAACACTTTAAAGAACATTTTCAAAACCCTTCACACTTCCTGCTCCTGCAAGGGAAAAATATGAAGAAACCAAACAAAATATCAGCCGCCACGAAACTAGAAACTATTCTTAGATTAAAATTAATTTACAATTCTTTAGCGTAGAACTACATTTCAACATAGGGGTCGCGGTGGTGTAGTGGTTAGACTACTCACCTCCCACCTCGGTGAACTGGGCTCGATTCCCGGCGAGGTCTTCTCGGATTTTCGCTTGTGGGAATTGTGCCGGACGATGCCGCTGGTCGGTGGGTGTCCTCAGCAATCTACCGTTTCCCTCGCCCCTTCATTCCAGCGTTGCTCCATACTTACCTCGCTTCACCCAAATCGGCTCTCCAGACCTCGATGTTAAGAGCCGCCCAAATATCTTCACTTGACTACATTTCAAAATTAACTGTCAGAATTACGGCCGATAAACCACTCAGTTAATTTTATCAACATGTGCGATAAAAGCGAATTTTCTGCACAGTTTGCTTTCGCCGTATATAAAAGTTAAGTTTTTACGTACTGCTGTTTTGCAAAGACGACGAAAATCTCTCGTATTGGTCAGGCTCGATCCACTTAACTCCCCTTCTCTCTCTCTCTATCTATCTCTCTCTCTCTCTCTCTCAACGGTAGTCATACCAGAGGGTGGGAACGAACATACACTGGTCTGGTTTGCTCGTTACATTTGTGTTACATGTTACAACAACAATCACTGCCATCGAGGACTTTACTTTGCATTATCGGAACGATAATGATGACGGTGATGATTATATCGATAGATGATACCTAGGGATAGGAAGATTTCGCGAGTTCAATGACCTGCAGGCTAGACTCCACAGTCATGTGTACACTCGAGACTCAGATGTTTGTTCATTGGCTGCTGCTCCAGAGAGTAGCCAGTACTACTCCACATCTGGCAGTATGGCGTTCGCTACTGGTTTCCTTGCAAGCATGCTATTGGCCCAGAGTCATCCAGGAAGTGTCTAATGAACTGTGATCCAATTGCAAAGGTTACTTCAGTGTACTGTACATGTGTTGGGCGTCTATCTTGTCCGGAAATGATTTCGCGAAATTTTCCTACCCATAGTGATGTCGACACTCGCAACAGGTTATGGCATTTTCTGATTAAGTGGCATTATTGTCTGAACGGTGCTAAGTAGGCTCATAACATTTTCTTGGTAGCAAATTTTCGTTGGCATTTTCCGGTGGGCCAAGATTGTATCAATGTGTGTGCTCCAGCTAAACATATAGCCGAGCTTTTCAATCAAGTGCTAACGTTGGACCAACATATGTTGCTTCTGGCATTGGCAGCAGCCAATAAGCAGATAACCTCTGATGGTTGAGTAGAGTTTTGTCAAGTAAAGCCTTATACTGTTTTATAACGCAAATTATTGGTTCTAGTAATGTGGTACCACAGCTTCTTTAAAGGTAATATGAAATGTCACCCAGACCCACGGAAATTTTTCTTTGGTTTGCACCATGAATTAATAGTTATGCAAATTCTGGTAGAATTCGGGACGTAAATTAAATTACTATGCGAAAGTTCCAAATATGTTTCTTTGGGACCGAAAGGGCTAAGAACGGCTGGTTCCGTTGAGTTCACTTTGGGACAGATGTTTTTTCGCAAAAATATTTATGGCAATGCTAGACTTCAATATTCTACGTCCACAACCACAACTTCCATTGGTTATTGGCCACGCGTATCTGTGAGAAAACTTGTTGCTATTTGACTGGGCCTATCGTAATAAAGTACTCCGATACTGAACTACATGATTCGTGGAAAGACATTTGAGACACATGTCATTTAGAATCATCCAACCACAAAAGTGCATATGAACAAACATGTTTTGGAGAACAACTGGTCTTAAAAATATTTTCGCGAATAACACTTGTCCCTAAGTTCAATCTATCAGTAGGGACACCCGAATTTCGCGAAAATATTTCAGCATATGCTAGATTTCAATACCCTACGGGCATACCAACAGTTTTATTTTGCTTATTGAAGGCGTGTCTCTGTGAGATCATCTTCTCCTACTTAACTGGCAAATCAGGATCAGGTAACTTCAATATTGTGCGTCTGTGATTAGCAGGCATACACCTAAGGTGCGACGTACGGGAACGATCCAATCACGGAAGTGGATCGGAGCTGAAGTGGTCGTGAAATCTTTTTGCGAAATCCGGGCGTCCCTATCTACCAAAAGATACAGGTGTTTTTCGCGAAAATATTTCAAGACCAGTTGCCCTCCAAAACACTTTGGTTCATATGCACTTTCGTGGTTGGATGATACAAAATGTCGCGTGCCTCAAGTGACTGGCAGCGAGTCATGGATGTTCAGTATCAGAGTACTTTATTCTGATTGGCCCAGTCAAATAACAGCATGTCCTCACACGTAGACACGCAGCCAATAACTAAAGGAAGTTGTGTTTGTGGACGTAGGATATTAAAAAATAATAGCCAAAAATAATATCACGAAAAATGCCTGTCTCTATCTATGAGCAGTCTTCAGTGACGACATCTATAAGTAGAGGTACTGAAATTTCGCTGATTCATTTGGCAGCAAGCTAACCTCTACAATATTTTGTGTACTCGAGCCTCAGTTAGTTGTTCATTGGTTGTTGGTCCAATTTGACTCCAGAGCAGATATCAAGGTATTCGGTTCTTGTTTCCCTTGCAAATTTGTTATTATTCTAAAGCGGTCCCGCACGTGCCTCACAAACCGTAGTCCAATAGAGGTAGTAAATGTACATGTAGGTGAAGTTTAACTTGTCCTCAAATGAATTCGCGAAATTTCCGGGTCGATATCTATTATTAGGGACTGGAAGATTTCGCGAATACATTTTAGGTCAAGCTAGACCTCAAACACATGTGCATTTATATTATGTTCGCGATTGGCTCTCAATTTATTAGACACGCCCAGCTGAACTCCGAACCAATGAAACAGCTGCAAGGAAACAAGCACCGTATTCCGTGCCACCTGGTCTGAGGTAAAACTGACTACACACTAGAGCAATAGCCAAATGATGGGAAAGCTGAAGCTCTAAAATACACAGGACAATGGAGTCTATCCTAAACGTCGTGCAATCGCGAAATTTTCCTGTCCCTATCTATAAGCCCTCACAGCCTGCACACCGGGTCCAACGTAGAAGGAAGCGAACGAATCACTCGAGGCAGCGTACTTCTCGCCGCAGCACGAGTGCCGAGGCGTCGTTCGAGTCGAGGTTTCAAGTCCCACGTGCTCATTGATATTCGTGTTTCGTCCGGGAGTTGTGATCCGCCCAGCGCTCGCGCGAGACTGGAAACCCGCCGAAGACAACGCCGCTCGCGCCGTTTAAAACCACCGCGACAGGCCCACGTGCCAATCCGCCCTGGCGCCCCGTCAGCACGCGGACACAGAACATGCAAGGATACAGAACTGGAATTACTAGAGACAATGGAAAATCACCAACATATCTTCTATAACACGCTTAACCCCTTAATTTAATGCAATAATTTTTCGCTCCAGGTGTTGTAAAAAAAGAGATTTTACGATCTGAGAAGTACTTACGAATTCCTTGTAATAACTTACATGATGTGACTATGAAAATTATTTCTACTGGTTTGTGGCATCGGCAGGAGCCAATAGCAAGATTTTGGTGTGCTAGCAGCAGACAATAACATAACGCAGAAAAAATACCCTGTTTGTTTGGTGCTGGCTTCCCTTGTACATGTATCAATCATGATGTTTCCTACTTTGCAACATGCCATTCGTAAACGAGACTCGGGATAGGGGTTCATTAGTTTATTCTTTTATTGTTGAATAAAAAAAAAGGTTTAGACTCAGCTAAATTGTTTGCAAACCAACCACGAACGTCCTGCCTTATAGTATTAGAATCCTCATTGGCCCAGTGAAATGGAATTGTAACTTCCTACATGAATGACATCCAATAAGGAAAGAAAACTGTCACATGTGTACAGTACGTTGAATTATAGCAAATAGTCTACTTTTCCCGCGATCAACCATCATCTATAGGAATAACGGGGCAGTTCCTTTGACGTGAGCGGCTCTCAAGACCGTCTTTTAAACCGTTTGGTCGCGCATTAATTTGTGAGCTGAAGTTTTGCAATCGCATAATATTCAGATGCGCACTGTACTCGTTGCAAATGTACTGCGAGCATCCAGTAAATATCGTACTGCGTGCTCAAGGAAGTTACCGTCAGCCACTCACAAACGAGAGACGTGATAACTTCCACAAATAAGATTACCCGTTGCGAAGACTCTCAAGGCAATGGGTGCTAATTTCTCGCTGTGTACAGAACTAGCTATAAATATCATCCACGATCGTGGACAAGGTGAGTGAACGGGCTAAGCGAGCCCGCTTACCTGGAGTCGAGAAACACGAGGGCAATAAGGTCGAGACTGCCACGGGCATCAAGTGCGGCATCGCCACTAACCGCAAGGTTCTGGAACCGGCGTGCAGTGTTCTCCTGTTGCGTGTGCCCACGGAACTCTCAGCGGTGACTCTGTCCATTTACTGGCAGAAGCCCCGTAGGAAGGTTCAGTGCAGAGTCCTTGAGTAGTTTCGTATTGTGTCCGGCGTATATATATGGAGACGCAGCACTTTGGAAAAGCTGCTCGTAGCCATGTTTGAGTGTTCCGAAATTGTGTCTTCTTAAGAGTGGGATGGACTCGCGCTCCCAAGGTCAAGAAGCGAGCGAGAGATACGGGCGACATTAACAAGCACGCCTAGTGCCTCATCGCTCCTACGCACAAAGCGAGCAGTGTTTCCGTCGTAACGCTGTACTGTGCAAATTATATATGTAGCTTAAGAAAACTTCATTGGCCTATATAAGCTTTAAAAATGTGATATTTGACCATTTTCAAGATTTTTTTCTCCAAAAATACATGCAATATGACAAAAATAAAAAATAGGGGCATAGATAATTGTCTTTTATCCTTTCTGGCAAAAATTCGTATTTGCAGAACAGCTATTTACTGAGATACGTGTATTCGCGCGAACAACTATTTCACAAAAAAAAGCGCGGGTCCATCCTTCTCTTAAAAGCACCCAATAGCCCTCGTCTGACCAAGTGCGGACTGACAAACAGCTGTTTCGCCTCTGTATCTCAATGTCGTTATTCTGTGGCAACGTTCCGGGAACGGGTTTTGTGTCTGATTGGCTACCGTGTCCTGCAGAAGATGTCTTATTGGCTGGGCTGCCTGCTAGCAAGTAAGTTGCGAGGCGCTGATTGGCGAACTGTTTCCCGACGTGTTGCTGGCGTGAGAGGGCCATTTTGATAGCACGTGCGGATGTATTTTCCATTGTAAGCGGCTGTTTAACTACTGTTTTCTTAACACTTTGAGATTTGAAAACCATTTACGAACACATCCGATACAAGCGAGAAGCGAGTCGCCTACATTTACCACTGCAATCACAGATTTTACTGTTCTCTGTTTGCCGCGACCCAATTGCTCCAATTACACCGGAGAGCATTACAGCACGAGAAACGTTTATTATTGGCTGGCTGTCTGCCAATGGAAAGCACTGTGATCCGTGCTACTAACAAATATCTTTTTTCTTTACCGTAACATGTGATTACTTAGAGACCCGGAAATTTTGGCTGATTCATTCAGCAACAAGCTAGACTCCACAAACCTTTGTGTACTCGAGCCTTAGTTAGGTGTTCATTGGCTGTTGTTCTAATTTAACTCCAGACAAGGATTCACGGGATTGGGTACTATTTTTGTTGCATGTTACTTATTGGCTAACACTTGTCCAGCGTGTGTCTAAAAAATTGTTATATGAACCAATTATGATTAAGCCAGTAAGACGGTTTGCGAATCATTTTTCCACAGGTAAGATCATTGGTCATTAAGATTCACAGTGTGCAGTACAGACCAAAAATTTCCTACACGTGCGTAATGTACACAATTGTGCACACTGGGTGTGAATGGGTTAACTTTACGCATTAATTTTTCACTCCAGGTGTTGCATGAGAGGAGATTTTTTAGTCTGAGAACTACTTACGAATTCCATGTAATAACTTATGTGTTGGGACTATAAAAAGAATTTATATTGGTTTATGGCACCAGCAGGAGCCAATAATAAATTTTTTGTGTACTAGCAGCAGACAATAGCACATTAAAAATGAGCTGTTTGTATTGGTGCTGGCTTCTGATCTTGTACAGAATCGACCATGATTTTACCTACTTTGCAACATGTCATTCGTGAACGTGTATACTCGGGATAATATGTCAAGGAGTTAAACAAGTGAGCGAGTGAAGAGATTTGGGCGGCTCTTAACAGCGAGGTCTTGAGAGCCGATGACGGTGAATTGAGGTATGGAGCAGCGCCGGAATGAAAGGGCAGGGGAAACTGGAGATCCCCGAGAAAACCCACTGACTAGTGACATCGTCCGGCACAATTCCCACATGCGGAGATCCGGTGACCCGGTCGGGGATTGAACCCGTTTCGCCTTGGTGGAGGGCGAGCAGGCTAACCGCTCAGCCACCACGGCTCCTTGTAAATGTGAAAACAAGAGACCAGCAGAATCAATGGTCATGCAGTCGTGAATACAGGCAAGACTACTCATATCTGGCTTATCTCACGAGTGCCAGGATATCTGTGCCGCGCTCAAAGTGTTAACCCATTCTGACTGAGTGTACACAGTTGTGTAAATTACACATGTGTACGTAATTTTTTGTCTGTATTGCACACTGCGAAACTCAGTGACCAATGATATTAGCTGAGAATAAATTAATCGCAAGTCGCCTTACTGGTCTAAGTCATCATTGGTTCATATAATTCTAGCCGAACATATAGCCTACAGTTCATTGGCGAAACAAGTGTTGTGTCGACTGAAGTCCAGCATGCACCATAATTTTTTTTGTTTACAACACCTTAAACAGTAAATTAAAGTGGGTCTGAAAGTGTTAGATGTGCATGCAGCTGTGGGCTGAGGGAGGTGTATCTCGGGCCAGCCACAGGTACAGCACGCGGCGCCCCTCGGCATCAGACTGTGAGGCTCTCCCACACGCGAGATGTGGGCGCAGCTATGCGTGTTTCGGACCTGTTCCACAGCTGGGGCGAGGACCCACGCAGATCGCCTCTCGCGCACGAGCATGCAAATCCCCAGCCGCGGCTTAGCCATTTGCGACGTAGCGACTCCCTAAAGCGGCCCTCCAATAGGGGGCTCATTTACCGCTGTTATGTCCCCCCCCCCCCCTCACCAAACCGCACCACAACATCATCGCGAACTCTAATCCGCTCTCCGAATTCCAATTCAGATGTGCGAAAGCGGCCTTCTCGTGTCGTGCGTCGCCTGGGGGCTTGGTGTTTGATCACGTGTCACAACTCCTGTACAGTCGCTGCCGAATAAAAGAAGATCACGAATCGTTACTCTCGAGCACGGCCGTAGAAGACAGGTCCGGACACCAGCTTGAAAAGTTGACGCCCTTATTGACCTATTTAGTTCACGAACCCAGCCGCCGAGCTCTGCTATCGAAGTTGTGCTGTTAACGTGGCTCGCATAGGGAGGGGTATTTCAATTTTTTCTTAAAATGGGAAAATTATATTGATACCTCTATGGTGTTATCCCTATACCAGCAATGCTAACAACACTAGTTTGCTTGCAGCGATCTGCGGCTACTGCATGAAATAAATCAGTCAATAAGGGAGTCAGTTCACTATCATTTTTAGGTAGGCGAGTGTCCAGATCTGTATTCCAACGGCCGTGCTCTCTAGTATAGAGGGGCCGCGGTGGCTGAGCGGTTAGCCTGTTCGCCTCCCACCAATGTGAACCGGGTTCAATCCCCAGCCGGGTTACTCTCGGATCTTCGCATGTGGGAATCGTGCCGAACGATGCCGTTGGTCGACGGGTTTTCTCGGGGATCTCCCGTTTCCCCCACCCTTTCACTCCGGCGCCGCTCCATACTAGCCTAAATCACCTTTATCGGGTCTCAAGATCTCACTGTTAAGAGCAGCCCAAATCTCTTCACTCACACGAGTGTAGTCTATTCTTGGTTTCTTCGCACTTTTTGAATAAAACCTTTCAATATTCACCGCATGTAAGACGTGTTTCGTTGTTTCCTAAATATACAATTTATCACATGCATTTTATACTCATATTTACATAAAGATATGTAATTTTACCTTAAATTGTATTTTTGGTTAGCCTTTATCTATATATTATAATATTTCATTTATAATTAATACGGGTAGTAATAGACAGGAAATAGGTGTGTTGGTAATGTGAATGCCTAGTAATAAATAGTTCTTAAGGAAAATATTAATACACTAGAGGGCGCACGAATGCGGTGCGTTGTCCCTCTAAGGTCCTCGTTGTTATGAACGAGCTTTATGCCAATTTATACCTGAAAGGGGCTATGGTCGTAGCTAAATAGTGAGTCATGATTAGGCAGAGCACAGTAGTATAAGCTTGGGTTTATTAAACGTAAGGATTATCCAATAACTATATACGTGACTTTTGACCGGGGTAGCTTAAAAGGAATACCAAGATGCTAATTAACTTTGTTAAGGAGTTTTATTACCGCACGCTATTATTATTACTAATTGAAAAATCCCCACCTTTTCCATGTTGCCGGAGGCTGATTCTACGAGGCGGTTACCGACGGCCGGACAACCCATCTTCAGTGATCTTCTCGGATCAATGGCCCGACGACAAAAGACGCAGTTTCCATTGCTACATTGGCCTATATTGGGTGCGTTGTTTAACATTTTCGGCCCCGTTTACTGGCCAGTGGAGTAGGTTTCTGCAACTGCCTTTCGTAAGGTATTACTGCAAACACGCTCGCTGGTTCAATGTTCGAAGGTGCGATATGGCAGACCGTCAAGCTAAGGCCCGATTACTTCATAACATCGTGCGGCCAAGAGAAGCCTGGCAGTTGCAGCCAATGAATAAGCAGTAGTCGCCGGAACACGTATAAATAACTGAGAAGTCTAAGCTTACGGCAGAAAGTATCCGCGAAATTGACGTCCCTCTAAAAGTATGCTTCGATTGACACTGATTGAACATCTGCTGCAATGTTCCTCTTTCTATCCGTCTCTAAGGTCCACTAGGGGCCGCGGTGGCTGAGCGATTAGCACGCTCGCCTCCCACCAAGGCGAACCGAGCTCAATCCCTGGCCGGGTCACCGAATTTTCGCAAGTGGGAATATGGAGCGGCGCCGGAATGAAGGGGCGGGGGAAAAGGGAGATCCTCGAGAAAACCCGCTGACCAACGGCATCGTCCGGCACGATCCCCACTTGCGAAAATCCGGTGACCCGGCCGGGGATTGAACCCGGTTCGCCTTGATGGGAGGCGAGCGTGCTAATCGGTCAGCCACCGCGGCCCAAGATGGCCAACAAAGGTCAAAGTCAAGGACATACAAAATGGCGGAATCCAAGATAGCGATATCGCCACGGCGTTTCAGACCCCAGCGCTTGTCCCCAAACTTACATTTTCCATCTACTTACAACTTGTCCTGAAATCATTTTGCGAATAACAGGTGCCCTTACCCATAGGTACATACACGCAGCACGAAGAGAATGCTGCACGCCAGTTGAAGGTCTTGATGTGCGTGGCAGTGTCTTCCTTATCGCTAGAAACCTGCCAAATTCGCTCTATTATCTGAGGACATTTTAAACTTAAAACGCATTTCATATGCGATACGTTTGTCATTGGACCATTCTATATTTGACAGGCCCCGGGCAACTCTGCACCAATAAATGAAACACTTCACAATCGCGTGCCCCAATAACGTGCAGTTCTGTCAAAAAAGGGAGTGATTTTATATATCGGCAGCAGCCAGTGGAGAAACGACATCGGCTCTAGTTTATACAGTACTGTGAATTTCAACTTGATGCCAAAAATAAAGCGAAATTTGAGGTCCCTACTTACCGCTCCCGCGCTTCTCGGACCCAAATGTGAAAAACAGCGATACAAGCAACTGTTTCAGTTCTGTATTGGCATGTGTTCTGTGTGTTTGCCACGTGATCAGACGACGCTATAGCCCCGTGACACGTATACGGGAGACGGCTGGGTGCGGGGTGACCCTAATTGCAGTTCGACGTGGGGGTCCCTTCTTATAGGCCGGGGAGAGAGAGTCAGTCGCGGCATGCTACACACCCCCGCCCGCGCTAGGTTTTCGCAACGCGGCACGCCGAAAGCGCGGCGAAGGCTCCTTAATAAGGCGGGCCCGTGCCGGCTTCGCTCCGAGGGTCTCTGCCCCGCGCCCGCCCACCCTCACCCTCCTGCTGCACCTTGACGTTTCTCACCCGTGTGTCTACAATGTATTCGCGGTTTCTTCACACTTTTGGAATCAAACCTTTGAAAAATTACCCCGTGTATGACGTGCTTGATTGCTTACCTAACATGTCATCTATAGTGACAGGTTTTTTTTTCGTTTCGCGAAAATATTTATGATCATGCTAGACTTCAATATTCTACTTCCACAACCACAATTTCTTTGGTTATTGGCCGCGTGTCTACGTGAAAATACTTGTTCTTATTTGGCTGGGCCAATCGCAATAAAGTACTCCGATACTGAACGTCCATGATTCGCGGACGGGCACTTGAGGAACGCGTCATTTAAAATCAGCCAACCACAAAAGTGCACGTATGCCAGGCAGATCAGCGTAAGAGGGAGGGGTTTTTAATTTTTACTTATCCCGAAATCGACTTGCGTATTTTTAAGGTTTTTATCGGCTCGTGATACGAGACAGGAAAATTTAGCTGTTTATAGGCGCTATCGCTAGTAAGCTACACTCTCAAATAAACTCTCCGCCATAAACTAAAGATGAGGTAGACCGATCTCGCTGGCTGCGCACAACCAGTCTCCGTGTCCCAACATTGAACTGCTTTTCTGCCATCACGTCTAACGAAAACAGCACGGTTTGGATTTTAGGGAAGAAAAAAAAAACTGATTTGTTAACAAGTGCTAAACTATTTGTAATGCAGTTTAACTAAATTCGAATCGATAAAAGTATTTTATTAATATAATTGGGCTTGTCATTTAAAAATTAAGACATAGACAAACACTTTCATCACTGCTAACCATGTGTATTTTTTTTCACGGAAAACAAGTGGCCGTAAAAATGGATTATGTTAAACCTCCCTACATGACTCTGAGAACTCCCTGTGCTATGAGAGGTTATCGTCTGCGAATCACAGCGCGTATTTTTGAGCTGTTGTTCTGAGCAGAAGCGTAACTACCCACAATGTTTTTTTTTTTTCCCCTCTTAGCAATTACTGTCAGTGTTGTTCTGCTCCAAGAGCGAAGCTGGGTGAATATGGCGTTACGAGTGGGCGTGTGCTGACGGAGCTCACCGACGAAGTGCGCGACAGACGAATAAACACTGTGCGGCCGTGGGCGGAAACAGCACAGCTTCAGACGACAGCTGCCGCGCGGGGAAAAAAAATACAGAAGACAGAGATCTCCACCACACCTTCTGCGTATAGGCTGTTCGCGGTAAAAATGAGATCTACTTGTGTGCACTACACACGCTAAATCTGAATCAGTGAGAATTTCACTGTTTCAATCAATCAAACGTGTCTGACTGATACAACAGACACTTCAGTGAATTTAACTGATGAACCAGTGAAAAAATGTAATTTTTCCTTGTCACTGATTGATTCAGTGACATTTCCCACTGATTCGTCAGACATTTTTTCCACTGTTTTCTCAGTAGTTTATTTTTTGACTGATGGACCAGTGAAACATCTGAGCAACTTGCTTCGTCTCTGAGTATTTTTTTACTGATGTATCAGTGGAACTGCTCGTTAAAATGGCCGTCGAAAATCGTTTAAAAACGGCCGATAAACAACGTGTATCAAGTGAAGTATCAACGAATAAACGAATAAAACTAATACAAAATACTTTCTAAAATGTGTTCCATCTTTCAAAACGCCAATTTACGAGGTAATATGAACACCCAGCCTTTCACGTCTTTCAATTCGATTCCATGGAATCGTCACAGCGCTCTGTCTGAAGGTTTAAACTGCATATAATGCGATGAAGGGGGTGCACTCCAATAAACTATTTGTTGTAACAATCCAAACGGTATCATCAAACCAAACACGAATAGTAAGAGAATACACCTTCAAACTACACTATTTCGCAGTGTAACTATAAGACTTATATTTTCCTCTCGTAATTTTAGCTCCGCTTGGTTGCTTGGTTGCTTGGTTGCGGCCGGGATTGAACATCCTGGCCGCCAGCGAAATATTTCTGCTTTTTAAAATTACGGCAAATTGCACAATATAAACAGTTAACTATTATGAATATGATTATTCCGCGTAATTATTTGCCTACGTTCAATAAAAGCAATATTTAATTCGCTACTGCAGTCGGCCATCGCTGATTTAATCAGTGAAATTGTTTCACGTCACTAATTCAATCAGTTAAATTTTTCACTGAAACAATTAGTGGTTTTCCACTGATTCTAGGAGGAGCCATTTTCACTGATTATAGTTGTTGAATTTCACTGCGAATCAGTGATTTACCACTGATTCGAATTTCGTGTGCACCTAATGTAAAATTGACATTGCTATGGGCCTCTTTGCTTTACTCATGGGTTGGTCAAGTGAAACTGTGAAATTATTATATAACTAAATACTTTACAAATCTGTTCATTTTTTTCACTTCGACGGATTAAAAAAACAGAAAGTGGAAATAATTTCAGTTATCACAAATGGTTAACTATCAATTTTTATTCTACGTTAAGATTATGGAACTACTTTCCATCTATCATTACCAACTTTACTGGGCGCATGTCTCTCGGTGCGCCAGTTAAAATATGTGCAGGTAGGAGTAGTGACTTTTTTTTTCTAAGGTTGAATTCAAACGTGCTCACTTTTTCGTGAACAGACTTGCAAGACTTGCTCTGTGTTCTCGTGTCGTGCCTGCAGCACAGGGCATACAGAATGTTCGGAAACTCAGTTTCGGAACTCCAGACACTAGTAACACAAAAGCCCTATACACTTATGTCCGGAAATGTATTTTTATATCATTTAACACATTGAGGACTATGCCGGAGTCCAGCTGGGGCAAAGGTTCTATGAGGATTTTTCTACCCTTGAAGAAAAAACTCTGACAGGTATGCTTTCATTGCACCCTAGTTTCTATGATGATCTTATATAAACACTATGAAACATCAGTTGTAATTTCCGTGAGCAAAAAATAGAATTTAGTTAAAGTTACCAAAGTGAACATGATAAACTGTATATCTTATAACACATGACAAGTCATTGTAATTGGGATACAATCAGTTCGCCTACTCATTGGTTGTGAGCTAATCATTAATGAGACTTGTAGGTATGGTATGCACGCGAGATGAAGTACGGACCAATAAGAAGGCGTATATAGAGCATTCACTTCTAGCTTGTCGTGGCTTCCAGTAAACACTTTCAGACGTAAGAGTATTAATTGTGTTCTACGCTCGGAGAACAAAGTCGTAGGAGCGGAACCCTACATTATTACGTACTGTTATGAAGTGACCAGGCCTTAGTTAAACGGATTGCCTAACCACACCCTTAAAAATCGAACCAGGGCTCGAGCGTGATTGCAATAACACCTTGAGAATGATAGTTACGGAAACCTCCTCCACCGGCCAGTAAACGGGGGCAAAAATATTTAAACAACGCGCCCGATACAGGCCAACGTAACACTGGGAGCTAGGTCTTTTGTCGTCGGGGCATTGAAACGAGAAGATCACTGAAGATGGGTATGTCCGGACGTCGACTTCCGCCATCTTAATTAGCCTCCGGAATCATTAACAAGGTAGGGACTCTCCAATTAGACTTTACTCAGAATGTGGGTGTTGAATTATTATAATTTAATTTAAATTAATTCTTAAATATATTTGTATAGCTCCCCCCGTGCATAATTCATAATGTTTACATTGAAATAATATTGTACAACCTAAATGTTAAATAAATCCCCTTCTATTTAGTGTTCATTACATAACTCTTATCAATAACTTGCATCGCCTTTGTAGTCCCATTTAAACTATAGCCCATGTAAGCAATAAAATACCGCTAATAAGTCATGAATCCTCCACGTCATAAATTAAAATCTGTTTACCATATCAATAATCAGCGCCGCGCGCCTACTTTCTATGCAACTTGTGAGACAAGCGTTTTCGCACCATCTTCACTGCTAATTATTTGATCCGGCATAATAACTGGCATGCGTCCAGTTAAGTTGGTAACGATGGAGATAAAGTAGTTCCGTGTCTTGAAGTTGAAATTAACGCGTTAGGTAAACATTTGTGATTACTAAAACTATTTATTTCATTTTTGTCTTTTTAATGCGTATAAGTGAAATAATTATCAAATGTGTAAAATATTTACTTTTCAAATAATTTCAAAGTTTCACATGATCGACGTATACATAAAGAGATCAGACCCACGGTAATGTTAATTGTACATATGTCGGAAGAATATGCAACGCGCATACAAGTATATCTCAAGCAGCGCTTTTAAAAGTGCTCAGCTTATCGTGAGCAACCTTCAGTTGCCAATAGTTAATTAGTAAAGACCCGAGAATTTCGCGGGTAAATTTGGCAACAAGCCTCCACAATCCTTTGCGTACTTGAGCCTCAGTTAGTAGTTGTTCACTGAGATGTTGCTCCAGTTTAACCATTCACCAGATAGCACGGGATTCGGTCCTTGTTTTCCTACAGGCTTGTTATTGGTCGAAAGTCGCCTGGGGCGTGTCTAACAAAACGGTGGTCCAACAGAAGCGAAACTCCGCGGTACATGCGGATACAGCTTAACATGTCCTTAAACTAACTCGCGAAATTCTCGGTCTCTGTCAGTGATACCACGAATTGCGTTCGAGTAGGTATGGTGCAGTGGAAATTTAGCTTGTTGCTAAATAATAACCAACAACTAATGAAAACTGTCGGACGCGCGTACATGACGTTGGGTCCAAGGAAGCAAGTCAACATTTTCCCCCCGTGATAAAACCATCGCCACTTACTACCGTCGTGAGTGAAAAGTGGTCGAAATAAACAAACTCTTTCCCCTCCCCTCCTTTCCAGCTTGTCTGTTTAACGGGTTTCGGCAGCGCTTACGACACGAAGACACATCTTCTCCCCTTCGGTCGGCACATTAGCGAGATCGGTCCGGTGTTTTCTTATGACGCCACGAGCGTACCCCCCCCCCAACCCCCCTTCCCCCAAAACCCGTCCTCCTTCGCTCTCGAGGTCTCGTCGCGGAAGCGAAGTGTGCGAGGCGTTATGCAACGTATTTTCTTCGCCGGACATCTGACGTGTAATTATCGTCGCCGCGCTTAAAACACGCCACGGGAGGGTTCGTTGTTATTTAATGTTATTTTAATTTTATTTTGTTGAAGGCTGTTCACTATAAAGTGAGCACTTTTGAAATTAACCTTAGGAAAAGTCACTGCCCGTGAATGCATGTGTTTTAATGGACGCACTGAGTGACATTTGCCCAGTGAAGTTGGTAACGATTGATGGGAAATATTTCCATATCTTAACGTCGAATAAAAGGTGTTACGTAATAATTTGTGATAACTTAAATGATTTATTCCGCTTTCTGTTTTCTTAATGCATCGAAGTGTGAAAATGAGCAGATTTGTATAATATTTGCTTACCTAACGATTTCACCGTTTTACTTTACGGACGCATGAATAAAGTGTTGAGGCCTATGGCAATGTTAATTTTACGTAAGGAGATAGAATACACAAAGTGCATACAAGTAGATCCTAAGCAAGGCTTTAAAAAGTGCTCATTTTACTGTGAACAGCCTATATCACCCGTAGCTTTTGTCACTCGCCTCGTAGACGCCACGCGAGCAAAAACTGATGCCTTCCCTCTTGTGACGGTTTTTTTACGTCACTTTTAAGTTTCCGTATCTTCGAAACAGAACGCACAGAATAGCCGAGTATACAGGAGCAAAACTGATGCGTTTTTTTACGAACTCACCGGCCGGGGAAGTGCATAGCAAAATTATTTTCCATTTTGTTACCTGAAAGACTGGAAACTAGTTGGATATGATTGGAAATGTTATAAATGTTGTTAACTACTTATAACATTAGAATTTACTATTTTCTGAGCATTGTATATGAAACATAATTCCGGCACCTTTCCTCGGTATATTTATTTATGTTAACAATAGCATAAATGTTATGTACGAAATTAAAATATAAAATATTTGAATCCATTCAGATTAATTAGTAAAAAACAATTAGCCTAAAATGACCATTTGATTGAGTGAAATATGGATTGACATGATGTTGCGTAAACATACTGAAGTATCACTACCCACAGAGGATCGTATATGCCTATTATTGTGTGGTTTCACTTGCCGGAAACATGCCAAGACGACACAAGCTGAGTAGCAAGAGGCGAACTAGCCGACCAAAAATGATCATATTGCAGCATATACTGTCCTACTTTTAGATATTGCCAACAATTACTGTTTCCTCGCAAAAAAAATGAGCGTACAGTTTTCGCACGAACACGTACCAAAAATCACAATTTTACTGTTTTAGACATCTACAAACATTTAAAAATAACGTTACATACGGAACTGAAATAATTCACACTAAAATAAAATGCCATGTGCCACTCCAATTGCAAAAAAAAAATTCTGAAATAAGGATAATTTCGCATAGTTACTATTTTTAGCTACTCCTGAATTTTTGTAAAATAACTTTTTCAAAGCGCACATTGTAATAAAATAATGCAATACCTTACAGTTTCTCTTGTTAAATTTCATGCAAATTGTTTGGTTCACTTTATTTGTACAAAAAAATAGAAAAATTCACACACTGACATGTCATTTTGCAAAACCATGCGATCTAAAAAAAAATTGCATCCGAGTTCAAAAGTAGTTATAGGCTATTCACAGTAAAATAAGTATTTTTGAAAGCCCTGCTTAGTATGCACGTTGAGTTTTCTTCCGCCTTTTGTAAGATTAACATTGTCGTGGGCCTCATCTCTTTATTCATGCGTCGGTCAAGTGAAACTGTGAAATTATGTGAAAAGTAACTATATAACAAATCTGCAAATTTTTACACTTCGGTGCATTAAAAAATAAACATAAAGCGAAAGAAATAGTTTAAGTTATCAGGAACGGTTACCTAACACTTATTATTCGACGTTAAGTTACGGAACTACTTCCCATCCATCGTTACCAACTTTGCTGGGCGCATGTCACTCAGGGCGACCGTTGAAATATATGCAGGTAGGGGCAGTGACTTTTTTCTATGGCTGATTTCAAAAGTACTCACTTTATCGTGAACAGCATTTACAGACAATGTCTACGCATTGGACAGTACGTGGTACAAATATAAAATAAATTTTTCCCCGGCCAAAATTTTTTTTTTTTCGAGCGCGGCCACCCAGGGCGCTGGCACGAAGGATTGGGGAGCAGCCTTGGGACGTTGAGACACCGCTTCGACTGGCGTCATCGAGAACGCAGCCCCCCCTTGTCCGTCATCCGAGTGTTAACGGCCATAAAAAAAAAAACTGAGAGCTGGCTCTTTCGCCGAGAGACCGACGAAGAGAGGGAGAGGCTGTAAAAATCCTTTCCGAGGATAACGTTTGGAAACACGCCGCAGCTCAGCCGGGGATCTGGACCGAACGGCCTCTCCGTTCGCTGATCAAGGACTATGCCTGGTAAGATGCTCTCGTGACTCAGCCATCTGTCGGCTTTTGTTGATATACTGTGCCCGTTACGGTGCGGTCCTCGCTGCGGACAATGTCTTGCCAAGTTTCCTTTCCATCCGATGCGTTGCTCTGTCTTCGTCGGCGTCTACAAACGTGAACTAGAACTCTTAAGTTCATGGCTTAAGCTCGTGTTTACTGCTGGCTTCGCCGATAGAGTACAACTAACGTAGTCTTCTTTGTTTACGATTTACAAGTCTGGTGTGATTTTAATTCTAGGCAGTAAAAAGTCGCGACAGCCCTGCCCATTTCTTTTATATACGCTGGCATCTATTTCTAACGTAACCTCATTTCACCCACACTTATGGAGTATTCTGGATGACAATGATGTTCACGATAAAGTGAGCACTTTTAAAATGACCCTTAGAAAATGTCACTGCCCCTGCATGCATATATTTTAACAGCCGCACTGAGTGACATTCGTCCAGTAAAGTTGGTAGCGATGGATAGCAAGTACTTGCATATCTTAACTTCAAATAAAAAGTGTTGGGTAACCATTTGTGCTAACTTAAAATTATTTATTTCATTTTATATTTTTTTTCATGCAACGAAGTGTAAAAATTAACAGATTTGTAAAATATTTACTTTGTTAATAATTTCACAGTTTCACTTGACCGACGCATGAATAAAATGATGAGGCCTTTGTCAATGTTAATTTTACATAAGGCGGAGACATACACAACGTATAGACAAGTAGATCTTAAGGAGGCTTTCAAAAGTTCTCATTTAAACGTGCATAGCCTATATTTAGAATTTGATTCAAAATTAGGACTAGTAGCTGCATTCATACGTGGCACTTTTTTTTTTTTTTTTTTTTTACACTTTTTGTGTTTACTTCCCTGTAAATGCTATTTTCCCGCCATTATTTACTGGCATGCCCTGATGGGTTACTTCTATAGACATATGACTAATGATAAGAAAATATTAAGTTTTCGCATGTGACGGATATCACGTACACGACTCGAATACGACGCATTGTGAAATGGAACTTTCAAGACGAAAATTCTACTAGAAAATCTAATGAATGACTCTCAAACACAAAGCCAAGCCATACAGTACTATGAATACAAATTTCAAGGTCATGATATTCCATTTATACCGCTTTTTAGAGAATTAATTTGTGTTATTAGAGCCTTAGACATTTAAATTCCGAGTGCAGTGGAATATAACACACTGTGTTTATTACTTACATGGGAATATTTATTTAAAAACGGTGGTAAAAGTATAAATAATGGCTGAAACGAAAAAGTAACCAGGCCTTCAAAAGTGCTCACATTACCGTGAACAACATATAGTCACCTCCACGCTCAAGTAAGTGAAGGGGCAGCGATGGTGTAGTGATCAGACTACTCGCCTCTCACCTAGGCAAATCGGTTTCGATTCCCGCGAGATCAATTTAGGATCCTCGCAAATGATAATCTTGCCGGACGATACCGCTGGCCGGCGGATTTTCTCGGGTTACTTCCATTTCCCCCGCCCTTGGATTCCAGCGCCGCTCCACCCTAGGGTCTCATTTCATGTCATGTACGGGGATGACGGGCCCATACGCGTCCTTGCTGGAAAACCTGTCACTCGGCAAGTGTTGCCTCGCCCTGAGTTCACTCCCCACTAGGTGTGTGTGTGTGTGTGTGGGTTTTTTTTTTTTTTTTTTTTTTTTTTTTTTACTGCAATCACGCTCGTGCCCTGGTTCAATGTTTGAAGGTATATTCAGGCAGGCCGTCCAGCTAAGGCCTAATCACTTCATAACAAATCGTTTACACCATTTACAAATAAAAAATGCAGGAACTTAAATCAGATTTCCCACGAAGGGAACTGTCGAAACTACGGTGAATGATGATTCCGCGTTGTGTACGATGCCAACCGTACATTTACTACATGCGACATATCCTCGATCACGGACAGAAGGACTGTACGGGTCAAGTCTCTGTTCTATTTTTAAAACTCTGTACCTTACTTTTCACAAACAAAACTGTTTGTGAAAACATACGTTTGCATTTTAATACACTTCAAACACTAACAAACGGGTACTTCCGGGTAAACTAAAAGATAATGACCGAAACCACACAATATTCAGCGGTCTGGATAGGTGGTCGCATGTACAGTGGCAGAAATTCAGTGCAGACACGAGAAACAGCCAAAAATAATGATTTCGTAAGAAACGACTAGCTCGACAACTACCGCAGGCATTGACGGTAACTCTCGCGTTGTTTGTCTTCGCTGGCTTTCTCTACCCCGGGGGGGGGGGGGGGGGGTATAGACGCCGTAGATGGCACATCAGGGAGGAGACCTCCCCATTATACGATGACGCCAGCCTTCGTTCGCGCCCGTGAGCAAACATACTTCCGCGAGGGGAGAAAAAAACAAAAGGAACGGACCGAGGAGTGCACCATCCGCGTGTAATGACGAGTTTCAGCAAATCAGCATCTCTGCTCAACTCCAATAGCCTATTAACCGCCTACCAGAGTCCTGACAAGTGGCATGTGCCCCTCGACCTTCACTGCTTCGCTGACGTGTCCATTTTTACATTCTCAGCAGGATGGATGCGGAAGAAATAAACCACTCTTCACGATGAAAGAGTAGCCTCCTTTCTTTCTTTTTCTTCTTCTTTTTTTTTTTTTTAGCTCGAATGACTTGATTAGCATGCCACTTTGAAAAGGAATCAGTAATTTCGAGAACGAACGTGCTTGTTTACAACGTCGTGGCGTCCCTGCCTTCCATTAGAGATGCTGCGTTCTTTGAATGATGCTGGTAACACTGGGAGGGGAGGGGATTTGAGTAATTGAATAATAAGTTATCGTGGACAAACGCCTTTGCGGACCTACGTCGCCATGGAAAACCCAAATGGTGGCATAAAATCATACCCTGAAAACAAGCCAATAGTAAGTGCTGTCTCCCAGGAAGCGACAAAAACAAGACGAAAAACCAAACCGACGAACAACGAAGGCAGTATACAGATACACGCATAAAATGAACTAAACGCTACAGGAAATAAAACGCATACGGACACTGCAGAGAAGATATAGATTAATGGGAATGGATGAAACAATGAAGACACTACAGAAAGGGACACCGAGTTTTCTTGCTGGACCAGAAGCGACGTTTCGAAAACTGCCATCTGTTCCAGTCGTTCAGGTTTTCGTTGCTGCTTGTGTATGCATTTATTATCTTGATTGTTTGGTCGTTTGGTTATTGGCCATGTTGACTTTTTATTTCGTTTATTTGTAAAACTGAGACTTAATTGCTTGCGGAACTTCAGTATTTGTACGTTTCGATATCTGTTGACAAGATCTTATCTTGGCCTTTTTTTTTTTTTTTTTTCGGATTATGTTTTATGTCAGTCTTGGAGTTTTCTGTACGGACATATGTTTACAACGGTTTATGTCCTCAGTAATTTTACACTTGATTTCATTATACTATGGATTTGATTCCGGCCATATGCACTGGGAAATGTTTTCATTAGGTGGTTTATGCATCCGCATCCCAAGAGAATGCACGTGCAATTATGTAAGGTCCTTCCAAATACTCGCCATTTGCAGTAAGATCCTTATCAGCCTCGGTGTTTTAAAACTAACTAAACATTATAAGAAGGAAAATATAATAGCGAAACTCTTACGAGCTGTGATTCGTTGACACATTCACGATACAACTTGAACGAATCATGCATATCCAGAATCGCAGTACCTTAATTATCGTCAGCCTTAGGAAATGGAGACCCGAATGGGGCGACACAGACCACAACCAACAACGAAAGAGAAACGTCAGTCTCAAAATTAATCCAGTGATGCCCATAAAACCCCATATAATCGAGTGAAGCAGTGTCGGTAACGTAAAAAAAAATCACCAAGGCATCCGAGCGCGTCAACGTAGACGTATTCACGCAAAAGAAACGGCCGTGTCCCCAACAAAGCCACGTCCCATTTTTAAAATACTTCTAGAAATTCAAACAATGTCATCGATGGGCAAGTATAAACAATACATCACTGTAGCAAAATGTTCGGAAAATTCATTTAGTATTATTAAATTGTAATTGAAGTTGGCAGAACAGCGCCGGGAAATCGCAACTGCACGTACCTGTGTGCACAGCTAGTTGCGTACCACGAAGGCGAACGGAACTGCCGCGCCATGCGGGAAATAAAATCGAATCTCTTCTGGCAGCTATTGCTACTCAGTTTATAATCTCCCATTGTCCATGTAACTTGACACAGGTGTACTAACGAAAAACCACTAGCGGCGCCCATGTACCTCGAGATCATGGTGTCCTATGCGCAGGCGTTCTCTGCATGGCGCACCAGTTCCAGTCACCTTCGTGGTATGCAACTTGTCGGGCACGCAGGTGCGTGAAGTTGCGGACTCCCTGCATCTTCATTGCTTTGTCTATCTTCAATTTAAATTTAAAAATACTTCATGAATTTTCCGAAAATTTTGCTACTAGGGTTTACTGTTTATGATAGTCAATAGATCCCGTGGTTTGAATTTCGACATGTGGTATAAGAACATCTTGTATAGTCCATTCGCGGTTACTCGCAATATTTCTGAAGCCCTGTTAAAGTTTTTCTTTCAAGGCATTCCTCCGCCTAGTGCAAACAAAGCTTAGCCAAGTCTAGGAAATCACACCAACGGGACAAAGAACCACATTCGCACGCACACAGGTAAATAACATGTAGCATGAGAACTATTTCTTATTAGGCATTACCAAAAAACCTATTTTCTCTCTAGTTTCACTAATATTAATTATAAATAAAATGTTATAATTTGTATATAAAATGCAAGTAAATGTTAAATTGTACACTTTGAGGACTACGCCTGAGTGTAGCTCGTGCAGCGCTATACGGGTGTAGATTCTTTGTTCCACTTGTACGTAACCGAAGACTACAAGAACATTTTAGCCCAGCAATAATACTTTTTCGGACTTAAAAAACGATGTTTCCGTATACCGACTCGAAAGGACGCATTTCACTGCAAATCCTTTTACTCAGTGAAAAGGCATTTCATTGGGGCAAAATCAACTTCCCATCCCACTGGCCGACGATAGATATAATTTCCGAAACACCCTAACTGATCTTAACAACATACAAACAATTTGTATTTTCTCTCGGCGGAAAAAGTAATTAGGAAGCGAAAGCAATTATTTATTAGACTGCCTACGTTAGCGCGGCTACTAGACGTGGCCTTGCTGAGAGTTAAAGTATTTGGGAGGGTACCAAGAACACATAGGATCCTCTGCGCTCATGCTACGTCTAATCACGTTGGCTGCTCGTTGACCTCAGAAATGATTGGCGTCTCAACCTCGGCGTAAGCAGCGTTTTCATTGCCGCCGTAATTTTCCCAGTCATAAATTACATCGCCAGCTCGCGGCAAGGAGGAGGAGAAAGCAATCAGTTATTATAGTTACGTCCCGAGTTCTTCTCCTCCACACAGACGATCAGCTCGTATAATCATTACCGGGCGTCCAGAGACGAGATTAGTTATTCATGGCTAACGCGTGGGGAGGCGTCCGGACTGCCCGCGCGCGCGCGCGTTGTTCTCAAGGCGGGACCGCCTTTTAAGGAAAAGAAAATGGCGTTATTTATACGAAGGCACACAACGTGACCTACCCACGGCGGAACGCCCATCTGTCGCTCGTCTGATCTGCTTGACAACTGACTTCCGGGTTACCTTGCTACAGTTCTCGCTCATCAGGCTTCGTACGCGCGTACCCTCAGCAGGGATTCTTCCGGAGGTGCTTTCCAAGCACTGCCGTCGTAAGACGAGCACGATCCTTGTTGCGACTGAACAAGGGCTTCGGCTTCTCAAGACCAGTTCACGATCAATGTGTAGCAAAGAGACGTACGCATAGAACGTTTACAATGTGTGGTTCATAGTGTATGTACTTGTCTGAACTTCACCGAGTCGCGTGCTCCCTAAAAATACCTTATTTTATGTGATCTTTGAATGAAAAGTGCAATAGGGGTGAACGACAAGATGGAGATTTTTAGACATTCGCCATTGAGATGCAGATGTCTGTCATGGAAAAAACAGGACTGAGCACGAAGAAATACTTAAAAAAAAACAAGTAACCTAAGGACGAGAAAATAAATAAATATATATATATATATATATATACAACACTGGACAATTCCAAGAGAGAATAAAGTTAATAAAAAAAACAGAACAGCAACTAATTACGGTATATACACACACACACACACACACACACACACACATATATATATATATATATATATATATATATATATATATATATATATATATATAACCAACTGATAACAAATAGAAACCAACACAGGCAAGAAACCTGCTAACAAAGTTAGGATAACACTGACAAAATAAGTAAGAACAAAATAGGACGACACAACACAGAAACGCACTATAAGACACAGCAGTTTAACCAGACACGACAGGATACAAGCTAGGAATACTGTAGTCAAGAATATACAGGCACTAAACCAGAAAATTCCAAGAAGGAATTGAGACAAATAAAACAGGACATCAAGTTAAATGAGAAAATCTAATTTTATATATATATATATACGCACGAAAAAAATTATATACGACCAACAGACAACGCAGCAAAGACGACACAGGCAAGTTATCTACTTTCACAAATAAAACAAACACAACGAGGAATCTCGCACAAGAATAAACAGTAGTTTTTCCCACGACTGGCAGAATGCGACGTTTTGGGAACTGAAATCTGTTCCCGTCTTTAGGCAGCGACACACAGGGTCCGAGAACACTAGTACGACTTATCTGATCATAAAGGTTCATTATGTACGCGTTTTTTTCGTAATCGTAAATCGACCTTTAAAGGGACACGGCTTGAAACCGACTCTTGCCTCATATCGACTGTCTCGATCAGTTCTGCATTGTTTGGGTCTACAGTCAGTGCGCACGAACGGCAGATCACTGAGAAAACCTGCCGACCATCGCCATCGTCTGGCACGATTACCACGTGCGAAAATCAGGGACCGACCTCCATTGGGAAACGAACCCGGTTCGCTTTGCCGAGAGACGAACGCTGTGGCCGCCTCGCCACCGCGGCCCTGAGTCGCATTCAATAGTTACTCTCATACCGAGATCTCCTTAACAGGAAATCGTGTACTCTACTGCACAGAATGGCTAAAAGTGGTGTTTTTATGTGCATCTATACTAATTAGAGGACGACTCACATTCTGACGTAGACCTAATTCAGTTTTGAATACATTAGAAATATGCGTAGTTAACTGGGTTTCGAACACAAAACACCTTGCACTTTCAAGACGTTATTTCAATTTTTTGATAAGGAAGAATACTTACAGCGTGACGTAATTTATCAGCTACTACTTGATACCAGCGAACACGTTGTTCCATATATATATATATATATATATATATATATATATATATTTATTTATATTTATATTTATTACGCCATCTGTTGTATTTAAATTGTAAGTGCCAAATTTCAAACATGAATCGTAAATGTCATGTGCATTATGTCTCATAGCAAATTAGGCGCAAATGTCATGTGTATTGTGTTTCATAAAAATTAATGTTTTACATATAAAAGTATTATATTTTACTTGTTATAATTACATTGAATCGACATGATAAATCTGTAATTAAACATTCAACACCGCTAATTAAATAATTTTTCATAAATTTTTGTTGCACAATTACAAAAACTCATGTGTGATTATTCGATACGCATATCAGCTCATAGCACTATTTTTTTTTTTTTTTTTTTCAGTTTCAGCACCTGGGGTTGGATTTATTTGTTTATAATTGAAATGATATCCATTCCTCTCCTTCTCAGAAAATAAGTGGATATTGTAAAGCGTCGTATAATCGATGTGTGTCTTGTATGGTGTGAATTTTGTTGTTTCTGCGCATAATTGTCTATTAGAATCTGTTTGGCGTGCACATGCTTCTCGATTTTGTATTCGTGCCTCTTCAGTTTGGGCAGCGCGTGTTCACCTTCTATTTTGCATTCTTAATGCGTTCTCTCTATTAAGTCGGGTACGTCGACCGATGTTTGACAGTGGTATCGCTGGTATTTTTCTGTTTTATATCAAAAAACATTTCCTGCAAGTATCAGCAAAATCGGCTCATAAATATAGAAGTTAGATTCAAGCGCCACCTATCGGAACCTAACCTATAGAGTGCAAAACACGATAAAACAATTTATTTTAGATCAACAAACATTTCCTTCAAGTAGGAGCAAAATCGGCCCATAAATATAGAAGTTAAACTCCAGTGCCACCTATCGGAATAAAACATAACTAAAAACCGCACTCGCCATCTCAATAACATATGGTGTGAATATTGTCTCAATTGGTCTAGTGGTTTGTCAGTGATGATGCGGTTTAGCCTCGCACAAAGGATTTTATATATAAAGACGTAAAAATGCGCTCGACTACCAGTCGTTTGAACTGACTTGCTGTGTGTTTGAAATCCGCGATTTTTTTATAATGAAGTTAAAAAATAATAGTGTTGCCAAGAGTAAAGATCTACGAAGAAACACGCGTTTTGAACTATTCAGGAACCTACGTCTGAAGAAACCACAGACATTAGCGACACAATTTCAAATCTTTCCGACGCAGTTATAAATTCCCCTTTCGATATGCTGCGTATCAAAATACACGAATCTGGCATAAGCGAAACCAGGATAGAGAACTGCACTGAACTTTGTATGCGACTTTCCACGAATGAAATGTTGGGTGTCATCGCTTCGCGCCGCGGGACGAAAAATGGTAGGCATGCCCAGTTTCTTCGTTATCGCCGCCATGCTTCGGCGCCTCAAACGCTGTAAAAAACCGAGAGAACTTTTTCACATGTATGTTATGCAGTAACGGAATGCAACCAATTTCTTTTATGTGAAGTGGCCGCATCGAAATGTTCCAATGGCGTTTGTATGGACACCATCCACAACGGTTTGCTGAATCACTGAGAGGCGCTTAGCCGGTACAGAAAAAAAAAAATTGACAAAATACTTCGTTAAATTAAATATGTTCCACTTTTTCAGAAGTATTCTTTTCGCTTTATAATATTTCGGATAACGTGGAACTTCATAGCGATATTTAAATAAATTTTAATTTCAACGAAAAGTTTACGTATACTTTAAAACGATAAGCATGACGAAATTGAGAACGTTGCAGTACAGTTGAATACTATTAGCTTGTCTGTTTACGTTAATATTAGAACATAAAACATACTTTCTAACATGTTTGTATACACTACTGTATTCACGGTAAACTGAGCACTTTTGAAAGCCCAGCTTAAGATCTATTAGTATGCATATTGTGTAGTCTTCCGCCATATGTAAAATAAACATTGTTATGATGATCACTTTATTCATGCGCCAGTCAAGTAACACTGAAATGATTAGAAAACTAAAAATTTTACCGATTTGCTTATTTTTGCAAGTATATGTATTTAAAAAAAACAGAAAGCCAAATAAATTATTTTATTATTCACAATGTTCGTTTAAAACGTTTTGATTCAACGTGTAGAAGTGGAACTACTTTCCCTCCATCATTACCAACTTTACTGGGTGCATGATAGAATTACGCCCGTGGAAATATATGTAGATAGGTTGATTTCAAAATTTCAAAAGTGTCAATTAACTGTGAACAAGCTATAGTCGTTGTTTTTAGAAAATAATTATCATTAAATATTAACTTATATAGGTTTGCATGAATTCACAACGTACGGTGAACAAAACCCTGACGAAAGTTATTTTCTTATAGCTTCATTAATTTTATTTAACTCGCCCATTAATCATCACCGCTAACGACGCAGTCTTCCAGAGGTAATTTAATTAAAAATGCCAGTAGACGGATTGTTGAGAGTTTGTTCATGTCCCAGAAACCAGTTCATAAATGCAGACACTTTTATTTAAAGGCTTTTCACGGTAAAATGAGCATTTTAGAAAGCCCTGTTTAAGATCTGCTTTTATGCACATTGTGTATTTAACGCATTACGTAAAACTGCTATGGGCCTCATCACTTTATTCGTGCGTCGATCAAGTGAAACTTTGAAATTATTATAAAAGTAAATATTTCACAAAATATGCTCTATTTTAATCTTCGATGCATTAAAAAAAGTACAAAGCGAAAGAAATATTTCAAGTTATTACAAATGGTTACTTAACACTTTTAACCCGACGTTAAAATATATAACTATTTTCCTTCCATCGTTACTAACTTTACTGGCCGAATGTCATTCAGTGCTCTCGTTAACATATATGGAGGCAGGGGCAGTGACTATTTTTCCTAAGGTTATTTCAAAAGTGCTCACTTAATCGTGAACAGCCTTTATAGGTTGTTCACGGTAAAGTGAGCACTTTTTAAGGACCTTCTCAATTTTTCCTTTTACCCAATTTCCATCTTCCTGCTGCTTTCTAACATAAACCTTGCAATCTGACCAATAAACACAGTGTATACATTTCTCCACTATCAAAATTCAACACCTAAGGCTGCAATAAGATATATTTATTAGTGGTTAACGCCTGTTGGGAGGGCCTTAAAGAGTGCTCACTTTAATCGTGAACAGTCTATAGCAGTCTTTATTGGTGCGAATTTTCATCCGCCTCGTTTCCCCAGCAACAATCACGTCAGCGCAAACTGTGGCCCGAAGTCAAGCTAACAGACGTCCGCCTCCCTTTCCTCTTGACGATATCAGTTTTTCTCGGGCGTAAGTACGAAGCGAAAGATAATTATCTCGCACGTTTATCTTTGCGAGATGCCGGCCTTGCAGGTGAGATCATCTAGGTCCACCGATCCTTTCAATTAGCCCGGCGATCACGCCCGGAGGTCGGAGGGGGTTGCCGTCTCGCCCGCGTGTCGAAGTCTCCCAGCGCCGCGCCATTATCCCATTACACCTTCTCGCATTAGAGCGACGCGTTAAATACGGCGGGCGGGCGTGCGCCCACGCGCTGCGACCCGACCCCGCACGCACGCACGTGTCTCCCGCCCAACACAAGGCGTGGCGAGCCGCTCATTAATAATTTATGAGGCGGGTACCTTTTTGCGAGCCATAGCCATTCACTGCGGTCGCCCTACTGAGCACGCTCCCTTTAGAGCGTTGGCTACAAAAATTAATAATGTTGAATGTTTACCAAGCATTTTTTATCTTACGAATTTTATGCGGTAGCACTTGCTCTATAAAAAGTGTTCCCCTATACATTCTCTGAAGAATTTGATGTCAAATACAAAATGTTCTCTTTTTCTGCAACCGTAATAATAAATACTAACTAAGTTGTACAAATTTAAAAAAATCCGTCGGCTACGCATTGACATCTACGTAATCACCAAATAAAGTTAATACATATTCAAAAAAATAATGAGAAAAATATGCACACCAATTTATTTATATTTAACATTTTTATTTCATATATATATATATAATGTTTTGGTGCCCTAACCAGACTCTACAGTTAATAAGACACGGTGACTCCACCGAGTCTTGCTGGCTAGATGCTCACCAAACCTGTCCTTGTCTCTATTCCTATATGCAATAATCTTACTCAAATCCTTTATACCTCTCTTCAAGTTATTAATATTTCTGTTACTATAATATTGCAAGGACTATACTTCGGGTGACGTGTCAGACAGTAGACATCAGTGACACAATTATTTATACAAAATTCACTCTTTTTATTCCATCTAATTTATCCATAACTTGTATATTACAATCTCTACTCCTTTACTGATTATATTATACAATTTCAATATTTCAAACTATCTCTCAGACTTTATCTTGAATGCTCGTAACCGCGTAGCTTACCTAACTGCTCTACCTTGCACCCTAATTACACTATTTACCAAAAAGTAATTGAGCACCCATGAAGATAAGTAATTCAGCATGTCAATTGACTTGTGTTTCACGGCCTTCGGCGTAGGACCGCTGGTGTTTGTCCTTGGTAGCATGAACACAGAGGCGTATTGTAACATTCTGGATAATGAAATGCTCCCCCAACATTGTGGCGTTTTTACGGAATGGACCCGTGTTACTTCTAGGATGACATTGCCAGGTGCCGTGTTTCAAGGGCTGCTATGCAGTGGTACGCCGACAACAATATTCGCCGACTGGACTGGCCCGCCCAGAGCCCCGACCTCAACCATACAGAAAATCTTTGGGACGAACTGGATCGACAGATGAAAGCTCGTCAGGCGCGGCCAAAATCCATTGCTCAACTCATGGAATGGTTGCAAGAGGAATGGCGACTAATCCCCATGGATGTCCTGCACACACTCGTAGAGAGGATGCCAGACAGGGTGGCTGCTGTTATCGCCGCAAGAGGTGGCCCTGCGAGATTCTAACGGGGTGACAACCACCGAACAAACATTATCGACATGTGGCCAATTACTTTTTGGTAGATAGTGTATATGGCACCTACCACTGATTTAAACTCGGCTCGAACGAAGCTCTTCCGTTGCGATATCGAGAAGTGGGGTTGTCGTGCTGTCTGAATAACGTATCCAGACGTTGAATGACTTGTTGATCAGCGACGCCCCTCGCGTCGATGGATCTCGGAAGTCGTCTTCAACACGTGGCCTTAGAGTAAGCCGACGAGTGGCCGAAGAGTGGGGGCGGGCAAGCGTCCAGCAGCACTATTTTTTACATGCCCCCTCCGGCCAGCTTTCCTGACGTTGGTGCCACCCCACTGTCCCCTTGGCAACCCTCACCCTCGGTGTGGTGTGATGGCATATTTCTATACTATATGTCCTCCTGCACAACAATCCCTTGTTATATGGTGATTACATATGGATCACATGGTAGCCCATAGCATTAGTTTACTTTGTAATTTTTACGTGAATACGTCTTAATATTTGCAACCATAGTGGGAGGTAATCCAGAAAATCCGATAATAACAAAATCGGGGGATAAAATTTGGCATTGCAGCTCCGAATCTATCGTCTACATTCAAAATTCAATTACACAACTCGATTGCCAAAGGATCAAAGAATATGTTACTTTGAGTGATGACTGCGACGCATGGATTGAGGGGGGGGGGGGGGTCCCTATTTTGAGTTCGTTTCGCCGTGTCTCATCACTTCTGCGTAGTATATCTTTTGACTAGCAGAAGCCATGACGCTCGTTTAAATTTCAGTCGACAGTTCTCGTCAAGGTCAATCGATTCCGTGTATAAAAACATTTGTGTGGCATGGTTATGGTGAAATTGTATGAGTTATGTAAAAAATTAAGGTAACTTAACACAATGTCACCCTATACTCGTCAAAAAGCCAAGACGAAATACAGAAATCGTTTATGGTTGTAAAGAGCATCTCAAAAGCAGTCGAGTGATACCCATAAAACCCCATATGATCGAGTGAAGTGGTGCCAGGGACGTAAAATAAACGCCAAGGAGTCTGAGCGCGTCAACGTAGACGTATTCACGCAAAACAAACGGCCGTGTCCCCAACACAGCCAAACCCAATATTTTTTTCATCTCTACAACTTAGTAGGCCTATAGAAAATTATGTATTCAACATAAAATTATTCAAGAAATATAAAGGATAAATTTCATTTTATTCTAGGAGAATGTCATCACATACAACGTGTACAAGTTGAACAATGTTTGATATAATCTATTCGCAGTTTATCCACACTTTTTGAAACAAACCTTTGAAAAATCACCCCATGTATAACGTGTTTAGGTATTTCCTAAGTTTGCCATATACCACAATCGTTATATGCTTCTGTTAACTTGAAAGCATCTTAGTTTTCATTAAATTTAAATTTTATCTGTATTTCATTTATAAATTATAATATTTCATTCATAGTAAATTAAATAAAGCAGTAAGAAAACATGTGTGTTGTTAGTGGCTAGTAAGAAATAGTTCTCATGCAAAATATAATTACAACTGAGTGCGCATTAACTCGGTAAGTTGTCCTGTGGTGTGATTTTATAGACGTAGTTAAGCTTAGTTAGCATGAGGCGGTGGAATATCCTGGAAGTATAATTTTAGCAGGGTTTCAGAAAAGTATGAAATAACCGTGAATTAGCCGACACATTTAACTACGACTACGTCGCACCGCTGGAACTAATTCTCTCCACAATTCCAGGGGCCGCAGTGATGTAGTAGGCAGAGTTGCTCGCCTTCCACCAAGACGAACCAGGTTCGAATCCCTGTGGGGTAGCTCCCGGATTTTCGCACCTGGGAATCGAGCCGGACGATGCCGCTGGTTGACGGGTTTTCTCGGGGATCTCCCGTTTCCCCCGGCGCTTGCATTCCAGAAGTGCTCCATACTCGCCTCGCTGCACCCTTATCTCAGTAGGGACAGTGGTATTTCGCGAAAATATTTCAAGACAGCACAAGATACAGTTCAAAGTACTGTGGGGTCGTCCGGCTTTTTTGATTGGCTGAAACCTGCTCTGTATATATATATATATATAATATATAATATATATAATATATAGTGATGTGCCTTGAATCACAGTTTACTCCCCTGCTGGCATTGGGACTTTGGCTTGGTGTGTAATGTTTGGCTATGCTTAGAACAGTATTTTTCATTGGGAGAAGATTATGCTTGAATATCATTAACACAGGATCACAGTAATTAAACACACAGTAAAAGCCATAACTACAACCTATCATGAAGTTAGGTTTAGTTCGGTTAGGTCTTCTGCATTTGACACTGCTAGATGCCAGCCGTAAAAGCGCTTGACAAATGTGTATTAAGACACGTGCAGCGCGTCGCTGTGGGCCCGGACTTATTGGAACTGCTGGTCAGTTGAAGCTAATTTTTACAGAGGTCAAATCGGGCAGGAAACGTTCAGTAATTACTTTTGTTTGAAACACATGTTGCAATTTCATACATTCTTTCCTGATATCTGTAACTTGTCTGTAGTATTGTGATAATGCGACATGTGTTTCAAACAAAAGCTATTACTAAACGTTTCCTGCCCTATCTGACCTCTGTACAAACCGGCTTCAGCTGACCAGCAGGTCGATTAAAGCCGGGCCCACAGCAGCGCGCTGCTCGTGTTTTAGTACACATTTGTCAAGCGATTTACGGCTATTTCCCGACCCCCTGAACCACAAGTGTTCTGCATCAAATTGCTCCTCTCGGAGCCCTGTACACTGTTGTGTACAGTTGTAAACACTCGTCGTTTACACTCTGTATAATAATGAAGCCTACTGTGTGCTCCGATTTTTCCGCGAAAAAAACACTGGCCCTGCTTATCGACTGCCAAGACCTCACCGCTAGAGCCGTCCAAACCTCTCTCCACTCACATCCAGACCAGGTTTCATGTCGGTATGTGGAACTGCGCGGAATTGCCAGCGATGTAGACAGCAGAGCAGCAAAGACGCCGCCCGTGGAACTGCTCGTGCGCTGATAGCCGTTACAAATGTGGTCGGGCGGCTGTCAGGCCCGCGCAGATAGGGGCGAACCGACGGCGCATGCGCGGGCGACGTCCCAAGGCCTCACCACTTCCAAACACATTCCGCGTTGACGTTTCAGCAAGTACACGCCCGATTAAACCACGGACTAAACGTGAGGTAGACGGATTATTCGTAGAGATGATGTTTCAGTCAACAAATCTTCTGTAACACTTTAATCAGTTTATTCTTTCATGGTTGGGCGAACAAGGTTTATGACTCGGCTATGCTGTTTGCAGACCAGTCACGAACGTTCTGCCTTATAGTATCAGAATCCCCATTGGCCCAGTGAATTGGGGTAGTATCTTCATAACATGTAGGACTGCCAATAAGGCAAGAAAACTGCCGGACATGAGTACATTACGTTGTATCCCAGCAAACAATCAACTTTTTTCGCAATAAACCATCATCTCTAATTATTCGTCATCTGCGCATGTAGTTACCCAACATTGACCTACCTCGAAGGAACACAACTGTCAAAGTCACATGAACGGCTTTGTTTGTAACTCTATTTTCAAAGGACAGACTATTTTATACGAATAAAATACCTTTATCAATTTGAATTTAATCAAAACGCACTAGAGTAAGTATAAATACATAGCAACGCACTTGTTTACTAACCAGTGTTCTAACCTCAAATCCAATCCATGCCGTTTTTGATAGGCGTGTTCGCAGAAGAGCAGTTCAATGCCAGCGGTCTACCTCATCTTTAGACTGTTGATTAAATACTCTTGGAATCATTACTTTGAAAATGATCCTTGCAGAAAATACATACAGCCCATTCACAGTTACTAGTAAAAATGTTGTGTATCCTTCCGTCTTATGTAAAATTAGTATTGCCAAGGGCCTCATCACTCTATTCATGCGTCGGTCAAATGAAACTGTGAGATTAGTATGAAAGTACGTACTTTACAAATCTGCTCATTATTACACTTCGATGCATTGAAAATACACAAAACCAAAGCAATATTTTTAAGTTATCACAAATGGTTACCTAACACTTTTTATTCGACGTTAAGATATGGAACTACTTTCAATTCATCGTTACCAACTTTACTGGCCGAATGCCACTCAATGCCCCCATTAAAATATTTATGCATACAGATACCGTGACTTTTTTCTAAGGTTCATTCCTAAAGTTCTCATTTTATCGTGAACAGGCTTTACCAGACATTTCCAACACACCAATTTTCTCACTGTTTTCATTCATATTAATTATAAATGAAATACTATATTTCACTGGTAAAATATAAATAAAATTTCAATTTAACCGGAAATATGGTAGTTTTATGTCAACAGAAGTATAAAACGCTTGTGATACATAGCATATTTAGGAAACATAAGGAGATTTTCGATGTATTTGATTCAAGAAGTGCGAAGAAACGGCGAATAGACTGTATGTAATTATATTAAATACTGACTAGCGTGTACGTAACGTATAGTCGAATTTGCATTCTGTAAATGAATCGACACAAAAAAAAAACGCAACCAGTTGGTATTCAAAAACTAATTTTTATCATCTGGCGTACCTGAAATCTCTAGAACGAACATAAATCTGAACACTAGAAATCACACATTTATATTTAAATGAAGGAAATATCTTTATATGGAAGTTTTTGAAGGCTATTTTTAAATTAGGTGACGGCAATATGAAAGTCATGTTGAATAATTTAAAAAAATTATAATAGTAGTTTATTGGCAAAGCAGTTTATCGTAGATAATTAGCCTGAATAGTAGAACACGCGATTGCACCAACGCCATGAGCTAGCTAATTATCTTCCAGAAGCATATTTTTAAATGTGAACAACTCTAGCAACACTAGTTTCTTCATAATCCTAATAATAATAATATTTAAGTAAATTTTTTATTGGAAGCAAACCAGGATGTTAGCACAATGGGTGAAGACTGGGAAGCTCAATTAAATATTTGCATTAGCATTTGTCACTTACAAGGATTGACAGAGAAACAGAATTCCCTTTACAGCCTACGGGGATTGAACACGTGACCTTCTGAATGTTGATGAGCCACGCTTCCGCACCACCAAACTCGCTTTGTTCGTTCAGATCATACTAACCAGTAGGCCTGCTGACAGTTTCACGTCTCCAAGACGCAACTTGTACATTTGCGTGGCCATGTGGCCGTACGAGTTAATGAAGAGATTTGGGCGGCTCTTAACAGCGCGGTCTTGAGAGCTGAGTGATCACACGAGGAGTGGCTACTAAATTACGGTGTTAGTAAGAAAACTATCGTTTGGTGCCAAAATATTACAAGGTCCTTGAATGTGTTTCATTACACTCCCCTCTCATGTCCACACGACGTTTCATGCCTTTTCACAAACTGAACATGTGTTCATTTTAATACACTTTTAACGTTGGGAAACAGATATAAGTTACACTGTAGCAGGCTTGTTAAATTTGGAGGGGGGAAGGAGGGAGGTGGGGGAGGTGCCTTCAGAGAGAGAGAGAGAGAGAGAGAGAGAGAGAGAGAGAGAGAGAGAGAGAGATAGAGGGAAGGCGTTGTGGGTTGGCGCGTCATTGTCTTGATGCAGAATCCGTGATTTGTTCTTCCAAACATCCAGCCTTATCTTCCTCGCCAGTTCTAACAACTTAGGTCGTTCTCCGTTGCCACTGCAACACGCTACATGTGTAAACATGTTGTTCCTGTTCCGTTACATGTGTAGAGGCGCATCTGTGCACATCATATATATATATATATATATATAATCTGTTCGCGGTTTCTTCACACTTTTGTTGTCAAACTGTAGAATAATTTTCCCATGTATGACGTATTTAGTTATTTCCTAAACATGTCACGTATCACAAACGTTTTATTCTTCTTTTAACATAAAAGTACATTATTTTTATTTTAACTGAACTTTCAATTGTTTACTCTGTATAAATGATATTTTACATTATACAATTAATATGAATCGAAATCGAGAGAAAATGTGTCTTTTGGCAATGCCTAGTAAGAAATAGTTATTATGCAAAACATAACACTAAGTGCGCACGGATGCTGTGAGTCGTCCCTTTAGTATAGTTTTCTATACACTCTTCACGGTAAAGTGAGCACTTTTAAGGCCTTAGTTACTTTTTCTTTCAGCCGTAATTTATCCTTCAACCACCTTTATAAATAAACAAACGCCATGTAAGTAATAAACACAAAGTATATATTCCACCGCACTCGGAAGTTTACTTCTAAACATAAACTCAAGTATGTTTACTAGCTATTGTTCCAAATGAAAGAGCTTTCAAAAGTGCTAAATTTACCGTGAATATCCTATACACTCGTGCGTAATGTACACAAATGTGTACACTGGGTCTTAATTCGTTAAAAGATGGAAGGTTATGTTAGTTTAGTACGGAAGCAACCCGAGCTTCCCAGATTATCCAACAAGAAGCAGCATAATAGAAAAGTGTTAATGGCGGCAGTTCGAAATGTTAACTGTTTGCACTAGAATACGGTACAAAAGTGCGTCTGATTTATATAGCTACATTTACTGGGAAAATAATTTAATTATGTATATAGTGGAAGTATTCTGAAGGAATGGGGGCTGTGCTGTCTTCGAATTAAAAAAAAAAAATTATAATAAGAAAACTATATGTGTAAGCGAAAACACATATATTAAAACTACACGAAAATCGTAGGGGGAGATGAAGGCTTTATGTAAAACGGTTTATGGCCGGATTAATCGAACGAGTGAGTGAAGAGATTTGGGCGGCTCTCAACATCGAGGTCTTGCGAGCCGATGAGTGTGAAGCGAGGTGAGTATGGAACAGCGTCGGGATGCAAGGACGAGGGAAACGGGAAATCGTCGAGGATACCCGCCGACTATTGGCGTCGTCCGTCACTATTTTCATATGTGAAAACCCGGAGGCGACCGCGCCGGGAAATAAACCCGGTTCACCTATCGTGAGAGACGTCGTCTAACCACTACACCACCGCGGCTACCATGATCGTATTAAGGATTTTTTTTCTTATTGCTAATACTTTTTCAGTCCTCCTTGCAACGATAATCTGAAAAGATGTGAGCTGAGGTAGTTAAGGCTGTAAAATAAGTACTAGTTTCGTTCACCTCTGTTCCCAGCGGTTTTGTGGTCTAGTGTAATTTGTTTTTAAGTATTGTTCCTAAGACATTGCTTATGGGCTAAAAGACAGGCAGAGGCCAAAGAAAATAACCACGCAAAACTGCGGTTAACCAAGCTATTCAGAAAGCTATACTCGGTTTCGCCTCTCTGCTCATTGCGAATTCTTCTGCCACATGTATGTATTTATGCTGTCATGTACCCGAGTTAGCATTTCACGTCGGTCAAGTGATGCTGTAAAACTATGAGAAAATTGAACGTCTCACAATTCGTCCAGTATTTAAACCAAAGCGTGTTAAACCAAAGAAGGCGTTGTCAGAGGACACCTATGTAAACTTTTCACTTTCAACAAGTTTTAAGACGCGTAATTTATTTTCTACTAAGATCAAACCGGGTATAGGCTATTTACGGTGAAGTTGGCACTTTGGAAAGTCCCGCTTAAGATCTACTTGCATGTATATTGTGTATTATTCCACCATAAGTAAAATTAATATTACTGTGGGCCTGATAACTTTATTCATACGTCTGTCGAGTGAAGCTTTAAAATTATTAGTAAAGTTAAAATTATACGGGTGTGGTAATTTTTTTTTACTTACATGCATCAAAATAAACAGAGAGAAAATAAATCGTTTCAGCAATCGGCAATGTTTAGCTAACACTTGTAATTCACAGATTAGACATAGATCTACTTTCTCTCCGTCGTTACCAACTCTACTGGGCGCATGACAACCAGTGTGCCCGTTAAAATATATGCAGGAAGGGACAGTGACATTTTTCAAATGTTGAATTCAAAAGTGCTCACTTTACCATGAACAGCCGTAAGTAACACGCAGGGGCGTTGGAACCTTTCTCAGATTAGGTTAGGTTAGGTTAGGGTGAAGATGGTCAGATTTACGTAGAGATTCTGCAATCCCCTGGTGCTGGATAAATAGCCCCTTCCCATAATTTAGTTTTTAAAGCCATAATTGTGTTAGTGTTTACACACACGTATTTTAATACGAAGAAAACGCTTATGCAAAGCATTAAAAAAAATTTACACGCTATAATATTTAGTGATCTCCAACAAAAAGCTACAGTTACACCATGTGAGGGAGAGGGGCAAATTCTCCCCCCTCTAACCAACATTTATCCGACACCGTTGGGGCCGTGGTGGTGTAGTGGTTACACTACTCGCCACTCACCAAGGCGAACAGGGTTCGATTCCTGGCGGAGTCACTCCCGGATTTTGCATGCAGTAAACTTGCCGGACGATGCCGCTGGTCGGTGGGTTTTCTCGGGGATCTCCCGTTCCCCCCGCCTTTTCATTCCGGTGCTGCTCCATACTAACATCATCACCCTCATCGGCTCTCAACACCTCGATGTTAAGAGCCGCCCAAATCTCTTCACTCACTCCGACGCCCTTGATCATGCAGCTCTGCTGTTACTTTTAAATATGTGTAAAGGCTGTTCACGATAAAGTGAGCACTTTTGAAATCAACGTTAGAGAAAAGTTCCTGCCCCTACCTACATATATTTTAACGGGAGCAGTGAGTGACATGCGCCCAGTAAAGTTGGTAACGATGCAGGGGAAAGCAGTTCCATATGTTAACGTCGAACAAAAAGTGTTAGGTAACCATTTGTGATGACTTAAATGATTTCTCTCGCTTTGTTTTTTTTTTATGTCGAAGTGTAAAATTGAGCATAAATATTTACGTTTCTAATAATTTCACAGTTTCACTTGATCGACGTATGAATAAAGTGACGGGGCCCATGGCAATGTTAATTTTACAAATGGCGGAAGGATACATAACGTTTATACAAGTAGATCTTAAGCAGGGCTTTCAAAAGTGCTCATTTTACCGTGAACAGCCTATAGTTAGGGGAATTTATTTTTGAAAGGTTGATTTATAAAACGATTTATTAATCGTGAGCGAGTTGTGTGTCCGCACTCTCTTCCCGCGTCAACTATCCGTAATTGCTTCCGCGTCAACATGCTGTTGGTGCTCGCCCACTCTGCAGGATACGGGGGAAAAAAAACTGTCACGGCGCTCGGCCGGAATAATTTTTCTCGTGTCGCCGCGCCTTCATTCATCCGAGCACCGCGCCCCCTGTCGCCACGTCGAGGAACTTGTCAACTCTGGCAGGAAACGTTCCTGGGAAAGAAAGACAGATGTACAAGGTACGTCGACACGGCTGGCTGATTACAACTGGTTATGTCACATGGGTTCATGTCTCTAAGATTGATTTGCTGATATGCCAGATGCCTTCAAACAACGCCGGTCGATATGCTTCAATTTAGGTCGCGGCGTGAAATGTGAGTTCTTCATCTGCAGTTACGCCGGAGGTATTTTGCACGTCGGAGGCCTTGAAGCATGAAAGCTCTAAGGGCCACCTAAGCATTCGCATTGCACCTCGCCGTAGCCTCTAAGCACTAATCACTGAACTGGCGGGCTGTCTACTAGTCGATAACGCGACTCTATGATACTTTCAGGGGTGACCATATAATTTAATGCTGTAATGCTAAATGTTAAAGTGTGCTGTACTTGAAGATTTTGCGTCGGCTTGTTCACACTTAAAAAATAACACTTGAAAAATAAAACTGGCTTCAGAGATAAATGAAGAACCTCGAATTGGTATGCACACGTGTAACAATTCTTAAATGCTGTTCCTAAGCCGGTATCACCAAAGCACGTTGAGCAGTTTTGTAGTAAGACGTTTCCTGACGAAGGTCTGCATGCCGTCTTGGCGGTCTGAGCAGACTTTCACCTTATCCAAAACAATAAGCTAGTCGCATGTTGCTTACAAATGGAATATGAGTCATCTGTAATGAAAACACAGCCCAACCTTTAATAAAGACGCACACCTAGTGCCTCATCGCTCCTACGCTCAAGGCGTGCAGTGTTTCCGCAATACGCTGTACTGTGCAAATTAGATCTGTAAAATATGGGTTTTATTACACGCGATGAAAGCCCGTATTTTTGTACTTTCCTCTTGCTGCTTCGGGAAACTGCATAGGCAACTATAAAAATGAGATATTAGACCATTTTCGCTAATACACTTAATATAACAACAGCAAAGAAACAAGGGCATAGATAATTTTTTTTTTTTTAATCTTTTTTGATAAAAAAAAAGTTGTATTTGCAGAACATTTATTTATCGAGATACGCGTATTCGCGCAAACAAGTATTTCACAGAAAATGTTTCAGTACATCCTCCTCTTAAGAAATGGTGCATTAAGCTAATCAACCCACTGCATGTTGACTGAAATGAGGGTTGATTCATTTATATAAATCGTACTGCCTCTGGATTGCAGGTATACTAGAGCCTGAAGAGGGCAGAGTGTTATCGTGCTCCCTGCTGCCACTCCTAATACTATCAATTTCAATTTAATCTTTCATTTTGTCGATTTTTTTTTGTAAGGCATTAGTTCATTATAGATTTTTTTCTGGCGTGCCGATTGCAAGACGTTGTTCACGGCTGAGTGCAATTTTGTAAACCCTGCGTCCAATCAAACCTTACTTCTTATTTTGCATCCTTCTGCCATAATGTAACACTAGCATTGCCATGGGCCTCATTACTCTGTTCTTGGCGCCATCCAAGTAATAACTGAGGAATTGTTTGTAAAGGCCGTTCACGGTAAAGTGAGCACTTTTGAAGCCCTAGTTACTTTTTTTCTTTCAATCAATTTATATCCTTCCACCACTTGTTAATGCAAACCCTGCCATGTGGGTGTTAAACACAGTGTATACATTCACTAAACCCAAAACCAGAAATCCGAGGCCACAATGAAATGTATTTATTGGTTATTATGTCAAATGAAACATCTTAAAAAAGTGCTCACTTTACCGTGAACGGTCTATAATATGAATTTGTTACTGATATGTAAATTAAGTTCCTAATTTATATAACGCAAGCAAAACTACCTTCATTGACCATAAATTTAAACACTAACTTTACCGTAAACAGCCTAATAATCGTATACAGTATGTCATACAGTGTTGCCAAATTGTGCGAGTAAGATTTTTTCATATTAGGTTCCATTCGGCATTCTAGAGTTATAGAGTCCGTGGGCGCAAATTTCGGGACGACCATAGCAACAAGGTGATTCCACGAACGTCGTACGACTCGTTAAAAAAGCGGTTTCTCGAAAAAAAAAAAAAAAAAAAATCTTTCTTGGTGATGAAGCCCCGTGGCGGGTGGCGTGACAGGGGCAGTTGTCGTGCGGCTGCTTGGCCACTAAACACGCGCGTGCGCCGTAGACGTTCTCGGTATATCGAAAGAGCGCCGTAAATCAGCGGGCGTTTTAGGCGGCGGCCAATCACAGGCGCCTCCGAGAACGAGGCGTGTCGCTCCCTGCCACGGGAGCACGCCAGTGTCTCGCCGAGATAACGTAGTATTTCGCTTCTCGGAAGTGCCCGCGCTCACTCGGCTCGGGCTTCTGCGATTCACCATTAACAGTTTGTTTGAGGAGACTGTGTAGCTGCGCGTCCAAGGTCACGAGGCGAGGGAGCGACACGGGCGACAGTTACACGCACGCCTAACGCCTCATCGATCCTACGCGCAGGGCGTACAGTGTTTCCGCCGTGACGCTGTACTGTGCAAATTAGATCTGTAACATAGGGGTTTTATTACACGCGATGAAAGTACACAGATCAAACTACGCCCTTATCTTCGTACCTTTCTCTTGCCGCTTAAGGAAACTGCATAGGCAAGCTTTAAAAATGCGATATTTGCCCATTTTCACAAATACACTTAATATAACAACAGTGAAAAATCAAGGTCATAGTTAATTTTTTTTTTTTTTTTTTTTTTTTTTTTTCTCACAAAAAGTCGTATTTCCAGAACTTTTATTTACCGAGATAAGCGTTTGCGGGCAAACAACGATTTCACGGAAAACGTTTCAGTACACAGGACTATTAAACGAGAGAGATTTGGAACTCCGTGAAAATAACCCCTTGGCAAACACAGCATCTAAAGACCAGTAAAAGGGTTTTCATTTGTATACGACTGTATATTTAATTGTAGATTCGTTTGTACGAGGAACATGATATATTACGAAACGCTAAATATAACGCAGTTCGGCGCATGTAATTCGGCACTGCTTGCGTGCAAGGTAGTGAACTGGCTTCCAGGCTTCGAAATACTGTGCTTCTCTTCGTAATATGGTTACAGTTATTTAAGTTTTTGCATGCTCTTTATATCTTACCAAGGGCAGCTATCATAGGTCGATGAAGAGAGGTTGGTAGCTCAGCCCTATATCAGAACTTGTGCTAAATATTTTACACTGTATTTCAAATATGATGAATTAAAATAAGCTGCGAGCTGTTTTAGTTGCCCGCGCAATTATGGCAGATTTCCACCCGCTATCTTGGATTTCTGGAATTTTGGCCGTACTCTGAAAATACAGTTTTGTATCATGTTTTTTTTTTTTTGGAACGACAAAGCACAGAGCATTGCCTAATGCATTGTCTGAGGTCAGTACTTCTTGATTACTGATTATATCGCTGCCTTTGTAATTGTTCGCAAGAAATAATCTCGCATTTAGCCTCCACAGTTACAGCTAAAAATTAATAAATGTAGCGAAGCTGTGGTAGTTCGATAAAGTTTAGGAAGCTGTTATTTACGATATATCGTGCGGGAAATGTCAATACATCTTCTGAAATAGAAGCTTTGGCGAAAAATCAATAAATCCAAAATGGCAGGTGGGAATCCACCTTAACTGCTGTGCGTTTAAGGATCGGTGCACCATAGTGGTTCGAAACTCTATCTGAGATTGGATCTAAGATCGACACAGAAAACTGTTGCACCATTCGAGTTCAGAGCTGGACTGAGATCGAAATGAAGTTCATTTCGAACCACCGAAATCGGCGGTTCGAAATCTCGATCTGAGATCAGCAGCCATCGTCGAGAAATGTAGTTTGAAAATACGCCAACAGATAGAACTACGGTCTATTGTTTTCTTGGGAAATTGAAACAACATTATACGCACTTGAATATTATTCTGTGAAATGCGTACAACAATAATTCACTTAAAACAGATAGAAAATCGCACATATAGTTCTATCTATTGTGAAAAATACGCCTACTTCCATGACGTCATATATTAGGAACCAATAGCAAAATTTGTAACATACTTAATATCGATCTCTCACTTTGGAACCAAGCCCGAAGATTCGGAGATCCAGAATCATGCAATTTCGTTGGTGCAACATTTTTAAATTGGAACCAAGATCAAACTGGATCCTGGTTCGGAACTAGGATAATTCGATCTCGGATCGGGGAAGATGCTGGCGTAACCGGCCCTAAGAGCGCCAGTCATTAAGGTTTAAATTTCAGGGCCAGCAAAAACCTCTTTGGTACGTATTATAGATGCTATTAGGCCAGACACAGTATCACCGAACGCCCACAAATATGTCTGAATAGTGAACATGTCATCGTAGCCTAAGACACTCCCTGGACTCACTAACACGTGGCGCGCGTCGTGGCGTCGGACAGAACCTACCTTTACTCCGCCTCACTGGCCGCTATCTATCAGTGATCTCACTGGGAGAGAAAATTGCCAGCCGCCACGTGAAATATTACCTGCATTGCCGTCTCTATTGAGTTAACCGCCTGAGACGATATTCCGGCAAACGTGATTACTGACTGGATTTACAGCCTCTCGCGGCAACGTTAATTACCTATTAATTATTTACCTGACAACTAGTTTCACAGCCGCCGTATTACGCGTTCCTGCTTTTAGAAACAATATCGCCGTTTGCGTTTAAGACTGTTATAAAGTCAACATTTTTCTTGTAGATTTTGCGTATTTTTTTTTTATTTCATGACATGGTATCGATAGTAAAATGATAACAATGCCTGTAATAAAAAATAACATTCAATGCGTTTTTTTTCCTACTTGTAAGAATGTGGATTTAAAAATAAAATCTCAATATGGACTAGTTTAAAAACTAATAATTTTAACATTTTCACTTTTTTTTTTTTTTTCAAATTCTAAACTTGATTCACCTGCGGAAAGTGTTTAAAGTCTTGCTATTATTTAACTTAAAATTAAAATTAAAACCGAAATGCAAGAGAACCGCAAAACAAAACAATATTATAATACATATTCTTCACGGTGGTCTAATAACTTAAGAAAATATTTTTAAGTTTTAAACTAACGTGTTGATTTCGTCCAATTGTAAGATTTTTTATGGAAAAAAGGATAAATTGATCATTTATGTACCTCTTTAATTAGCTTTTTTTTAAAAGTAGTTTCTCTCTTCATTACCATACTTTTTTAATTCTCTTATTTCATAAGACGATGAAAAATAATAATGCAATATACTAAAAATTGTATAGAATAATTTTAGACTCCTGACGCACTTAACTGGCGTCGTTTGTAGCTCCTTCGCGGTAGGCTATTCACTGTAAAATGAGCAATTCCGAAAGCCCTTTCGTACGGAATAATTGTCAATAAATATATTGAATTTTAGCTGTAGACGTTGACTTCTGAGTTTGGTGAGTTATGCGTATTGTGTTTATTACTTACATGGCAATATCTATTTGAAAAGCTGGCTAAAGAATAAAAAATGGCCGAAAGAAAAAATAACTAGAACTTCAAAAGTGCTCACTTTACCGTGAACAGCCTATAGTTAAGAAATTCTTATTCATTTGGTAAATTTCCTCCACGCGCTCTCATGCGTGTCAAAGTGCAAGTTTGTCAAGTTGTTACACCCAACTTTTTTACTAATCCTTTAGGAGGTATTTTTCTTTCAAGCTAAGCAAGGCCATATTTAAATTTTTTGGTAGTTCTTCTGGGGTATTCTTGGTAAAGGTGGTTTACAATAAAGTGAGCACTTTAGAAATGAACCTTATAAAATGTCACTGACCCCGCATCCATGAATTTTAACGGGCGCACTGAGTGACATTTGCCCAGCAAAGTTGGTAACGATGGATAGAAAGTGGTTCCATATTTTAAAGTAAAAAAAAAAGTGTTTGGTAATCATTTGTGATAACTTTTAATTATTTATTTTGCTCTGTGTTTTTTTTAATACACTGAAGAGTAAAAATCAGCAGATTTGTAAAGTATTTACTTTCTTAAAAATTTCACAGTTTCATTTGACCAACGCATGAATAAAATGATGAGTCTCATGGCAATGTTAATTTTACACAAGATGGAGGAATACACAACGGGTTTACAAGTAGATCTTAAGCAGGGCTTTCAATATTGCTCATTTTACCGTGAACAGTCTATACTGCAGTTTCATTTTATAGACTCAAACATGTATGCAATCTACTTATTGGTGACGTTATGATAACCTTTGCAGTTTACGTCTGTCTTATGCTATAATTTTTTACAGTTTCACCAAATGTGCTTAGTTATTCCAAGGTTTAAATGTCGCAAATAAATTTAACACTAAGGGCTACTGTTTTGATTTATAGGAAGAATTTATGTATGTGATTAAAAACTTACGTCAGATGGAAACTTACATATACTTGCTCTGTGTAACTTCTGTTTGGCGGGACATGTTGGTGTCGTAAAATCAGAAAATACTTAACACACAAGTTCGAAAGTTATGGTTTATGCCGTATTGAAACTGGCGTTCACCAAGAAAGGAATTGATTTGAAATATTATAGATTTCTTATAAATGAGAATGAAAAAAAAAATACCATCAAATATTTTATGACGAAGACCAATGTTTGGCTTAGGTCTCTACCGGAACTCTCGACTGAATATTGTTATGAAACTGCACCGCAACAATTTTGTTTTCAGTGAATTCTCTCTCTTACCCCTTTTTCGTTACAGATCATCCATGTTCCACGCTGGCCGGGAGCGATAAAAGTATTCCTCGGGTTCAGTAGGGTGGTTCAGTGGTCAGACTACTCGCATTTTTACCGGAGTAAAACTGGATCGATTTCCGGTATGCTAGCCTCCGGATTATCACAAGTGGGAAACATGCCAGACGACGCCGCTGGTCGGCCGGTTTTCTGGGGATTTCCCACCTCGCCGGATCTCAAGACCTCGATGTTAAGAGCCGCCCAAATCCCCCCCCCCCCCAACACCACTGGAGTTCTGTAACCGTCTCAAGTGGATACAAACATTCACTTATCTCAGGCGGTCGGACAGGGCAATACTCAACCAATGAATTTCAAGAGACGTGTATGCAACTTCTTGTTAAGCCCCGTCAAAAAGTCATCTGACCGAGCAGGCACTCGGTCAAACGTTCCTTTGCAAGAATAGGCGTTTCACGGAACAGGCATTAGGAAGAATATTCAACCAAATGTCTTTTAGGACAAATGACGAGTACCCGTTTCGTCTACCTCGAGCCAATCTGCGGTTCTGAGATACTCAGGTAACGATAAATCCTGTGCCTCATTTACGCAAACTTACAAGAGGCCGATAGATTTGTGCAATACAACCAAATATCGATTAGAATACAATATTAATTAAATATTACAACTGCGAAATAAACGAAAACAATAACAAGTATATCTTATGTGTATCGCGATATTGCGATAATAGCGGTGTTCTTGACATTGCAAAACCGCAGAATTTGCAACAATTATCACACAAATGAAATTCGCATAATCGTAATCGGTAATTTTGTGGTGTCAGTATTCCCAATTTCAGCAATATCGATGTATTTGTTGCTATGGACGGTATCTGTGATGTCAATATTTGAAATATTTTTATGAGCTATATTTCCAAAGTCGATATTTGTGATATGTCGCCTTTTATTTTTCAGCATTTTATATGACGCTATATATCGCTTGAATTTTGATATGTCTAGCACTAATAAAACTATAATTGAACAGAGCACATCGCACAGCATTTAATAGGTGCCTCAGTAGGCCATTTCAGTATTACAGGATCCTCCACGATAATCCTATTTACTTTAACGATAATTTTGCTTTGGTTCTAGCAATAAAGTTAATAAAAAGTTAGACATTAATTTTTATCTTATTAAAGGAACAACGAATCTTGTATGAAATTTATTCTCCGGAATCAAATATTCTTTCTGTTGGGAACTGTACTAATGTCGATATAACACTATGTGATATGACGAGACCAATAAAAATGCGTGTTTCAAGCTGCTAGCAATACCTAGTAGATAAGGAAAGTCAGTTCGGGGACAGGGGATCGGGGATCGGGGGTCGGAGAAACGCCTTTCGCTATCTTGGAAGATGTCTCAACAGGCGGGCATGTTCAAGCTCTATCATTCTGGTCTGTTATCCAAGATGACTCCCTGTTCTCGGACTACTTTCCCTATTTACTGTAATTGGTTGAGACTACAGAATGTGGTTTGATCAAGGAATGTTACCTTTCACATGTGAGGAACTTTCCCTACTGGACACTGTCAGCTACTGTATACATTACAGAACACTAAATCCTGTCTTTGTGGAACATCCCATATACCAGTCACATTGGCAGAACGTGTTAAAACAGCAGTGCTGTGCACATAGCCGGTCTCCTGACGGGAAATCTTAACTCGTTGTACCCACCAAAGTTAATCGGTTTCGATTCCCGGCGGGATAGTCCGGATTTTCGTATGTGGCAAACATGCCGGACGTTGCCTTTGGCCCGTGGGTTTTCTCAGGGGTACTCCCATTTTACGGCCCTTACGTCACGCAGGAGATCCATCTTCACCTTACCAGCACTCAATGCCTCAATGTTAAGCATCGATCAAAACCTCTCAACTGCTCCATTTGACTCTTTGTATGCTGTGCTTGCCCGAAGATGACGATGCTAGGCAGGGAGTCGCCGAAGAGCGCCTTTCACGGCCGAACTACAGAGCACCTAAGAATACGGAGGCAAAATATTCCGCGAATTCCAGCCGCATACGCCACCAAAATGGCGTCACCGGCCAGAAACATGTCGGAAGGCCGTTAGCCAATCATCGCGTTGTAATGTAATCGCCAGCCAGTCAGCAGCTCGAACAACAGCGAATGTTTCGCAGCATGTGATAGCTACGGCCAGCTGTTTAAAGCGTTGGTTAGGTTTCGATATAGCCTACATGCTCACTTGCAGTCCTCCTCTCGTTATTGGCCGTCTGTATGTGTGTGCGAATACATGCTGCTCCATAATTGAGCCAATCGCAATCAAAATTAAGTTCATTCAATACTGATCGCTCGTGACTGGCGGGTAGATAGATAAGACGTGTAACAATTCAAATAATCTAATCACTAAATGGGATATAAGCTGAAATGCTTCGAAGCACAACTTCTCGTGGAATATATTCGCGAAAAACAGGTGGGCTCGTAAGTAATAGCCATTCAGACATACAAATTCGAACTCAAATGAACTGCCACACCACTTCGCCTCTGCGCTGAAAAAATAATGGGAAAATTACCTGACAAGTGTAAAGTAATATTCGCAAACTTGTAGGGGAGACATAGTTTTCCTTACAGGTAAGGTAAAATTACCATACTCTAGAGTAAAATTTACGTACGTGTTAGTGGAAAATGCCATACATAGATGGGAAAATTACCTTACGACGCGTGCATCTCTTCAACATTCTCAACAGCCAAGTGAGGGGACAAGCAGAATAAACAATCCTTTAATACGCTAATATTCACTGACACAGTCATGTTATCGTGGTGTAATGTGTAGCGCATCTGCTTGACATATTAGAGGACTATGGTTTGCGCCCACCTACCAGCAAGTGTCGAGGATTCTAGTGTTGAGGTTTCGATTACTATTCGTCGGAAGATAATGGAAATAAAAAAGTTATCAGTTCAAAGAGTCTCCAGGATATTTTCACATATAATTGTATCGTACAATAAAGTTAATTTTCCCTTACTTGTGTGGGATTATCCCTCCACTTTTGTCAGGTACTTTTTCCACGCGTCCTCGGCAAGGACACGCCCAACGCCAGATGTGCAGCTCATGTCGGGGCCGCTACCTCGTCCTTCGCCCCAATTGGCTGCCGGCCACCTGTCCCGACGACCCGATTCTAATCTCACACACTGCACTTGGTGCTCGGCTGTGCGTCGCCTTCAGGAGGTCGCGGGCTCGATTCCTGGCCTCGGTCATCGGGGGTGGTTTTTCTCTATTAACCTTTTCCAACCACATTCCTTACGAGAGCCGATGCACTTCCTTAATATACAGGATTTTTCAGCTAAGATGAGCTCCACAAATACCCTACGAACCGCTGAAGGTATTGAAATTTTTATTTCTCATTCGTAAATGCCACTACGTGGCCCATAAGTAGAGACCCAAGAATTTCGCGCGTTCATCTCTAGATAAGTTGGAATTCACACACTTGTACGTTCATGTTATTTTTGTAATTGGTCGACGTGTTGTTTGACACCTCCTGGAGATAAATGAGCCAATAACGAACACGCAATAAATTGAGCGCCCAACCGTCGCCTTTTACTACCACAACAATCAACCAATAAACAGTTGGTATCTGTATGAGAATATATACGACTGTGGAGTCTAGCCTACAGGTCATTGCACTCGCGAATTTCTCAGGTCTCTACTCATAAGACATCTACTATGTCTGTTCCGTGATGTAATTATTTACTGAAATAAGGAATATGACTTTGGTTTTTTAAATGGAAATGTACTGATATCTCCTAACAGCATAACATGTTATTAAGCGGAGAGTTCATTCACGTGATTATTTCGAAAACGCGACGAGCACTTTTTGAGATATAAGAGGGTTTTCATAGGTGTCTGCATTTGACTGTAACGTCTCGCGGGGTAGATTACGCCATCCGGCGGGCGATATTGCATTCGTGTGGACTATGAAACAGACACGATTACTCGGTGAATTAATTGTAATAAAACTACGAACATCGAATTGAACACAATGTTATATTTGTTTGTAATATTAACAACACCAAGAAACAACTTTTCGCATGCGTTCGATACCTGTGTTACTGTATCACTAGCGCATGCGTAATCTGTGTGGGAACACTCCGCTGGACACATCCCAGCGAATGACGTAACCTACCCCACCATAGCTACAGTCAAAAGCATACACCTATGAGCACCCCCGTATATCTCAGAAAGTGCTCGTCGAGTTTTCAAAATAGTCATGTACACTGAACTCGCCACTCAATAACATGTTATGCTATTGGGAGAAATCCCATCTGAGAAACCAAAGTTGATATCAATATCTCAGTAAATAATTACATCTCGGAACAGAAACAGACGGTGTCTTACGAGCCCCGTAGTGCCAGTTACGAATTCAGAATCAAAATTACGATACCTTCAGAGGTTCGAAAGATATTTGCGGCGGACATCTTAGCTGAATAAGCCTGTAGTCTATTCGCAGTGTTCTTCGCACTCTTCGAATAAAACTATTTGAAAAATCACTCCAAGTATTACTTTGTCTCGTCTCCACGTCAAATTATAACAAGCTTTTTATACTTTTGTTAACATTGAAGTCAATATGGCACCTTTCGCAGCACGCAGGAGCCAATCATACACAACGCCCGTTCCCAGAGTCTCAAGCAGCAGCCAATCAGAGAATGGCCACGCCCACACCAAAGGAATCTCTTCTGTGTCCTTATCTAATTTGTACACAATCATGCCATACCGTATCATAACCCTCCATTATCTTCATTACTCTTCTGTTTCCATTTTGACGTGAATACGTCTTTAAATTTGCTACCATAGTGGGGAGGCAATACAGAAAACCCGATGATAACCAAATCGGGGGATACAGTTTGACATCGCAGCTCCGAATCTATTGTCTACAATCAAAGTTCAATTACACCATTCGATTGCCAAACAATCAAATAATATGTTACGTTGAGTGAGGATTGTAAAGCATCGCGGACGACGGAGGGGGAGGGGGGGAGAGGGGTAGCAAATTTTTAGTTCGTTTCTCCGCGCCTCATAACTTCCGCGTAGTATAACTTTTGACTAAGAGAAGCTACAACGCTCGTTTAAGTTTCAATCGACAGATCTCATCATGATCAATCGATTGCGTGTAGAAAAACATTTTTGTGCGTGCTTGTGGTGAACTTGTGTGCGTTTAATGTAGAAAATTAAGACAACGTAACAAAATGTTGGCCTATACACGTCGAAAAGCCAAGTGGAAATACAGAAATCTTATACGATTGGAAAAAAGCATCTCAAAAGCAACCCAAAAACCTCATATGATCGAGTGAAGCGGTGCCGGGAACGTAAAATAAACAAGTCGTCCGAACGCGTCTACGTAGACTTACTATTCACGCAAAACAAACGGCCGTGTCCCCAACACAGCCAAACCCATATATACATTTTTTATACTTGGCTTTGTTGTCTGCCGACCATTAGCCGGGAACCTGTTTTTCGTAAAAAGATTACACGAGTTGTTGTACTCCAAAACATTCAAACTCAGATTAAGGCTGTATCCCAATTCGCCGAGAGATACACTCTCGTCCACTCTTGACGTCAAAGAGAGCCCTCTCTGCTGTCACAACACGGAGGAGAGATCGCGAGAGGGAGAGTGAACGACGATGTTCACTAGCTGTTCACGCTCGCGCCTTTTGTGGCAGCCATCTTGTTTCCAAGTCTAACATCGAATGTTCAGATGTAGATTTTTTGTTTTTTTTTGTTTTTGCAGTAGTGTGAGAAATATTACATTTACGTAACATAATTATTACGATTTTGACATGTGTAATACCAAAAATATTCCATACCATACGGAACGTAAAGAATAATGATGTGATTTTGTCCAAGTCTCGTTTAGGTTAGGCGCGGGCACTTGTTTATTTGTCTGAATATATGTCTTTTTAAATACACAAAGCAGTGAAGTTGTTTACGTTTTCATGTTTCACCTTTGAATTGAACTGAATATGAGGTGTAGGTTATAAAAGGAGATGCTGGTAAATTATGTTAGAGAAAGAAAATATATTTGTGACATTCGTTAAAAACATTTGTCCCTTTGCGAGAAAGTTCATGTTGTTGAGTGGTTACGCTTAAAATTTTCTGGAGAGGCGAATCGAAGTACGACGGATTGTTGAGAGTCGCTTTCAATTGACGGACGAAAAAACCGACGGATGACTGACTGACGGACGGCCGATTGACGGGTGCGACGGATGGTTGTGAGCCCAGCTGAAGTCACGGTTGGGAATTATTTGTCATCGTAGGTTTAAGTCGCCACGCCTGGCAGCCCAGATGAGTCAGCTTCAAGCAGTGACGTGTAGTGAGTTTTTTTTTATACAAGATAAGCAATTTCTACTATCAAACGCAACATCCGACTTTACTTACCCTCCACATGCATTTACCTTTTTACAACACCCAACATTAGTTATAAAAACGGAAACGAAATTAATGCAATAATAATTAAACTGCATATTATTTAGAGAGCATATTGTATATCATAAGAAAACGCCAGTTTTCCCGAACACTTTCATCCACTTTCTTAGGTTAAATGTAGGACTGGAGGACGCAAACAGAACGACTGCTTACCCTCGAGCGTGTGCCATGTTGCTTGCGAGTTCGAGTTCGCTCCCGTTTTTTGGAAATAAATACTAGATAGCAGCACTATGCGTGTAAAGTACGGGAGTTACGAAAACTCTATTTCTCAAATCGGAAACGGGAAACTCTGAATTAAATGTGTTTGAAGTTAAGGTGAAAACTATTAAAGGGTCAAACATTTCCAATGTGTATAGGGTAGGCATTGCTTACCTCGCGTCTATGGAATAAACTCCACTGGCTTCAAGTGATGGCGAGCCACGGAACCCTGCACTTACGGCCTTGCTCGCAGGTGGCTGGGAGCCAATGGGTGTAAATATCTGACGACGGCTGGCGTGCCCTTACGTAGCTCGCGTGGACGTGGGCGGGTCTTGTCGCTGCTGGGGAAGAGGTTTCTCCTGCCTGCAGCCGTATTAAGCATGCTCGCGTGGGCAAGACCTCCTCAAAGTCACCCATAAAATTTTTTATTGTCGTCCGGAAATTATGGCCTTGTTCCAAGACGCTCAGTGTTGTGGGGTAGTGTTTTCGCATCTGATATATACCTGACGTGTTATTAATTTTCCCAATTAAAAATTCTGTGCGTAGGATTGTCGCAACGTACCTAATTTGGCGTTCGGTAACGATTCCCTGCTGCTTATTATCGTCTCCGCCTTGATTATAGGAAATACGGGCCCAAAACAGTCATCGTTAATAACATAGCTTAATGGTTGTTGTAATAGGCCCAGCCGCAACAGTTACTCATTTGACAAGGAGGCTGGGGTGGTGATAGTTCAAGACCAGTTCTATCCATGGTTTATGTTTTGTGAATGCCGAGACGGCGATGACGTGGTTCGGAGACTATTATTCACCACTGGATCAACTTGGGCGACATTCTCTTTCGTACCATCGAGGAGGAAGACACTAGATAGGGCTTACAATCGCGTTATTTGAAGTAAGTGCCTGTGGAAACACCAACATAGATATTTTACTACTATAATGAATGAGTTTATGGAACAGATCGGTTTTGAGTCAAAACGATGAGAGTTTTGTGTCCCAAACATATCGATTTATCCTACATATATTTCAGGTACTCATTTAGTTACTTACTAAAACGATTAGAAATATTTAATCCGTGTTTTGCACTGCTTGTGCAAGATTCGTTCTATTTTGTTGATAACAATCAGAGGTAACATGAAAGATATTTCAAAGACAGAGCTAACACAAACAGCACAGGTATATATATAATTATTGCCGAAAACACCATTCGGCAAATAAATGGTGTTAGTGAAGTAGGTTCTAATTAAGTATTTTTAAATCGTTGTTCTAGAACCTCTTAAGAATAATGCAATCTGTAAACATACTTTAAATGCTATCCGGCAAGTCTTAGAAAAAAAACAAAAAGTTTTCTTTGTAAATAAGCTATTTTATTAAAAACTTTGGACACAATGCGATTATTAACTACTTCAATAAAGTGTTTTTATCACAAAATAATCATTACAAACTATTATTTTTGTTTTATTAAACTAGGTGATTATTTTTCGTAATGCGTGTCTGCTGTTGATATTAATCCAGGCACCTACCACCCCTGAAAAAGACTTCAATATTAGAAGATCTTTACAGCATGGAAGTGTACGCTTTTGTCTCCTTACTTGCTCTGTGGTACCATCTATGAATACATGGTACCAAGCCCTGACCATGCGAGGAGTTGAACTACTAAGCGCTAAAGCCATTGGAACTTCAAAGCCTGAATTTCTTTGTGAAGGAATTTCACTTTCTGTGGAAAAGGATACTCTGGTGTAAAACCAACAATTGGCATGGAACGATATGTAGGTCCCCCCGAAGGTTCTCTCTGGTGACCGAGCCATTAAGGTTGGACTAGTGTTGGCAGTTGTTGAGACTCCGCATGCTGGAGGAGACCTGGAGGATCCCCCACTCGTTGACGGGTCGACGACACATTGAGCGACGAGCTCCAGTACTGTCCTCCATTGTCCACCTCACAAAGCGCTGAAACGAACTATTACATTCATCACTGGCCTCTACCGTCAATTTATTAATGTTTTCATAGCCAATGTTCAAATAAAGCACACTTTAAGGAACTCAGGTGTAAATGTCACAGGTGAATCATGCCGATTAACATTTTCGACGTTGAGCCAAGCTTTGTACTGAAATCATTATTTCCAACAGGTTAGAGAAAAGTCACTGGTCCTAACTGCGTATATTTTAACGGGCGCACTGAGTGACACACACCCAGTGAAGTTGTTAACGATGAATGGGAAATAGTTCAATATCTTAACATAGAATAAAAAGTGTTAGGTAACCATTTGTGATATCTTATATCCTTTCTTTGGTTTTCTGACTTTTTTAATGCACCGAAGTGTAAAAATGAGCATATTTGTAAAATATTTACTTTCCTAATAATTTTGCAGATTCACGTGACCGACGCACGAATAAAGTGATGCGGTCCATGGCAATGTTAATTTCACGTAAGGCGGAAGAATACACAACGTGCATACAAGTATATCTCAAGCAGGGCTTACAAAAGTGCTCATTTTACCGTGAATAGCCCATACCTGTGAAGAGGCGAAGATTGTATTGGCTGTTGCACTTTACTTAAGTAAATTCCTTAATTTTCTGCCCATTCATAACCAGCCAGCTGAACGGACGAGTGTCATTTAATGGCCCATTGTGTTGGATTGTGAGGCCGGCTTCACATCCACCTCTAACGTTAGAGGAGACTCGGAAATTTTGTGGAATAATTTGAGGACAAGCTACACTTCAAACACGTGTACATTTGACTTGCTTTTCCAATTGGGTCTCACTTAGCAAAACCACACCCTGGACGAATTCGACGCAATAACTGAACTACAAGAAAAAGAGCACAAAATCCCGCCCTACCTATTCTGGGACAAAACGTAGGCATCAGCCAACAAGCAACTAGTTGAGGCTCTGGTGCATTAAGGATTTTGGCGTCTAGCTGGTTGCCAAATGAATTCACGAAATTTCTGATTGGCCCAGTCAGGTAAGGAGCGGTCTCCCGACAACGGCAGGTGGCCAATAACCGAAGGAAAACTGCTCGCATGCCATAGAACATTGGAGGATAACCTTCGCAAAAAAACAGGTGGCCCTAGTGATTACCGACGAACTTTAGAATAATGTTCAAAACAGTAATACTCATCAAACAAATATTTGAACGAATGTGTTTCCCCGATAATCTAACAATTTTAAACTGGGGCGGAGATTGAAGAGATTTGGGCGGCTCTTGAAGTCGAGGTCTCGAGAGTCGAAGAGGGTGAAGTGAGGTAAGTATGGAGCAGCGCCGTAATGCAAGAGCGGGGGTAACGGGAGATCCCCGAGAAAACTCGCCGACCAGCGGCATTGACCGGCACGATTCCCATATGCAAAAATCCGGCAGCGGCTCCGCCGGGAATCAAACCCGGTTCGCCTTGGTGGAAGGCAAGTAGTCTAACCACTACACCACCGTGGCCCTACGTCAAATAGGATGAACTAGTGTCACTCAACTCTGTAACCTATCCGTGTTCTTCGGCCTATGCGTCGATCGAGTAAAAGGCTGTTTACGATAAAGTGAGCACTTTAGAAATTAACCTTAGAAAATAGTCACTGCCCCTGGATGCATATATTTTAATGGGCGCACTGAGTGACATTCGACCAGTAAAGTTGGCAATAATGGATGTAAATTAATTCCATTTCTTAACTTCGAATAAAAAGAGTTAGGTAACCTTTTGTGATAACTTAAAATTATTTTTTTCACTTTGTGTTTGATTTTAATGTATCGAAGTGTAAAAATGAGCAGATTTGTAAAGTATTTCCTTTCTTAATAATTTCAGAGTTTCAATTTACCGACGCATGAATAAAGTGATGAGACACATGACAATGTTAATTTTATATATGGCGGAGGAATACACAACGTGTATACGAATAGATTTTAAGTAAGGCTTTCAAATGTGCTCATTTTATTGTGAACAGCCTATAACAACGCGACATGGCCGGAAACACAAACTGTGGCGCAGCGACTGGTGAAGGGGGGGTGGGGGCAGGGGTCAATCGTCCTTCCCTGCTGGTAGTTACATAGGCCTCCAAGAGGAGGTGGCGTGGTATATTTTAAACATTAAAACAATACGTAAAGTTACGTGAATCTCACGAATTAATTTGCCAGCATACTTCTCAGTCCTTCATGTACTCAGACCAAAGTTATTTATTTAGTAGCTGTTGCCATAGGTTCGACTTTGTTGCGTCTAATACGATCACATTACTGATTTCCGTCTATTAATGGCTCGAAAGTTGAACAGATCGTGTGGAAACTGGTGATCCAATCATAAAAGGAAATCTAGAGTACGCATGCTTGAAGTTTAGCCTACCACCTAAAGAATGTGAGAAATTTACGAACCTCTAGCAATAAGTTACTTAATATTCTTCGGCAATCGTGGCTACAGAAAGTTATCTAGTCATCTCGCATTCCACAAAAAAAAAAACTGCAGTGAGAGATGATACAGTAGTTCTTAATCTCAGGTTTATAAAAGAGAAACGATTACTATTTACAAAATAATATCACTTGAATTTTCATATTGAACACTGTGCCAGCACTCAGAATGTAATATTTCTGGGACATCTTGATATCACCAGGAACAACATAAATGCTAGAAGAAAGGTTGTATATTTCACAGAAAAAATAAAAAGAAAAGGAAATACGCTGATATTAAATTATTTACGTGAATGTCTAGCTGAGGGTGATTTGGTCGCCACTGAGCCTAAGGCAGTGTTGCACTCCTCACCCAAACATTTTATTCTACTTATACGGGAATCCTCACTCTACTCTATACAAAAATTATTTCAATGGATAGGAATTTTGTAAGTGTGGTTTTTAATTCTTTATTCAGGCAGAATTTTTTTCCCCGTTTTCGCGGCTAATGATAATAAATGCAGACAAGGCCATATTTATTTTTAAATACATACAGCCGTATAAGCTGAAATGCTTGTATACGCGCCATTCCTAAAATTAGATACTTACAAACTTAAAACACATAAATTAATATAGCCTACTACAGTACAACTTCTTCGCTAAATTTGAAAGAGATCTGTTAATTGTTTCCCGATATACGGCATAAAACCTATATTATTTAATGTGGGGCTATCTTAAAAATGGCGGAGAAGTGAGGCTTTGCAGAGACAATTTTGTTGGGTACAACTAATACTGGCAGTATACTAAGTTCCGTTGAAATTTATTTTGCAGTTTCGTAGTTAAACATTCGGAGCTCAAATGTTTATATGGCCGCCATTTTGAAAATATTTACGTCTGACCTATTCAAAATTTATCATTTTACATAGCCTGCCAAAGCGTCTGACATACTTAAAAACATATTTGTGCATATCAACTGCGGCATGTAGTACTTCATCATCAAATTTGGTAGGAATATGTCAAGTGTTTCCCGAGAAATTACACAAGAGCTTGATTAATTCATGTAGTGCTATCTTACAAAATGGCGGGAAAAAGTTTTATTTTTTGACGTATAGCGTACAAGATTTGTTTGAATTTCGTCATATGGTATGGTAGTTAAACCAAATAAACCTAAGATATTGATATGGCCACCTTTTTAAAAATAAGTTCCTAATAAAGTTTAATTACTTAAATTTAGCTTGCCTAACACTGTATTTCTTACGTGCCAAGTTTGGTGAAAATTGGTTGAGTAATTTTCGAGATATAATGTTAAAGATTTATTTTTTACATACGGCTTTATCTTTCAAAACGGCCCACAAAAGTGGTTGTGTTTAGCTTCCTTATATGATGCTTGTAAGACACAACCGTCAGTGTAAACAAGTTGGTTAAAATTGGCCAAATGGTATGATAGTTATACTAAATATACTTAAAATATTTGTATGATCACCGTTCTGAAAATAAGTGCAAAATAAAGTTAATTTAGTTATATTTACTTGACCTATAATGGCGTTACTTACTTGCCAAATTTGAAGAAAATTGGTTTTGTAGTTTTCGAGATATTACATAAACGCTCTATTTTTTTTCACGTGGCGCTTTTTTCCGGAATTGCGGATAAACAACAATATTCGCCTCTGAATTTTATGCCTATAACATGCGCTGTCAGCAAACACAATTTGGTTAAAATCGGCTAAGTGTTTGGCGTGGTCGAAAACTATAAAATGTCAGGCGTCCGAGTTTGGTGAAATCCGGTTAACGCGTTCAAAAAGTGAAAAAAAGGGGGGAGGGGAGGACACACACACGCACACACAAAGTAACGTGATCTCATAAGCATTTCTTCGCTTCGGAAAGTAAGTTAAAAAAAACGGCAACTGACTGTCGGACAAAAGCGCGAACGTTTCTAGATTCTTAATATTTTCAGCGGCGGCTATAAAGTTCAAGAACGGCAGTTATTTTGAAAAGATAACGCAGACGTGTTTCTGTATTTTAAAGCAAGTTCTTGTTTTCCGTTTCAAGAAGTAATAAAATTACCTCTTAATTGCAAGTTCCACTTCGCTACATTTTTTTTTTTTTTTAGGCGCCTGCGTGAGCATGAAACGCTAAAAATTTCAAAACTGAGAACGAGTATAACATTTCGCTATTAAGCTTCAGGACATTCCGTCGTGGAAACCTGTTGACTTTAAGAGCGACTGGGATGTAATAAAACAATTAACGACTTGAGATGCTTTCGAGATGAATTAAATAGTAAAACTCGGCACATAATAGTTATATAACACCACAGAGTAGGTGAGTATCCAGAGACGAAATTACCCTAGTAATCGGAAATTGGTAGGAACAGGAAAATTTCGCGTTTTGCACGCCGTGTAGGATAGACTCACTGTCCTAAGTATTCTGGAGGTTCAGCTTTACTGTCATTGGTTGTTGCCCCAGTGTGTAGTCTTACCTCAGACCAAGTGGCAGAGGATTCGGTAGTTGTTTCCTTGCAGGTATTTTATTGGGTCGTTCAGCTGGGCGTGTCTAATTAAACTGCGATCCAATCGCAAACATTAAGTGAATACACATGTTGTACTAAAATGAATTAGTGAAATTTTCCAGTACCTATAAATTGCTCGCCGCCTGCTAACTAGTATTATTCCGAAATTATTGTAGCAGTTAAATTTTCACCAGCAGAGTGTACCGAAACGCGGAATGAAATTGAATTAAGTGAAGTGGGGAGGTTTCGGTGGCTATAAACAAATGGTTATTGAAAGCCGATGAGGGTAGAAATGGGGTGGAAGTGGAGCTGCGCCGTAATGCAAGGACAGAGGAAATGGGAGATCCCCGAGGAAACCCGTCGACCGGCGGCATCGCCCGGCACGATTCCCACGTTCCAAAATCCGGGAGCGACCGCCTCCGGGAATCGAATCCGGGTCGTCTTGGTGGGAGGCGAGCGCCTACCTCGGCCAAGAAGCTGAGTTGAGTTTTCGAGACAAAAGTAAACAAGATTTAATTATATTACTGTTCACACTGCGTAACAGTAGAGAATGCATATACTCCATTCATGGTTACTTCCAACTTTTCTGAAGTCCTGTCAGTTTAAGTTCTACTTCCAGGATATTCCTCCGCCTCATGCAAACAGAACTTAACCAAGTTATAAAAACTACACAAGAGGAACAACAAAACACATTAGTGAGAACTAATTTTGCATTAGAACTATTTCTTTCTAGGCATTACCAACACACCTTTTTTCTCACATTTTTATCATCGTTATTTGTATATGAAATATCATGGCTTATAGACTGAATACGTAAAATTAATGTAATAGATGTTATATTTAGAAAACAACCAAATTCGTCATGCATGGGGTGATTTTTCGACGGCTTGTTTCAAAAAGTGCGAAGAAATCGCGATTAGACTATACTATTTGTTTACTATCAGCATAGTCGCATCGAACATGCCGGCAGGTATGTTATCTGCCGATGCTTGAGTATGTACACGCTGGCATCAAAGTGGCCACGCGATCATTTTATTTCTGCACGTGTAGTTCCTCTGTGGTAAAAAAAAAAAGTGAAACTAAAATTGGAAAATAATCTTCGCGCAGCTCTGAGGGAGGGAAACCATGTGACACAACTGGTGCTATTCATAAAGGCTGTTGACGATGAAGAGATCGCTTCTGAATTCAACCTAAGAAAAAAAAAGTAACTGCTCCTGCCTCCATATGTATTATGTAAACGGGCGCCCTGGGTGGCATGCACCCAGTAATATTGGTAACGATGGGTGGAAAATAGTTCTATACATTAACATCGATTAAAAAGTGTTATGTAAACACTTGTGATAACTTTAATTATTTAGTTCGTTTTCTGTTTTGGTTTATGCATCGTCGTGTAAAAATGAGCAGATTTGTAAACATCTACTTTTATAATAATTTCACAGTTTCACTTGACCGACGCATGAATAAAGTGATGAGGCCCATGGCAACATTAATTTTACTTAAGGCGGAAGAATACACAGCGTGCAGACAAATAGATATCAAGCAGGTCTGTCATAATTGCTCATTTAACCGTGAATAGCCTATACCAAGCTAATAACATCGCTCTCTAGCATCGCACCGTTAAATACCGCTGACGCGACTGCTGAACTGAACAATTCCACCCCTTCGTGCAGTGGCAATGGACTCGTTCCGACTCGCCCGACACGTTTTAGACTTCCCTGCATTATCTTCTCGTTTGAATTATCCTCTACTCTAGTACTTTGTTCAATCCGTACATAGCATCGTGCAAGTAGAATTGCGACCATCCGAAAGACAAATAACGTGCAGGTTGTATAGCGATACTTATGTGCTTAACACAGAGCCCTAAATTTTCTCATCACAGTTTCTCTGCACTCGCGCGTAGGAGAACTGTCCTTGATGCTTCGAAAAAAAAAAAAAAAAACAAGTTCTCGTTTTTTTCGCTTTGTGTTGGTAACAAACCAACAAGGGAAAACAGTGCACACAAAAAGTGCGCACAAAACCATAATAACGTCGTGAGAAATTGTTAAATTTTTTGTGAACTCATCCATTTTTCGATTTTGGAAGTTTTCGAGACTGCAGCCAGTGTAACGAAAGCATTAATTTTTTTTTATATAAGTTAGTATTCTGTAAATACGTTTCCATGAATGTATTAATCCTATAAATCAGGCTGCAAATATAGAATTGCTACGAAACAAAGTTGAGAACTTAAACAAGTATTTTACACTTTTCTTAATTAATTTAGAAAAGATGTCATGTTTGCTTGGAAGATAAAACTAATCGCACTTAACTAGTCGCACTTTCTAAATACGCATATGGTATTATGGTAGATTTGCCAATAGTTTCTTACGGCGTAGCCTTCGCCGCAGAATATCGATACTAAAAGAATATCGATATTAAAATCCCTTAATATCTTAAACACATAGCTAAAAACCGTAATTATACAGAACAATTGAAAGTGTCCTCGGGCATCACATGCAATAACGAGTCAACAAACGCAAAACTAAATGATAATGGCAGGCATAAAACAAAGAAGACTATACACAATACCAAACATTACAATGAATAACTACGAATGTGAGAACCCGTGCAGCATGGTCTCCCATACTTTATGTTGATATTTGCAGGATTCCCCCTCTTCCTGGCTACTACGGTGACGAAAAACCATCTGTCCGTCTGAATGGCATGCTCAGGACGCAGTAGAAAACTTTGTGATTGCCGTTCACAGAGCCACAGCGTACAGAGAAAGAAGATGCCTAATCATTAGAGATGATGGATGGTTTATCGCGGGAAAAGTTGACTGTCTGCTAGCAGCCAACGTACTGTACATACGTCCGACAGTTCTTTCCTTATTGGCTGTCATACGTGTATGAAATTACTACCCCATTTCACTGTTGCAACGAGATTCTGATACTATAAGGCAGCACGTTCGTGATTGGTCTGCAAACAACTTAGTCGACGCAAAACCTTGTTCATCCGAGCATGAAAGAATTAACAAGTTAGAGTGGTATAGAAGATATGTTGGCTCAAAAAAATTTCACGATTTTCCATCATCTCTACCAATCATAAATGTCAAACGAAGTTAGCTTTGAAGAACGTCTAGCATGGGGAAAAAAATACTGGTCCTATTAATCATCGAGTTATAGTGAAATTACCTTACGTTCAGGATGGTCTTTTAAGGCGCTTTGTTTTCTTATGTTCGGGAACCCCAGACAATGTTGCACCCTGGGGAGTTTACGGAGGACTCTTTCGCCCGCGCAAATCAGGAACCAAAATCGTTATACTGCGTTTTCCACGCGCCGCATTCTCAAAGTTTACTATCGGAAAGTAACGCGCAAAAAAAAAAAAAAAAACTGATCTCCCGTCCGGTTTTCATAACGTTCCACGCCTCGAAAAACGAGTTCATAAACTTGCATTGACCGGTCGAAGTTACGTGAAAGGAAATATCGCGAAGTGTTTTAAAGTCGCGGACGTCAATGCCATTCGAGGAGCCTTTGAAATACGCTAACGGCCGAGGACACGAGCGTCTACGTGAAGTTTCGAACACGTATATGGGATTCAGCTACCCGTCATTGCCCTTGCGAAGTACATCGCGACCGTACGACATATGCCTAGTAAGGTCCAGAAAATTATGACACTGTTATTTCTTCCTGTGTGCTGGACGGGGGTCAGGAAGACGTATTTATCAAGGAACTGCAATAGCATTCGCCTTGAAAGGAAAAACTACTTAGGAAAACCTCCACCCCTTTTCCAACCTTGTAGTCGAACCCTCAACCTCCCGAATACGAGTTAAATCTTTCAGGCACACATAAAAATGTAGTTTTAGGCGTTGGATCGATTCAATTTTTTTGTTGGGAACTATGCCAGTAAAAGTATATCGTTCTCTCATACGTTGGAACCAATACAAATTTGAGTTCGATGTTACTGTTACAGAGTATATAGGTTGATAAATCGTTTTTTATAGCACTTCAGCACAGATCTATTTTCGTTATTGACGTGTTACGCGTCTTAGATATCTGCTCACGAATCACAGGCATACGGTATCGGCGTAACCTAATTCTGATTGGCCAGTCATGTAGGAAAATGTCTTCTCACGCAGACACGCTACCAATACGCAAGATAAGACTACTAGTGTGCTCGTATGTTGTTGAATTACCGTTAGGGACACCTGAATTTCTCGAAAATATTTCACTTCCAGTTGTATTTCACAACACTTTAGCTCCGATCCACTTTCATGATTGGATCGTTCCCGTGTCATGCGTCTTAGGTGTATGCCTGCGGATCACAGACTCACAGTATCGGAGTTACATAATCCTGATTTGCCAGTTAAGTAGGAGAAGAAGATCTCACAAAGACACGCCGCCAATAGGCAAAATAAATCTGTTGGTACGCTCGTAGGGTATTCAAATCTAGCAAGTGAGGAAATTTTTGTTTCGCAAAATTCGGGTATTCCTATAGATAAGTTCTCAGAGACGAAATAGCATGGCGGTTTCTTTGCTGTACCTGATTTTGCCACTGCATCCTGCGAGAGGTTCCCTATTGGTTTGGCTGCTACTGGCTGATTGGCGAGCGGCATTCCGATATTTCCTGGCATGCGAAGGTATTTTGCTGTCGTGTGCGGCTGGGATACGCATCTTTATTCTCAAGTACGGCGTGCCCATCGAACGGCTACCTTGGAGTTGAGTTGAGTTGAGAGATTTGAACGGCCCTTGACAACGAGGTCTTGAGAGCCGATGGGGGTGGAAAAAAATGTGATAATGGTGCAGCGCCGGAATGCAACGGTGGGGGAAACGGGAGATCCCCGAGAAAACACGCTGACCAGAGGCATCGTCCGGCACGATTACTACTTGTGGAAATCCGGGGGGGGGGGGGGGAGGACTCGACCTGGTTCTCCTTGGTGGGAGGCGAGCAGGCTAACCGCTCAGCCATCGCGACCCCGGCTACCTTGGAACACTTCGCTGGGCGATGAGGGTTGTGGAAGGAAGAGGACGGCACCTCGGGAGATGTTCCCGAGGGGTCAGCTGCCCCAAACATAGTCATCTGCCCGACGGCGGCCTTCGTTCAGCTGCGGAGCCACCGGCGAGTAGAGGACGCCGTTCGCTTTTTAACTCACGGCCTTCTTACTGCTTGGACACGCTGGCCAGTTGCCACACACGCACAGGGGCTCATGCCAACCTACAACAAAAATATGACAATATTTATGTTAATTTGGGGCTCGGTTAAGAATAAGTACATAATAAGGAACTGAAAGGAAATGTTTGTTAATAATTACAAAAACTACCCGACAGACGCTCTCAAAGGCAAAATTTTGTTGCTGGTAAAAGAAAAATTAACTTTTCTTTGAAGTCAATATTTCTAACCTCTAAAATATTTGTTTATTCAAAAGTCATTTATTGACTGGCCCCAAACATTTATCTGGCTACAATAGCATCTGTGTCGTCCGGAGTAAAGCATTTTGCTTCGACTGCCAAACTACAACTGACATATTCCGCGCATGAGCGCCGGCGTATCGGAAGCGGCCACTTTCTGGTCTGGCCACGACGCCATATTTACCCGTGTTCGTTTCCCTGCACCAGGTTACGAACGAATTCGTAAGGGATATTCTAATGGAATTGGGGATGATTTACACGTTCTCTTTGGTTCCAGAACAAACGTTTTCCGTGAGGATTTGGCGCGTGGTTACCACATGTAAGATTTGTCACATGCGCGCGCTCAGGTCAAAGGAGCAAGGTGGTTCAGTGGTAACACACTCAATTCGCATTCAAGAGAACTGGATTCGATTCCTAGTCAGGCCATCCTCATTTCGGTTTTTCAATAATTATACGAAATGGCTCCGGTAACAAAGGCACTGGGCCATTCCTTTCCCAGCCCTGCTGTTGACGATAGGATGGACCATTTCTACTAAATCCGAACTCCGTAAAACACTTTTGTAAACCTCTCTATAGGCTGTTCACGTTAAAGGGCAGCTATGAGTTTTTAAAAATGATATTAATCGAGGGATGAGATTTACCACAGCTTGCGCCTTACACCCCCCCCCCCCAAAGGTCACTACCCTTGCCGGACACTTGGGGCAAAGTCCTCACTGGGTTACTAACACGTGTCAAACTAACACATACCTCTCATGGTATTTGGAGACCCGGGAATTTCGTGGGTACATTACACAACAAGCTAGACTCCACAATCCTTTGTGTAGTTGAGACTCAGTTAGTTCATTGGCTGTCGTACCAGTTTAACCTCTGGCCAGATAACACGGGATTCGGTCATTGCTTTCCTTAAGTGTCCTTTATTAGCCAAAAGTCGTTCGGGGCGTGTCTCACAAATTGTGGTCTAATAGAAGCGAAACTTCGTCAGCATGAAACATGCACGACAGCCAATAAGGAAAGAAAACTGTCATATATGTGTACAGTGCGTTGAATCCTAGCAAACAGTCAACTTTTCCCGATAAAGTCCTAAATGTACTCGCGGAAAATTTCCGGGTCTTCAATTATAGTGCGAAATGACAGGGTCTCTAACTATTGGTCGTGTTATTGGCAAATTCATTCCTCTGAGCAAGTTCGCACCCTTCACTTTCACAACAACAAGCCACGTCATCAGCGTGCTTGTTAATGGATGAGCCGCTCTGCAAAGGTTAAAACGCTAATGCTTTTGGCTCTCAAACGTTGTCGCCAATAGCGCTCGCGGATTTGGCAAGAACCTCTCTGAAGTGGCACCGATTACGTGACAGGCGTAGGCCGAGTGAAAGGTGTCAATTGGGTGCGTAAATTTACTTTAAAGCGTCGTAAAACATGTTGAGATATTGGAAAATATTACTACCGAGTTTTATTCGACTTGAAAAACATGCACGTTGTGCTACTTCGTATATAGTAGGAAAATAAAATAAACTGGAACTTACGCTGTTTACGGTAAAGTGAACACTTTTGACGCCCTAGTTACTTATTCCTTTCAGTCTTACTTTATCCTTTAACCACCTTTTAAAATAAATATTGTCACATAGGTAATAAACACAGTGAGTATATTCCACTGCTCTCGGAAGTTAACGTCTAAGGCTACAATAAAATAAAATTATCGACTATTCAACCAAATGAGAGAACTTTCTAAAGTGCTCGCTTTGCCGTGAATAGCCTATAACAGTAAGTTCCCTATGTCCACAACAGTAAAACATTCAGTTGGAGGCCACGGTGGCTGAGCGGTTAGCCTGCTCGCCTCCCACCAAGGCGATCCGGGTTCAATCCCCGGCCGGGTCACTCAGGATAGTCCCGGACGATGCCGTTGGTCGGCGGGTTTTCTCGGGGATCTCCTGTTCCCCCGCCCTTTCATTCCGGTGCCGCTCCATACTCATCTCAATCACCCTCATCGGCTCTCAAGACCAAATCTCTTCACTCATTTGCTTCTCACTCTCACCTCTCACGAAGTAACACTACTTCGTCATCAGAGAATGCGGATTTCGCAATGTTAAAAGCAAACTCTCTACAATTAGAGTACTCCAAAATTCGCGTTACTATTTGAGGACAGAATAGACTTCGAAAAGTTATACATTTCTACTGGTCTATTTACTGGGCCACAGTTTGCCTGATACGTTCCGGATGTATTTGAACCAACAAGAAACAATCAACACTTGGTAGACTGCACTCGATTGTAGCTTGAGCAAAGATAATTAGAAAATTTCTTTGTTGTTCAGAACATTACTCGCATGATTGTGCTGTCTCACAAGAACACCACAGCGCAGTAACAATAATATTGTTAACGATAGAATGTCTTCTCTTTTGTAGCCACCAAAAGTGACATGAGTGGTTGTAAATCCTTTTATAAGATAAAGGACATTTGATTGGGGCAATAATAGCTCGGCTCTCCATTGGTTGATGACCGACGAATAATGAACGCTGTAAAATACACGGTAGTGGCCTGTGTGGTATGGACCAATAGGAAGATGGTGAGTTCTAACACAGACACCAACAGAACCGGTATTCTTGCAGTAGTGGATATAGATGACTCACTTCTAATTTGTATTAAGCACCAGTAAATGTGTGCAGACCTCAATGTGTTAACGATAGAATAGCCTAATCTCGTCCAACAAAGTCGAAAGGAAAATGGCACCTGACTTCTGAGGAAGTCAAGAAACAAATGACCCCACCAGAATATATAGAGGTCGTGAAGCCAGAAAATAACGCGAATTTTGCAGGAGTCTACATATAACTAAGTTTAATTCAGGTGACGCGATATTACGTCGAAATATCTCTAAGTATTAAAAGAATTTTGAATCAAACGAGATACTCGTGATGAAAATTAAATTACGGCGCATTGTTATTTCTTGCGTGATAAATTGTCCTTATACAGCTAGCGGAGCGCGAGATGCAAGTAAATAATTCACAGCCACTTAGCGAGTCACCCACCACGCAAGGACAGGTTTGTTTAACGGTGTCCGCTGAGTTGCTCGAAAAAGAAGTTAAAACGACACGTCCGCGCGTGATACTTGTTAAACGCGTAAATTTAATGGCTGCTTATTTGGTCTTTTTAAGTGAAACAATTTAGGAGTAAAGAAGAATTACATTTCAAGTTTAAACATTTCGGTCGTTTCTTTTAACATGCTAAGCTGAGTGTACGATGCGTAAAAAGTGCATTTCACCAATTAAAATTTATTCTCCGTGTTACGTTCTTATAAGGTGTTGAGTGACTAATAGATTATTTGTTTCAAAATAATCTGTACTTGAATATTTTGTACTCGCCTGTATAAGTAATGTCTTCCTGCTTACACTGTTGGTACAAGTTTACTCGCATTAGTTGAGTGAGTCGTCTACAGCAGCCACTGAGGCAACACTAATTAAATTGGTTCGTGTATTTCCTCTCGATATCCTCTTGTTCAATTTTCACAGGACACGGTCCTATTGAATGTTCACGATTAATCGATTTGGAAGCCCTATTCAGTATATACGTTTCTTATCATTTCGTTTCCTTCTGCTACACGGAATATTAATGTCATCACCGGCCCGATCCCTTTAGTCGTGCACCACCCAAGTAAAACCTTGAAATTGTTAGGAATGGAAACATGTAACTATAGGCTATTCTCGGTTAAGTGAGCACTTTTGAAAGCCTTCTCATTTTAAATAATAGTCAATATATATTTTTCATTTTAGCCTTAGACGTTAACTTCTGAACGTGGCGTAATATACGCTCTGTGTTTATTACTTACAAAGCAATATTTATCTAAAAAAGTGGTTGAAGGATAAAAAATTGCCGAAAGTAAAAAAGGAACTAGGGCCTCAAAAGTGCTAAACTTTACCGTAAACTGCCTATAATTTGTAAATTCGCAATCTAACGTTTACAAAACAAGAAGAACTGACTTATTTGGCCACATATTTCAAAATTACATCGCAATACAAGCAACACGACTGTAAGTCTTAAGACCAATTGTGATGTTCGCTTTCCTATGCCTCACTGGTTTTTGGTTTTCAGCGAGACATGCATATCTACGTTGTCACATCAGTGGATAATTTTAAAAAAAAGTCACAACAATGATCCTGTACAAAAAGAAGTGAGTTGGCAGCTATGAAGATATCAGTTCTCGACACTCTACTGCTTTCTTCGCCTTCTAATATAACATGTTAAAAATTTAATCTACCCTATATAATTGACTTTATTCCTAACCCACATCACACTATGCTAATCATTATAAATAAATTTATATTTAAACTGAGTTTCTATAACAATTGCGGACCGCGGTGCCTGAGTGGTTAGGCCGCTCGCCTCCCACCAACGCGAAACAGGTTCAATCCCCGGCCGGGTCATCGGATTTTTGCATGTGTGAATCGTACTGGACGATGTTGCTGGTCGGCGGATTATCTCCCGTTTCCCCCACCCCTTCATTTCGACGTCGCTCCCTACTCGCCTCGATCACCCTCATCGGCTCTCAAGACCTCGATGTTAAAGAGCCGCCCAAATCTCTTCACTTCACTTCTACGACGATTCTAACGAAGGTTATATTGAAATGGTATATTCTATTTAGTACAATACAGCCATTACTGAAAATGGCCAGTCAAACTAGTATTTTTTAATTCTCTACCAACTTAAATAGAAGTTTACACGCCAGTGTATATTGTAGCATCTAGGCCTGTGTGGCTATGGGTAGAGATTTCTATGACTTACTGTGAAGAGCCCTTACTATACCTAGCGATTGTCCAAGCCGTCACTAATGGAACGGCGATTTAACTGTTTACCAATCAAAAACAGAATTTAAACGCTACTGTATTAATACAAGCATTCAATTAAAATATTTTACGGTGAAATTTACTGTTAATGACCCGTAGAGCTATTATATAATGCTTGAATAAAAAACCAGAAAAATATATTAAAATATATTCGAACGTATTTGGTTTTTAACGGCAAAACAAAAGTTCATGGCGTTGCATGCGAAAATTCGAGCGTAGGTCTGAAAGTTTAAATATTTTACAGATTCGTCTTTGAGCCCGAGTTATCCTTATTTGGTTTACAAACATGATTTTTATGAAGGTATCAGAAGAATCTGCGAATTTTTTATTTGTTTGTGACAGCCTTTACTTGAAAAAATTTTTACGCAAATTTAGCTTTTGAGAATGTACTACAGTTTATTTGATACGCACTGGACAATTCCGAGATTTTTTTTCTTAGTCAAGGTTTAATTCTGTATGACTACCTTTTTTTCTGTAAGAAGGGGCCACGGTGGCTGAGTGGTTGTGTCATTTATCAAAAAAATGTTTTCAAGTTCTGGAACATAACCAACAAGTAATTTTCCGTAATTTCGAGCATGAAAACACACAGCCTGGTAAACGAGAAACAATGAAAGACACAGCTGATTTGAACTTCTGTGTAGATTGAAATTTTCAATAGTTGCACTCTTCTGCGCCTGCGGAACTACATGCCGGTCCAGTGTAGTGCGTAAAGGCGACAACGCATTGGATGCGCCAGCTGGCGTCCCTCTTAGCGCTAAAATAAGTCTCTGCCACAGCCGCAAAAACAGAGGAGAATATGTGTAGGGGCGTCCATGTAGAATACTGTAACTTGTCCCAAACGCCGAGAAATTTTTCCGCGATAAATCAGGGGATCTAATCATAGGTTATCACCTCTTGCAGACCTGTGGTTATTTTTCCACTCGAGTTATGGCCTCTGCGATTATGGCAATGGGAAAACATGGATTTATGGAGGGACGAAGGGGGGGGGGGGCGAGGTTCCCGCTACCTTTACAATGACGTCACATGGCTCACGGGCAGTCCTAAATTGCCCATTTGCTTCCACTCCCATTCACTTTCGCCTGCCGCGTGGGCGGGCGAGTTATTCAAGTTCTTGGGACACCCCTGACAAAAACGGAAAACGACGCTTTGGCGAGCTGCGATTAAAACTTGTTTCCGAGAACCGTCACGACAAGTATTTATTGATTTAATCGATTCAGTCGTTTTATTGCCCGCTGAGAGAGTCATATTGTCGTGCCTTCGGGGCGGTTGTAGGGGGGAAAAAAATTCGCGCTGCACTAAGTGGAATGGATACGATGTCTGTACGTGTTCATTTTTATTGTCGTTTCACCGACGAGCTTAACAACTTGTTTTTGCCAGCCCTGCGCCGGAGATAAATGACCAACTGTTTCTGTCTTCGGTGTTTCCTATTATTTAACTTGCAGATTTGTTTGCTGACAATATTATTAACGTGTAGTTTCATAAGGCAGTTTCACAATTTTATGATAAAATTACTCGAGTAATATTTGTTTCGTTGTTTTGGTGGTAGGCTGACAGCTAAGTTGATCCTACCATTATGTAATTAATATTAAAAAGAAATGAAATTTCTATACGTGTAAGAACATGGATGTCATTTTGTTACAGTGCGATTTGTGATTCCTAGGCGTTTAAAATGACTATTACCTGTGATTACATATCGGAAAAGGTGAACGTTAAACTATTATTATGTGAAATTATAGCCTATGGCATGTCAGGAATTTTTCATTAGTTTGCGTTATTTGGCTCGTTTATACTTTACAGAATGCAGATAACGTAGATGTTTACGAATTAATCCGACTCCTTGCTGTTGCTTACAAGGAGTGGACCACCATGAAAGATGTATGTATAACATTTATTACTACACGGTAATATTGTCAGAACTATCGCATCGTGCCTTGTTTTTTTTTTATTGAAGATATTTATGACCTCAGAACATGATGTAGAAACTAGGTAATCCTATGTAAATTACTTAACTGGATGAACAAATAAGTGTTTCACATCATGCACAGTAATGAGAAGGAAAATGCAAATTTGAAAACGTTACTCACAATTTTGCACGCAATGGATTGCACGAACTAACACCCATGTTCACTCTTGAAACTAAAGGTTTAAAACGAGCGCTGGAGTTTTTTACATGTTCTTCATAGCCGGTGTCTCATTTGATTGTTCCATAACTATAGTCTATTCGTGGTTTCTCAACACATTTTGAATCAAACCTTTTAATAATCACCCCATGTATGAAGTGTATAGTTATTTCCTAAATATCCCATGTATCACAAGCGTTTTATAGTGTGTTTACATAAAAATTACCTTTTTTTTTGTTAAATTTTAATATTCTTTGTATTTTATTTGTAAATTATAAATCTTCATTTATAAATAATGTGAACGAAAACAGTGAGAAAATATGTGTGTTGGTAAAGCCTGGTAATAAATTGTTCTTATTACAACCGAGTGAGTACGAATGCAGTGCGTTTTCCTCCGGTGTAATTTTACAGACTTAGTTAAGCTTAGCTTGCACGAGGCGGAGGAACATCCTGGAAGTAAATCTTTAGCTGGGCTTCAAAAAATTGCGATGTAATCGTGAATGAATTACACACAGGTACTAAACGACGCCTCCTTCAGCCACTTTAAATAAATGTTTTTTTTTTTATTGTTCGTACTTAACCAGCAACCTGAAATGACGCCAGTACCTACGACTTCTGGAAACGCAACGCAGTAGTGCCACTACATCATCTATTTTTACCTTTGCCCACAATTAGGCACGCGCGTGTTATTAGTCACCGGCAACTGTCGACTCTTCGATTTGACAGTAGCCGAAACTAGAGCGAGGTCCCCGAATCGAAGTTCAAACCTGTTTACACGAGCGTAGGCTGCGCAATTTCGAATGGGTGAGCTGTGTTTGTTCTATTATGGTCAGGGTTAATTAATGTAAAGCTCCCTTACACAATAAAGTGTATATAATTCCTTTTAAAACTTATACTCCTACCCCTCCTTCCGGGGCGGGGGTTGAGGTTTAAATGCGATGGCGTCGGTCTGCACTAGAATTTAAGTTTCGACCTATAAGTTTCATGTAAAACTTACCTTCAGTGTGCAGTCAGAATATAGTCCATTCCAGGTTACATCACACTTTCCTGAAGCCCTGCTTAAGATCTACTTCCAGGATATCCCTCCGCCTAGTGCAGACTAAGTTTAACTAAGTCTGGAAAGTTACACCAGAGGACAAGGCACCGCATTCCTACGCTCTCGGCTGTAATAATATTTTGCGTAAGAACTATTTCCTACTAGGCGTTACCAACACACATGCTTTCTCAAAATTTTTATTGATATTATATATAAATGAAGCATTATAATCTATAAATAAAATACTAAGAATATTCCAATTTAAAAAAAAAAGGCAATTTTTATGTTAACACAAGTATAAAACGCGTTTGATAGATGGTATATTTAGGAAGTAACTAAACACGTCATACATGGTGTGATTTTTCAAAGGTTAGATTCAAAAAAGCGCGAAGAAACCACGAATGTGCTATATACACGACGTGCATAGACTACAAGTAGACGTTGGACAGGGTTTTCCAAAGTGCAACTGAGTTGACGGTGGAGTAGCGTATTGCAGCTCGCCAGGGCTACACGTCGCGGCTGCCCGCACAATGTCTGCAGTAATAACCCGCCCTTACATTCCGCACACGCCGCGGCGGCTCCATGAACCGCGCTTCGTCGCCGGAGGCTCGGCAATCATCGCGGTCCCTCCTGCCTCCCGACATACATATACATTTTTTTTTTTCATCCCGGCACGACGTACAAGTTATGGGTTTCGCGTCGAGCTGCCCACAGCAGGCTGATGACGCTCCCCGCTTCCCCCCTTCCGCCTCCTCCGTTACAAGCCGCTCGAATTGTCCGTGTCACGAGACTGTTTGCTTCCTTCCGGTTAACCCTTTCAGGCCTACTTTAATTGAAAGTTTCAGGCGTTGCAAACAAAAAATTGTATGATGAGTGCAGAACTTAAGTCGGTACATCACTTGTTTCGTTGTCACAGTCGAGAACTGCAGAGACCTGCAAAATTCGCGTTATTTTCTGGCTGCGCAATGTACTTCACCGTCCTATAGCCTATATATACATGCTTCCGTAGAAGTCAGGTGCCATTTCCCTTTCGTCTTGGTTGGGCGCGATTGGACTATACTATCGTTAATTGTTTCTTATTGTTTCAAATACGTCCGTGACGCATCGGGCAACCTGTAATCCAGTAATAAAACAAGTAGAAATTTGTATAAACTTTCGAAGTCTATTCCGTCTTCAAATAACATTGGGCTTCGCAGTGTTGGGGACACGTCCTCTTGTTTAGCGTGAATACATCTACGTTGACGCGCTCGGACGCCTTGAAGTTTCACTTATTACGTTCCCGGCATCGCTTCACTAGATCATGTGGGGTTCAATGGGTATCACTGGATTGATTTTGAGATGCTCTTTCCAGCCGTATAGGATTTCTATATTTAGACATGGCTTTTTGGCTAGTGTAGGCCGAAATTGTGTTAAGTTTTCGTATTTTTTTATATTCAATTCGTATAATTTCATCATAACCACGCCACTCAAATGTTTTATACACGCAATCGATTGATCTTGACAAAAGCTGTCGATTGAAATCTAAACGAGCGTCGTAGCTTCTCCTAGTAAAAGTTATACTACGCGGAAGTTATGAGACGCGGTGAAACGAACTCAAAATTCCCCCCCCCCCCCCTTTTTTTCCCCTTCGCGGTTCTTCGCACTTCTCACTCAACTTAACATATAATTTTATCCTTTGGTAATCTAGTGGTGTGGTAGAATTGTGAATGCAGACGAAAGATTTGGAGCTGCAATGCCAAACTGTATCCCCCGATTTTATCATCGGATTTTCTGGATTGCCTCCCACTATGATTGCAAATTTAAAGACGTATTCGCGTCAATAACGCGAATTTTGCAGGTCTCTATAAATTATCTGTAAGGCTATTTGTTCAGCGCCTCATCGCCCCTACGCGCATGGCGTGTAGTATTTCCACCGGTGCGCTGTACTGTGCAAATAACATCTGTAACAGTGGGACTTTATTACTCGCGATGAAAGCCCGCAGATTTAACTGAGTAAAACCTCAAGCACATTTTTTTTTTCCAGCTGTTCTCAACAAATATTTTATGGCAGCTACAAAGGTTTTTTTTTTTGTATTCAGCCAGCTATATTTATTTTATGGCGAACACGATTCTTTTACGGCCACCACAAAATAAATTTTTAGTCGCCACAAAAGTTTAGTGATGACAACTAAAATATTTTGTGTTCATAACAAAAAAAATTCTGCGGTGTGAATATGAACAAAACGCTTTGTAGATTCAACGAAATATATATTTTTTTCAGTGTGGGAAGAAAGAAGTAATCGATGGATACTTTGAATATGAATCACTGAAGATCGCTCTGCAGGAACAACTGTGTATCCACTGATCATTACAGCGATTTAACTTGCGAATAATCAGTGTTTTCTACCAAATTTCAGTGAATCCTTGTACTCCAAAACAAGAGTTCATTCTAACTCATGTGTACATCTAGGTAGTACACCGTGAACTGAAATTTTTTTTAAATTCAATCATAAAACCTTCACTTTCCGTAAAACTATACATGTATTTTTAACGCAAATACTTGCTGTGAAATTTACAGCAATGTTGTCAGCGAATAAGATATTTCGTGCTATGTCTTATCAACTCATTAAAAATTTAATGTTTTTGTATAGGACCACCTGTTTTTCTCGAACCGATTTACGCGGAGGCTAGACTTCAATATTCTATGTTCATACTTGTAGTCTTCATTTGACTATTGGCAGCTGGTCTTTGCGTGAAGACAGTCTGTTACATGAGTGAGCCTATCAGAATTAATTCTGTCCTATACTTACCGTCCGTGATTCGCGAGCCCATAGATAAGCCGCGTAGCAATTAAATTGATCCAACTACGAAATTGGTTTATTAACTAAGATGCTGTGGAACACAACTTTTCCTGAAATCTATTTATCTATAATTGGCAACTAAAATCTTTTCTTTTATTTTATAAACGTTACTGTAAAAATGGGTGCTATCTTACTATCTTTATGTCAGTAAACATCTTACAGATTTGCCTAATAGGAGTTATAAAGGAGCCCACTTGACCATGAAAAATCCATTAAGGCTCCCACTGGCTCTAGAACTGCGTCGCAGAGTATTTGAAATACTCGTTTTCCAAACAAACTATCAAACGCGCGACCAATGTGCTGATCTACGAAAATAACTCACACTTAAGACGAGGGCTGATGAGTACTTTAAAGACGCCACGTACACAGGAACACCATTCCAGAGTACCCCAAAATGGCTAAAAACGGCTTTTTCAAAGCGCTTATCTCAAAATATATGCGACAGATACTTACAAAACTACTGTATTGAACCTTCCTACATACTTTCTACCAATAAAATAATAGGGTCGCCTCTTAAAGTCCCATAAGTACACGCAGTGCGACGAGAACATTGCACGTTAGTTCAGAGCCTTGCGCTTAGTGGCGATGGAGCACTTGAACCGCGTGGCAGTGTCGCCCTTATCGCTCCCGCGCTTTGTGGCCTCAAACGCGGTAAAATGCTCCAGATAGACGAGAACCTTAACCTTATTAACCAAATATATTTCTTTACATATATTTCCTTCAGATAATTTTGAACATACAGATGTTTTCGCTATTTATCTGTATTGTTGAAGTACTATCATTATCGAATTTTTACTACCCGGCCATTTATTATATTCTATTAAAGTTAGAACTGAGGCCTGTTTACATAGATTGTATTCCTAATGACCACGAATGCATTACAAATTTCATATCTCAGTTTATTATGAGTGATCCTAACGAAATCAGGAATCAAAGATAAACTGTGCTGCGCATTTTGCACCCAGGTGACTTTTTTAACAAGGATGGTATGTTTGAATCTATACTTATTCCGTTAACACTATTTTAAACATATGTATTAATTTTTCGGTGTGCATTGGAGAAGTGCCGCAAATATAAACACGTATGAGTAACCGGGACAGACTTTAACATGAGAATCTGACGATGTAAATAATTAGTTTAATCTTCATGCGCGACCTGCCTGATAAACCTGTTAAAAGGCTTTTCCTTACCTGCCAGAAAGAGAGTGTTGTCGATGACGTACGCCATTAAGTTCCTCCCATTAACTCACCATCAGTAGCTGCAAGACGATGTCCGTACTATACTTATCATAAATGATGCAGAATGACACGCAGATCAGAGGAGAATAGATGTTGCCATTTACTTCTGACCACGCGCCAAGCCCGACAGTATTGCCTTTTACGTGATGGACGGGAAATAAAAAGAAACTAAGAGCAAATTATTCGCGAGTTCTTCCCCCCTCCCCCCCTTTTTCGCTTTACGTCCTTCGCTTTACTCGAACGTGCAGTGAAAGTACAAACAAGCGTAACGAACGTGTCGTTAATTGATTCACCTTGGTTTTATCCTGGACGATCTAAATACGCTTGCACTTAATGGTTCACGACGGCATCCCAGCTGTGTCCCGACATGGCATTGAGAATCGATACGAGCTCGAATGGCACAACTCAGTCTATGTAGTCATCAAGAAAATATCTTTGTTCCTTTTTATTTCCATCATTGATTTATACGATACGTACGACAATAAGAAATCAATTTGTTTTAGGCTGACGCTTCTATAATAATTTATTTCGTTTGGCTATCATCAACAGCCCTTTCGTTTTTCAACGTCAACTTAAAAAATATTCAAATAATATCTTGCAGCATTTGAACTGTGTGACAAAGGAAGTCATATCCAGCCAAACGTGACAGAAATTTATGTACGTTCTGGAAAACAAATCAGTTGTTCCCATACGTCAATGATGCGATGCATTGCCTGCTACAGATGCCACAAAAATGTTATTTATGTTCCAAGAAAACTTTCCTCAGAGCTTCAGTTACCCAAACAGTTATTGATTCTGATGATTTATTACGTAATTGTGTTCATCGTAACAGTCAAGCAAGAAATCAATCACTCCAGTTGTATGATCAAAGAACATCGCTGCCGAAGGGCGAATATGCGTGTTTTTCTTATTTGATGCATCAGTGTTGATTGAGGATGGAATTGGAGAGCCTTAGTAAACTTTCAAACGATAGCGGACCAGGAATGTGTTCAAATATTTCCCCAATTTTAGTTATTCTAAGTGGGAGTTTAGTTTCCATTGATGACTCTGAACATAGAAGGCTGTTAGGTTCGTTACAACAGTCATATATGTGGTAAATTCTGTGATGTTTTATAGTGTGAAATGTTTTAGTAGACAGTAACTACTTTGTCTACTAAAAGGAATATTCTTTCGGGAAAAGAAAATGTTCACTCGCACAATTGGATATTAAACTACTAATACCTTATTTTGTATTTCTCAGACTAGCATTTTTATTGAAAGAGTATCCTTTATATCAAGTTGAATACTAATGTACTAATATCGTTATTATGATCTATGAAACGGTCAGGTTAGGGCCCTGTTGTTCAGTAATCAGGTCCTCGTAGGCATCCACCAGAAACCATTTGTTATATTAAAAAAACTATTTCTCACTCTATTTCTCTTGCACGGAGATTTTTTGCATTCATCAGCTTCGAATTAATATTTCCCAAATTCATCTGCCATTATTTTGAAAGCAAATAAATGCAAATATAACACCCATACAACAATGATAAACAATGGCTTGAACAATTTTTCTTCAATAAACACGCGCCAGATTTACCGGTGGTTAGACATCACGATTGGTATGTTTGCGAGGAAGATTTCCTATAGCAAAAAAAAAAAAAAAAACAACTCTTCCCTTTTGAGTTTTGAGTAAGAAATTTCCCCTGCGTAAAATAATACCGGTTTTCTGCTGTAATTTATGTTTTACCACCCCGAGAATCGGCCATAGTTTTTTTTTTTTTTTTTTTTTTCGAATCAGACCTCTACAAAATTACCCACTGTATGACGTGTTTGGTCGTTTCCAAAATATGTCAAATATCTCAATCGTTTTATACTTGCGTTTACATAAAAGTACTTCATTTGTGGTTAAAATGAACTTCTACTTATATTTTGTTATATTTTACTTATATTTTGTTTGCAAGAGGCGGAGAAATATCCTGAAAGCAGAACTTTCGTAGGGCTTCGGAAAAGTTGGAAGTAACCAAGAAAAGTCGGTTGGTGCGCCACCGATCTGGGGTGCAGGAAGCTCTGAGTTCAAACCCCGGGTAAGGTATGGGTGTTAATTTAAGTTAGGTTGCAAGTTAGTCTGTAAGCCGTCTCCTGCTAAGCTTTCTAGCATAAAACCGGGGGACGTTAAAAAGACCTCTTTAATAATAATAATAACAACCAAGAAAGAACTATGTGATGTAGCATAGTAGAGCGGATTTGATATGGCATAAGAGGAAGTAACTGACAAGTTCGCCAGCCTCATCAGTCACAAGGGAATGCCAAAGTTCTGATTTAGTGCTCAGAGGGTGGCACTGCTTGCTGTGCTCAAGGCATACGGAACAACGGCCAATGAGTCACTACCTGTAATTGCGGGTGGCCTATCTATGGATCTGTTGATACGAGGACGACGCTTGATTGCCGAAAGATACAGAATTGGAAGAATGTATAAAGAAGACAAGAAGGAAGTCCAGGCAGGACACCCCATCAAGATGGCAAGAAAGATGGAATAATTATGAGAGAGGGAGAATCGCTTATGAATTGGTTCATAATGTGGAAGAAAGAATGAACAGGAAATGGCTGAAGATGAATCACTACAGGGTACAGCTGTTCACTAGTCATGGGAATTTCAAGGCCAGGCGACATAGTCTTCGGTTGGTCGCTTCTCCTCTATAGATGTAAGCCTATGTGGTGTGGATGTCACCCCCACAACACGTGTTAATGGATTGCTTGAAGACCGAAGACTCAAGAACGTGGCTTCAGGGGGTGGCTGACCAGAGAGGACTGCAGGTGGACTTGGGACAAAGACCTACACAAACTATGGAATGGATTTGAAACTAAAGCAGGCAAAAGATTAGAAGAATTTGACCACTGGCAGCAAGAAAATTCAGATGACCCATGAGTAGAGCCCCGAGTATTTCGCGGATTGAGTTGGCAGCAAGCTAGGCTGCAGAGTCCTCTATACACTCGGGACATTATCTGTTCAGGACTTTTTAGACTCACTCGTAGTACTACTTCTTGACTATTACTGGCTCACAGTGAACTTGGGCGCGTCCAGACAACTGTTGCGCAATCACAAGAGTAGGAGGAAAGAACAAATGTTTGTAGTCTATCTCGCCTCCGATTCAGTTCACGAAATACTCGTGGCTCTACCCAAGAGGCAATATTCTGATAAATGCTTCATGAATGAAGTCAGAATATTGTTGATTGGTGAGGACAGGTTTTACTGAGAAAACCGTCATGAAGCCGTGTAAGATCTAAAGAGAAGAAGGCACTGAATATCAGAAGAGGAGAAAGTGCCGTGGACTGTCTTACTCATCTTAGTATAGTTACAGTGCGGGAGGATGGAGGGTGTGCCGGCCTTCGGGCCGTTAAACTTGCAGGCACGCTCGCACAGAATGACCTGCCTCTGTATATTTGCTTATTCTGTGACCCTACTCCGCAGTTGTCACACAGACACACGGGGTTACGGAAGACAGCATGTGCCGAGCGAAGAAGCGTGTTCCGCGCCGCGAGGAGTTATAGCCGGTTATGGAGCGCGCCGACAAAAAAAAAGGTATCTACCTACGACCGCCACACCACCGCGGATTTCAAAACATGTCGCATTTCATTCCGTGGTACATCTTTGGCTAAACCATCTCCCGCCTATCGCCCCCCCCCCCCAAGACGATAACCAAACACTACGCAAGCGCGGGGTCAACGTATCAAAGCACAGGCATGTCAGTTTGCAGTCAGTTGAAGATACGCTGTGGTGGTCTCCACGCAGTTGAAATAGGCTGTTCACTGTAAAGTGAGCACTTTTGAGGCTCTAGTTACTTTTTCCTTTCAGCCAATTTTTTATCCTTTAACCACCATTTCAAAAGTATATTTAAGTAATAAACATAGTGTGTATATTCCACGACACTCGAAAGTTAACGTCTAAGGTTACATATATATATATATATATATATATCGCTTTACTGTGAATATCCTTTAGGAAATAAAACGAAAGAGTAGGTAATAAAAAGAGCATATAAATACCGGAGAGTCGAAAGGCTAGAGCTACTTTGCGTTTGTTTGTCCTGCCCTTCCTCTTGTTTGGTATGTCCATGACTATAGACTGTTCAAAGTTGAATGAGCACGTTTGAAATCAACCTTTGAAAAAATATGTCACCTTCATGCATATTAACAGGCTCTCTGAGTGAAATGCGCCCTATAAAGTTGGCAACGACGAAGCGGGAGTAGTTCCGTGATTTAACGTTTATTGAAAAGCGTTAGGTTAACCTTTGTGGATACTGAAATGTACGTACATTTTTGCTTTCTGTTTTTTATGCCTATGAATGTAAACACGAGAATAAGATAAAATAATTTATTTTTTTAGTAATTACACAGTTTCACTTGACAGGCGCATGATTAAAGTGGTTAGACTCATGGCAATGTTAATTTCACGTAGCCTATGGTAGCCTATGGTAGAAGAATACACAATATGTATACAAGTAGATCTTGAACAGGGTTTTTGAAAGTGCTCAGTTACTGTGAACAGCCTATACAATTGCCGCCATGGCACCAAACAACGCCACTATAGCCGCGATGCATGCGTCCATTTATAAGGTAATAACTTCGATATAATGTATATAGGGCTTGCCCTGAGACGCATCCCATGCTCCTACCGACTTAGCTACTAACAAAACATGCATGCCGAAGGATCCTCCCGGCTATTAAAGGGGCTCACGCTGGCGTAGAAGGAACAAATAAATACTAGAGCAAAATGTTAAGGCCAACATTGGTAGAACCGAAAAGCTGCTACCAGGAGGCTGTTTTTTTTTTTTGTAGTTGTACTCGGGAAATGGTTAAGTCTGTTTTGTCACCTTCGTCATGTTGATACGCCCAAAAAACATCAATTTTAACTGGCAAGATTACAATATGGCTATTATGTTTGGTGCGTATAGATATTTTGCTTAACAATTCAGCTAAGGCAGATCTTTACTCAAATGTAAACTGGCTCAATTAACATATATTTGATACATAAGCAAGCAACTATATTACACGTAAAATTATTAGCTTCTTTCAGGGAAGATATGTTGGTTGCATAATGTTGGTTTATAGAAAAAGATCCATTCCAACTGGAAACAGTATGTTTTAGTAACATTTTTACAACCAAAAATGTTAATTTTAAATTAAAAAATTAATTTATACACGTATGCGTGTTACATATAAATATATTTAAGCCAATACGTGACTTTTATTTACACAACATTGGCCCAATTTAAGAGTAAAGGTTCGTTGACGGTGAATTTCGTGCCCACACGAGACGTGCGCATAAGAACGTGTACGTTAAACCAGAGACGATTTGAAGAAATGTTTGGCGGTGTATTGATTGGTTTATTGTAGTGAACAGAGTCGGTATGAATCTTCGACGCTAGGAGATTTTTTTTTAAAGATATGAAAGGATTGTAACTTTGTTTATCCTTTTTGTTTTGACAGCTGGATGCACGCTCAGTAAAAGGCGGGAACGTCTCAGCTGTAGTAGGAGGTGGGACGTAATGCCAACATACGCAAATCGCCGTCACCAAGGCCAGTTTTTCCACCTATTTCATGAAATGAAGCTTGATTCAATTTTCTTTCACGTACGCCAGGATGTCAGTTGCCAAAGTATTCCATTTTCCTAACACAAAGGTGCGGGCAACCTTAAAACTATTGGAATTAACGAACTACCGACGAGAATGTAAGGAGAAAACTCCAAAGCTCAAGTGACAAGTAACAACAACAGGGTCCTTATCTTCTTCCGGTTCCTTTAATTTCGGTACTGCAATACCACTGGCTGAGTTTCTTCACTGATATATGTCTACACGTCAGACATATCCATACAAGACGAGCATATTAAAGATCAATATTCCATCCAAAATAATTATTGCCTACTTTAGATGTAAAATTTTGGTTGCACGACATATCACTTACCAATAGTAAGATAACCACCGTTTCATTAACAACCAACCGGTCATTTCAAAGTTTAAAAATCTTGCATCTTTTGTGTGTTCTGAAGTATTGTAGTTGGGTGCAGTTATATTTCGCGAAAAGATTTCGAGACAAGATACAGTTCAAAGGACTCTAGGGTCGTCCAGCTTTTTTGGTTGGGTGAAACATGTTCTGGTTCGCCTTAATTGTTTGCGAATGAATCACGATGGTTCAGTGTCGGAGGTCGGAGTTAATGAATCCTGAGTGGCTAAGTTAAATGCGCAAATGACACGAGCAGCCAATGGAGGTATGACAACAGCTGAGGTGTGTGTGTCTATATATATATATATATATATATATATATATATATATATATATATATATATATATATATATATATATATATATATAGTAATGAAGCATACTCTGTGCTTCAATTTTAAGGCGAAAAATCACTGGATTTAGTTATAGTTCAAATATGGTTTTTCTGTGTGTTGATACTTTATCTCATTAGAATAATGTAGTGCTAACTTGCTTGGCATACTCCATTATGCCAATGTTTTACTAACGTGTGTATTCTAACCAAGCTTATAGTCAACCATTCCAACCAAATGCCACCCGTTCTAAACAAATTTCGTCCGTTCCAATCAAATGCCAACCGATCTAAGCAAATGCCATTCATTCTGATCATATGCCAACTGTTCTCTTAAAATGTCATCCGCTCCATTCAAACGACAACTGTTGGGCTAACATAAGTTGCTAAAGACTGTTCACGATAAAGCGAGCACTTTGATAATGAAACTTAGAAAAAATTCACTGCCCCTGCATGCATACATTTTAATGGACGTACTGAGTGACATTCGCCCAGTAAAGTTGGTGACGATGGATGGAAAGTAGTTCTATATCTTACCGTCGAGTAAAAAGTGTTAGGTTACCATTTTGAAGCCCTGCTTCAAGTCTGACATGCGTGTCAATTAGCAAACTCAAGCAATTTTATGTGAGTACTCCTGTCCTGACAAAGACTGTCCTGCCTGAACGATTTATTTTTCTTCCCGCCAGCTGGTGAAATGTGTGATGCTTACAATTTCCTGGAGTAAGATTCAATTCTGCTATTATGGGGTTGGTGTGTTTACAGAACTCACGACATTAATGAACTTGGTTAGCAAGTCTGCTTGGTTATTTGACACGTCTGTATTTCGTAGCCCAGATTAATAAACTGCCATTTTGTTTGAAGAGGGGTTACTGTTTGAAGAGGCAATACTTTTCTGCAGAAAAAAGGTACTTTGTTTTTCTTCACCATCACCACCCTCCCCCTCCCCACGTGGTGGCGCACGTCTGAACGCTTCCAAGCGCTGAGCTATACTGAAGAAAGGCGAGCGGCGCTTCTGGCGCGGCCGAGCGCTGTCTGGTGGCTACTACTGGCAACAAGTTCAGTCTCGCACACTCTGCCACCTTCCATGAGCCTCTCCGCTATTCTCGCCGCCTCCTTAACCTTCCCGAGCCGCGTTTTCGCGTATAAATGTTTGTCCCCAACCCGAGCAAGTGTGCAGTATTCCTCATCGAGTTGCGCGGGCTGGCCGACGATAGATCATGTCTACACCATTTAGTACGTCGGGAGTTCAGCATGCTAAACACGTTTTCGCAAAATATGAGTGCACAAGTTAAGTATTGGAATGAACGTAGTTGTTGTTATGCTGGGGGTAGAGTTTCCCTTTTAGGAATGTTTCTTTTTAGCGATTTTTGTGTATATGGATCTTTGTCGGGAAGGGTTTCTTCACTGTTTTGACTGTGTGAATTTTTAATACAGTATTTTATGGGAATGTTTGTAAGAAGTGGAGTATTCCATTTTTTTTTTTTTTGGGGTGCTGTAGGAATGGTTTCCTGGAATACGATTTGCCAAAAGAATTTTAATGCCGAGGAGTTTAGCGGATATTTTATGGCGTGCCTCTATGGTCATGGTTAAGTGTAATTAGGATTTTATCTCTTTCTCAGTGGTATTCTAGAAATTAGTATCCCATGTTGTAATTTTTAATTAATCATCAGACGTACTTTACTTTTAAAGTTGTAATGGTGGTTGATTTACTCAAGGAGTCATTTGACCCTTTTTAATGGGATTTCACAAGTGCTTATTCTGGTTGGTTGATTGCTCAGGATATATTAATATTGTTGTTTTTCTGTTTGTTCCAGTGCATGTGTGTTCTCTCCTTCCCCTAGTTCACCTATTGGTAGCAAGCAACATAAATTTACAGATGCAATTTATATTTTTCAAGTCAAGTTGCAAAGTTGTTCTTGGTGATAATGTATGGATGAGCTTCAATATATTTGTATTGATTTTGGAATTTTTGTGTCCTTGCTTTCTTGATTTTTTTTAATGGCGTGCGTCCTTCTCCTTGCCTTCCTTTAGCCCTGCTACGCTCTAAACGGGTGTAACAATTTGTAATACCTTAAAATAATTTCTTTCGCTTTCTAGTGTTTTTAATGCATCGAAGTGTAAAAATGAGCAGATTTGTAAAGTATTTACTTTCTTAACATTTTCAAGGTTTCATTTGACCGATGGATGAATAAAGTGATGAGACCCATGGTAACGTTAATTTTACACAAGGCCGAGTAATACACAACGTGTATACAAGTAGATCTTATGGAGGGATTTCATAATTGCTCATTTTATCGTGGACATCCTGGGGTTATCCCACTAATAAAATTTCTCAATGTAGAAGTGTTTTAAACAAGTGAAGACATATAAACAAGCGGGAAATACATCCGCCTCGCCGATGTGCGAGCGCGCGTTGGCGGTCTCCACGTCCGGCGCGATCGCTCACTCCAAAGTAGCGGGCGATACGAAGACCGGGAGCAACTCCCAAGGCCGCGCGCCGCCAAGAAAGTCCCGCCTCATTACGGAAACACTTGAGCCGCTGCTATAAGACTCCGCTGCAAGCTCTTTACACGTAGAAGCACGTTGGTCCTTCACAGACACCCCTCACTCGCCTTTCCAGGCCGACTACCAGCACTTCAGCGGCGTGCTTAGGCACCTGCTTGAGGGGGGGCACATTCACTAGGCCGCAGTCTATCACAAACTCAACGAATCGAATCTACACTTGCTGTATGAAATAACACTCCTTGTTAAGAAGATTCATGTTACATGTTATAAAATATATTTTGTTAGTATCGTATAGGAAATTTAAAACTGGGAGGTTTTTGGAAGGACCGCGGAGGGATAGGGGACAGTTAGATCGAAATTTATTTATATTTCAGTTTTTTTTCATGTGTGATAATATAGCAGCATTTTGATTTTAACACTTTGAGGTCAGTAGACATTTACAAGTAGAGCTAGTGCTTTTTCGCGAAAAAATATGAGTACATGGTAGACTCCAATACTATAAGCACCCAATTGCAGTTTAGTTATTGTCGCTGGCTGCTGTCTGATTGAGAAGGCGTTTTCATATTTGTTGACTGGGCCACTCAGAATTCGGAAACATCGGCACGGCTCCTACGTGATTCGTGTGCAGACAATTAACACTTGACAAAGTGTAATTCAGCCACTCAAGATAGGTAAACGACTTTACAGTGTTTTGAAATATAACTTGTCCTTAAATCTTTTCGCGAAATTCCACTACTCCTATTTACAAGACAACCAAGACAAGTTAGAAGTGAGTTACTTATATCCACCACTGCAGGAACACCAGTTCCATTGGTATGTGTTCCCGCTCACTATGTACCTTTCTAGTGGCCAACATGACAATGGACACTCTTACTGTGTTCTACACCGTTCATTATTGGCTGGTCATCAGTCACTAAGCCGCTGAGTTGACTTAGTCCTAATCATATGTCTTCGTTTGTGTACGATGTTTTACAATCACACCTGTACTTTTTCGGAGATGCAACAAAAAAAAATGTTTGTAATCAGGAAAGTTATTGTTACTGAGCTGTAAAGTTCTTGTAACATCCTGTTAGTCCAACGACTGCATGAAAATGCTAGTTTTCTCTTCAATGATAAATATGTCTTCAAAATATTTTAGCTCAAGCTACACTGGAGCGTAGTCCTTGAAGTGTTAAAAATGCAGACTTGGCTTCATTTTCTATACACACTAAATACAGCGTCCTATCTCATCACGTAAGAACAGATGACATGTCATAACATCAGAAGATGAATAAAACAACATATTGAGAGTTTCTCAAATAGTTCTAGAACTACTTATTTAAATATGTTTAGTTGTATTAATACTGAAAATATGCATGGCCAATTTTTTAAATAAAGGATACTAAACGTCTTTATGGTTAAATGAATACAAGAATTGTTTTGCTTTCAATAAAATTCCAAAATAATACAATATTTTATAACACGACATTTACCGAATTCGGTGAGTTTTGTAAATTATATATTTCCTGGAGTAAAGATTTTCAGTCCCACTTGTTTTACAAATAAATTTACATCAAATAGTTGCGTGCAGAAGACTAAACAAAATCTTCACGTCAAAATCACGTGTAAGCTGAGTATAATTCTATATTTTGGCGAGCTTAGGAGTTGAGTCTTGGGAGGGAGAGCAAAATCAGACTCCGCTTGTAACAAAATTCGTCCACCCACCGACAGTAAAATTTCTCCCTTAAAATCGCTTTTATGTACAAACATTTTCAGTATTTGGGTTACAACTTGAGCGTACACAAAAAAAAAACTGATAACGATATTTTCTCTTGCTGATTAATTCATGGATGAAGTCCTAGCTTGGCGATACAGAATAGACTGGAATTAGTGAATAATAATAATAATATAACCAGTTAATTACTAAAATTTTTTAATAATTATGAATGTAAAACTACGGATGGCTAAAGACCTGCAAAATTCGCGTTGTTATTTGAGGACAGAGCAGACTTCGAAAGGTTATACATTTCTAACGGTTTTATTACTGGGATTTTTTTTTTAATCAATAGGAAACAATTAACTATAGAATAGCCCAATCACGTCCAAGTCGAAAGGAAAACGGCACCTGACTTCTGCTGGTCTCTGCAGATGGCCAATGGGTAGGTATCGTAAACAGATTTTAATTTTTTTTGTCTCTAGTTACAGATCACGATGTCCGCGTCACGATATTAATTATCAGCGGTATCGAACTGGCAAAATATGAGCGGTCTCGAGAGCCGATGATGTAGTGAGGTGAGTATGAAGCAGAGCCAGAATTACATAGCGGGGGGGGGAGTGGGAGATCTCCGAGAAAACCCGCCGACCAGCGGCATCGTCCGGCACGATTCCCACGTGCGAAAATCCGGGGAGGGGGGGGGGGCGACTTCGCCGGGAATTGAACCCGATTCGCCTACGTGTGATGCGAGTAGTCTGACCACTGCATTACCGCCGCCCCTCAAAACTTTATGCTCAAGTTGGACCCATTTTTCACAGAACAGTGGTCTGGATTCAAGGACCACGTTCCCTTTGTCCCACTCCAGGGAGTACGGCCTCTAATTTGTTGTTCCTTCCCTGGCTTCGAGACAGATGCGCGGGCCGCTATAACCTGCCAGGAATGTCGGTGGCATGGCGAGGCGAGGCCTCTCTCCTCCACGCCGGATAACATCGCGCGTGTTTTGTTCGCGCCGGAACCCGCTATGTAAATCCGTTGCTATTTAAATATTGTCCTCCCGCTCCGTAGCAGACAGCAGACAGCGCTATCCTGCCTTAACCGACGTCGTCTGTCTGTTGGAACGTACCGGGGAAAAATGCTGAACTAAAAAATGGTGTTCTGTAATCGTGTTAGTAACCGCTCTCCTGTATTAGAATTAGAATATGAGCATGTTTATTCCAATTTTTGTTGTTATGGGGTCAATTAAGATATCGCGGAACTCAGCGCGCCCCAGGAGATTTTGCGAGGCTAGCGCCAAACTATTTTTGGGGCTCCGAATTTTGGGGGCCTGGGGGAAAAGCTATTTTTGGTGCCCCGTATTTGACGTGTCACTTAAGAATTTCAACTTTTTTTGCCTATGTTTATTACTCTTTTTTACTGGTAGAAAATTTGTTGCTTTGAAACTGGTCTACCATTTGCTGTCAAGATATTGAATTTTTTTTTTTGTTAAAATAAGTGATCTTCACATTTAATTACCTTGAAGCAATATCTATTTTTTAACTGCCAATAAATTTCTAATCAAATGTTAGTTAAATGTCACAATTTTCTGATGTGCGACATTAAAGATGATAATTTGCGAGGAGAAAAAGACATCCGCTACAGTAAGATAATCATTAGAGACCGGAAAAATTCGCGAGTTCACTGACTTGTAGGCTAGACTCTACAGTCTTGTGTACTATCACGCAGATAAAAATCCTCAATGATTCCTTGCTGTCACAGCGGAAGGCTATGGTTGGGCCTCCATTTTGTTGCGCGTTTCTTATTGGTTCTGGGTTCTTCAGGAGGTGCCATGTAACAAGCGGACCAATGGTAAAAGTAACATGAACGTAAGGGTTTTAGAATTCTAGCTTGATCCAAAATGAATCCGCGGATTCTTCAGGGCTCTATAAGTCATATAGCAACTGTGCCCAGGCAGGAGCCGAAGATGCTGTATTCCGCACGTGTGACGTGTAGAGATACGCGATTTGTAAATACAGTATATCCACGCCGTGCTGCCAAAACATTCATGCTTAACACTTTGAGGTCAGCAGACATGTACAAGACAACCAGGACAAGTTAGAATAGAAGTGAATTGCATATACCTACCACTGCAGGATCACCGGTTCTCTTGGTCTCTGTGTTCCCACTCACTATGTGCAGTTCTAGTGTCCAACGTGATAATGAACACTCTTACTGTGTTCTACACCGTTCATTATTGGCTGGTCATCAATCACTACGGCACTGAGTTGATTTTGTCCCAATCATATGTCTTGATCTGTGTAAGGTGTTTTACAATCACACCTGTCCTTTTGCGGAGATGTAACAAAGACATTTCTCTAGTCAGGAAAGTTATTGTCACTGATCTGTAAAGTTCTTGTAACATCCTGCTAAACACAGGCAATACAAAGACTGCATGAAAATGTTTGTTTTCTTTTTCAATGACACAGATATTAAAACAATTTTTTTCGCTTGAGCTACACTCGACCGTAGTCCTTAAAGCGTTAACACATGTGAAAAAAAAAACTCTATAATTGATAGCATTAGCTGTAAAAATCTCGAACACTGTATTTTGTAGCAACGTAGTAAGAAGTTGCAATATTATCTACAAATAATTAAAACAACAGTGTAGTCACGCCAATATGGCTGCATCTGATATCTGGGCAACCACAAAAGTGCGGCCAGACGTCTTCCCGAGACAAGAAACGCAAAATCTCGAATAGAGGCGAGCTATTATTATTTTTCTATATCCAATGCGAGATGAGTAAATCAACGTCCACAGTCAAACAAGAAACTACTTTCTGCGGTTCCTTTGATTCACTTGGGGCATAAATACTTGTGCAAAAGTGTACGATAACAACCGTCCTATCGTTCATTGAACACTGGCCCAAAATTTTTTACGTGCACACGAGAATTCCGGTACGCTTGAAAAAACTACGTCGAAGAGTAGATAGTACACAGCGTGGCGGTTCCTCCGGTATGAGCGTACTCGTTATGTTATTGGCTGCGAGGCTCTGGACACTGGTCGTGCATCTGATTGGCTACTGAGTGCTGCGGAATTCTTGCTGCCGGCTGGAAAGTAAGTTAAAGGCTGTTCACGATAAAGTGAGAACTTTTGAAATGAACCCTAGAAAAACGTCTCTGCCCCTGCATGCACATATTTTTATGAGCGCACTGAGTGACGTTCACCCTGTAAAGTTGGTAACGATGGATGGAAAGTTGGTCCATATATTAGCGTCAAATAAAAAGTGTTGGGTAACCATTTGAGATAACTTAAAAATATTTCTTTCGCTTTCTGGCTTTTTAATGCATCGAAGTGCAAAAATGAGTAGATTTGTAAAGTATTTACTTTGTTAATAATTTCGCAGTTTCATTTGACCGACGCATAAGTAAAGTGATGAGGTATATGTCAATGTTTATTTTACATAAGGCGGAGGAATACACAGCGTGTATAGAAGTAGATGTTACCGTGAACCGCCTATAGCAGGCGCTAATTGGTGAACGGCGTCCCGACGTGTTGTTGACTAGCGACGCCATTTTGGTGGGGCGTGTGTTGCCGGGGCTAGCGGAATAAGCAGTTATTTCTCACCACTGTATTTTTACGTACTCTGTGACTGTCTCAGAGTCACGCTCGCTGGGGGCTGGTGTCCGTTGACGCGAGGACTGCTGAATCGCTGTTCCCGGTACAGATCGTCCTCCACTCTGCGAACAGATAAGATTGAATCCTTCCTCCTGTCGCCTTGAAATCCTACCTCGCCTACGTTCCATCCCCCATGCGGTGTCACCTTCGAGTGGACAGGCGTTCCGCCAATGACGGCAGTAGGCCCACTCTCGTGGGAAAGAACGTGGGGTAGCGAAACGAACGCTCTTTAACACATTGACGTCTGCACACATTTACATGTACTTAATACAAATTAGAAGTGAGTCACCTGTATCCACTACTGCAAGAATACCGGTTCTCTTGGTGTCTGTGATATTCTTGGTGTCTGTGATAGAACTCACCATCTTCCTATTGGTCCATGCTACACCCGACACTACCCTGTTCTTTACAGTATTCATTATTCGTCTGCCATCGACCAATGGAGAGCCGAGCTAATATTGCCCCAATCAAATGTCCTTTATCTTATAAAAGGATTTGCAATCAATCATGTCACTTTTGGTGGCTGTAAAGAGAAGACATTCTATCGTTAACAATATCATTGTTACTGCGCTGTGGTGTTCTTGTGAGGTCATGTTAAACACTAGCCGAACAAAGATAGCACATCCATGCGAATTTTTTTTTAACAGCAAGGAAATTGTCTAATCCTCAATTCTCGAACTACATTCGAGCGTAGTCTACAAAGTGTTAAAAAGTCCTGTTAACTCGTTCAGTAACAATATTGCTAGGCCACCTGGGGCCACGATGGCTGAGCGAATAGCACGCCGCCTCCCACCAAGGCGAACCGGGCTCAATCCCCGGCAGGGTCACCGGATTTTCGCAAGTGGGATTCACGCCGGACGATGCCGTTGGTCGGCGGGTTTTTCTCGGGTATCTCCCGCCTCCCCCTCCCACAATTCCGGCGCCGCTCCATATTCACTTCAATCACCCTCATCGGCTCTCAATACCTCGCTGTTAAGAGCCGCCCAAATCTCTTCACTTCACTACGCCACCTGTTTTTTTTTGCGAGAGGATTCCTGGACAAGTTGTACTGCAAAACACATTAGTTCAGGAATAATTTTGTGGTTGGAGGTTCTCTGCCAGACATTCGCCGGCGTTCTGGCCTAGTCGAGTATGAAATATCTTCTCACACAGACGCGTGCGTGGCCAATAGACGAAAGATATTTGCATGTGTGCACGTATGAAGTTTAAGTATATCCTGCATGTGTATCATTCTGCGAAAAAAAAAAAAAACAGGTGGCCGTAACAATGACGTATATTTATGGGACTTGTTTGCATATGAATTTGATTCAACTGTCTAAACTGTACAAATATTAGGAAACAGCGCCCAATTAGAGAAAACCTTAGCTGTGTCTATAGTCAATTCATGGTTATTTCCAACTTTTATGAAGACCTGTTTAAGTTATACTATCAGGATATTCTGCGTCCTCATGTAAATAAAATTTAACCAAATCTAGAAAATTACACCAAACGGACAACGTACGGCATACGTGCGCACTCTGACCAATACCATTTTTCACGAGAACTATTTCTTACTAGACATTACTAGAGACGTGTAAAATTCACGTTATTATTTGAAGACATAATAGAATTCGAAGAGATATACATTTCTACTGGTTTTATTACTGAGCTACGGTTTGTCTGATACGTCCCGGATATATTTGACCAATAAGAAACAATTACCGATAGTCTAACCCATTCGCGTCAAACCAAGTCGAAAGGAAAATGACACCTGACTTCTGCGGAAGCCAATAAACAAATGACCGCACTCGAATATGTATATGTATATATATATATATATATATATATATATATATATATATATATATATATATATAATCCTTTGTGCGTGACTAAACAGCATTATCACTGACAAACTACTGGATCAATTGAGACCATATTCGCATAGCACAACATACGTTATTGAAGTGGCGAGTAAGGTTTTTAGTTATGTTTAATTCCGATAGGTGGCGCTGAAGTCTAACTTCTATATTAATGGACCGATTTTGCTCATACTTGCAGAAAATGTTTGTGTTATAAAAGGAATGGTTTTATTGTGCTTTGCATTCGGTGGGTTAGGTTCCGATAGGTGGCGCTGGAATCTAACTTCTATATTTATGGGCCGATTTTGCTCATGCTTAGGAAATGTTTGTTGATCTGAAAGAGAAAAATGCCAGCGCGATACCACGGTCAGACATCGGTCGACGATGTACCAGACGTAATAGAGAGGACGCATTGAGAAGGCAAAATAGAACGTGAAAGAGGCAGAACAACGTTCGCCGGGATCAGCTAGCATAAATATATAGGAAGGTGGCATTTATTGTGCAGCCAGAAAATAAAACGCATTTTGCACTTGCACGTCTCTTAGGCATTACCAACTCACCTATTTTGATTTAAGCTAAAATAAGACAATTTATGTTAACACAAGCATAAAACGCTAGTGATTTAAGAAACATCTAAACACGTCATATATCAGGGATGATTTTTCAAAGGTTAGATTCAAAAATGGGTGAAGACACCGCAAATAGACTATAAGCGTATGTTACACTTCTGTATCGTTGAGTATTCTGTGAGCACAGCCGCGGTGACTTCCTCAATCCTGGCAAGGCCGTGCAAGAAGGATGTTCATACGCCAAACGCTAGGACGAAGAAGCAGGTCAAGGATGAATAACGCCACGTTGGTCTCCAAACAAACACGACGGAAAATCTGCGTGGGTCTGAAATCGTGGCATTTGCATTCGGTGAACCGCGAGCGCATGTGTTATCATCGTTATAAGCTATTCACGGTAAAATAAGCACTTTTGAAAGTCCTGCTTAAGATCTACTTGTATGCACGTTGTGTATTCTTCCGCTTTATGTAAGATTACCATTGCCGTGGACCTCATCACTTTATTCATGCGTCGGTCAAGTAAAACTGCGAAATTGTTGAAAAAAAAAAAAGTAAATATTTAACAAGCCTGCTCATTCCTACACTTCGATGCATTAAAAAAAAAAGCGAAAAAGTTAATTTAAGTAATGAGAAATGGTTGTCTAACATTTTTATACGTCCTTAGAAAAAAGTCACTATTCCTACCTGCACATATTTTAATGGCCGAACTGAGTGACATGTGCCCAGTAAAGCAGATAATGATGAATGGAAAAATAGTTATATTTCTGAATGTCGAATAAAAAGTCTCAGGTAACCATTTTTGGTAACTTAAATTATTTATTTCACTTTATGTTTTCTTTCTAAGCATTGCAGTGTAAATATGAGCCGCTTGGCAAAAAATTTTGTTTTCTAATAATTCCGCAGTTGCATTTGACTGACGCTTGAATAAAGTGACGAGGCCCATTGCAATGTTAATTTTGCACAAGGCGGAACAATATAGACTGTTCACGGTAAAATGAGCTATTTTGAAAGCCCTGTTTAAGATCTGCTTGTATGCACATTGTGTATCAATCAACATTGCTATGGGCCTCATCACTTTATTCATGCATCGGCCAAGCGAAATTGCGGTATTTTTGGGAAAGTAAATATTGTACAAATCTGCTATTTTTTACACTTCGATGCATTAAAAAATAAGAAACAAAGCGAAAGAAATTTTTCAAATTATCACAGATGGTTACTTAACACATTTTATTTGACGTTAAGATATGGAATTACTCTCCATACATCGTTATTAACCTTACTGGGCGCATGTTACTCAGTGCGTCCGGTAAATTGTATGCAGGCGGGGCAGCGACATTTTTCTAAGGTTGATTTGAAAAGTGCTCATTTTATCGTGAACAGCCTTTACACAATGTGCATACAAGTAGACCTTAAGAGGGCACGGGACATAAATTAATGCCACTGAGGTTTATCGTATTTTGCAAATTTTATGGAAGACGATAGAGAAAACAAAGAAAGGGCACACACACAGAATAGTTTTCACTAACAACCAGAGCAAATATTTTACCTGAGTGACATTATGCAGAGATATTTCTGACGCCCTCAATTTGTGTGTGTTTTCGTGGCGCAAGATATTATGCTAAATTGATACAGTAATACTGCAAAATACTTAGTCGTTAAGATGGCAAAACCTATTATCTACGATTGCCATGTTTACTTTTTTTTTATGTTGGCTTTCAAAAACCAGTAAACATCAATTTACGCACTTGGTGTAAATTTTTGCCCCACGCTCCCTTAAGCAGTGTTTTCAAAAGTGCTCATTTCACCATGAACAGCCTATATTTTCGAACAGTTGAATGAACCACGGCTGTCGCCGGCACGCGGAATAAGAACCGAAGTCCGCTGGTTGTCACGGGCCGAGGCGGAGTGCGCGTGAGTCAGCCGGGCCCGAGGAACACAGCGGCGACCTGCATGGGCATACAGTAAGTAACCTTGAGCTGGAACGGCGGAACTCCGAGCTGTCTTGGCAGGTCGTCATGTCCAGCGGCGACTGTCCCCCCGTCGCGTCGTGTCGGCAGGCTGCAGATCGTATCGCCTGCCGAGGTCCAGCCAGCGTGTGGGCACCCCGACGTGACGCCCAGATGTGGCGGGAGGTCCCCGCCACTAACTCTGCAGTCCTCCGTACTTCCCCCCCAAGGACTCTGCCCTATTAAGGCCAGCCTCTGCTTCGCCCCGGAAAAGGGAAAAGGATTAATGAACGTTTCGCATTTCCAAACTTGTTTACTTCAGGAATACAAGGTTAATGTTCGGGCTGTCCCTACAACTCGTCATACAAGTCTCATTGCAAGAAGTTGTGAGTGAAGATATTATAGACGGCTCTTAACATCGGAGTCTTGAAAGCCGATGTAGAGACCCGAAGAATTCGCGGATTCGTGTTTATATGGCTTTAGTCATTTGTCCGCGTGGTGTTTCACACCTGCTGCAGGACGCTGGACCAATCGTCCTGCAATCGCGAATTTTTCAGGTCTCTGCCGATTAGGGTGATTGAGGTGAGTACGGAGCAGCGCCGAAATAAAAGGGCGGGGAAATTGGAGACCCCGATTCCCACATGCGAAAATCCGGAGTGACCCGGCCGGGGATTGAACCCGGATCGCCTTGATGGGAGACGAGCAGGCTAACCGCTCAGCCACCGTGGTCCCTACAAAAAGTTGTGTTTATTCCAGTTTTTCAAAAACTATGGAATATTTTAATGTATTATTTTTTTCTAGGGCAGAAATGGAAGTCGATATTTTGTTGCCAGTTTACAAATGTGGTTATTGATAAATGAATGTAGTAATTGAGAAATGCCAAAGTCAGCAAAAGTGTTTAGGGGTCTCCTTAGAATATAAATTTTTACTACTTAAGGTCACGGTAGGTGGGTAGATGGGCTTAACGTCTCGTCGACAGCGACGTCATTAGATACGGTGCAAGTTGCACAGGGAAGAGGGATTGGGAAAGGAATGGGAAGGAATGCGGCCATGGCCTTTGTGAGGGACCCATCCCAGCATTAACCTGCAGTGATTTCGGGAAACCATGGGAAACTGAAATCAGGATGGCCGGAGCGGGGATGGAACCCGGATCCTCCACAATGCGAGTCCAGTGAGTTACCGCTGCTTCACCTTACTCAGTCCCCAGTTAGGACCATTATAACTCGCGGGGCGTTGAAACCATAGACCGCAGATGAGGTAGGCCACTTATACGTCTTCTGAGCATGTACGCAACATTAACCTACCCCAAAGGAACACAACTGTCAAAGTCACATGGTCAACAAACAATGATGAAAGTGTTTGTTTATATCTTACTTTTTAAATGACAAGCACTATTGCAGAATAAAATACTTCTACAGATTTAAACTTAATCAAACTGCATTACAAATTGGTTAGATGAAGTATAAAAAGTTTGAAAACTTTTGTTTACAAATTTGTTTTCTAACCAAACATCTAAACCCCGCCGTTTTCGCAAGACGTGTTGACAGAAAAGCAGTTTAATGTTGGGACACGAAGATTGGTTGTGCGCAGCCAGCAAGGTCGGTCTACCTCATCTTTAGTGTATGGTTGGAACTCCAGCACAAGCGATCTAAAAATAAAGCCTGTCAAGTTTCCAACGTTGGCAGCGGGAACGCGGGCAGTGGGACTTTGACGGCTGAGTATTTCACCGGTGGCGGGGCCTACTACTGCGCTATCCCAACCTGTGTCTGAAGACAAGGATACGCTTATTGGTGCACGTGACCCTCCGACGCCATGACGCTGTCCCAGCCCACCGTGTCCCAAGTCCAGTCATTCAGAAAACTCAACTTTTGTCCCAAGTTGTGTACTAAGTTGATAGGAAAATAAGAAGACTTCTGAATATTTCGTTCTAAATGTAAACGATGGACGTGCAAGGTGGGCTTTCTCAAGACGAACGTGATGGAATGGTAATTAGTTCTGTCTTCGTTCGGTCTGAACTATTTAATACGAAGCATGAAACTTTTAGAAACGTAACTTCAAAGAAAATCCTTGGATATCAGTTGGCGAACTTATTTCAAATAATACAGTTAGTACCTATTATCATAACGGTAAATAAATATTCAAATCACCCATCTTGTAAACATTAGATAGCCAATAATTCAGCAATCACTGCGATCTAGTGTCGTATTGTGGAAGCTCACTTCGGACAACGCATTTGTAGACCACAGTTGAACTACGCCAATGTGGCGTCACTTGACGCCGAGATTCAGACACTTCCACGTCCAGAGGTACGGCTGATTGTGGACAGGCCTTTAACCCTCGTTGATGGCCGGCTGCATTCCTGCTACGGGGACCACGGGTACATGAATATTAATTACCGGCGGCTAATGACGACGGCCGTGTGCGACCGTACAAGGGTGTTTACCTCCCCGGCGAGGCCATGCGCTGCCCGTGTGTCCAAGCGCGTCTGCATGGCGTCCTTGCCGTCTGCGTCCACGACACCAACAACTAAACCATACGTCGGGAACCACATATATATTAGAAAATCAAAACTTAGAACACTCATAACATAGAATTCTTGAAAAAATTCACACATGTTAGAACTATCTTAACTTAGAATCGTCGTAACTTACAAACTCAGAAATTTCATAAGTTAGAAAATCACAACTTATAAATGTTGTAACTTAGAAACACACAACTTAGAACTATCATAACTTAGAAACACACAACTTAGAAACACACAATGCAAAAACACATAACTTTGAAACATAAAAACTTAGAAAATAATAACCTAGAACGATCATAACTTAGAAACACACAACACAGAACCACATAACTTAGAAACATTGTCACTATGAAAATCATAACTTAGAACTATCATAATTTAAAACACACAACTTAGAAACACACAACGCAGAATCACACATAACTTAGAAAAATCATAACTTAGAACGATTATAACTTATAAACACCCAACTTAGAACTATCACAACTTAAAAGCACTCAACTTAGAACCATCATAAGTTATAAACACATAAATGAAAATGTTTACAAGTTAGAACCACATAACTTAGAACAGGCATAACTTAGAAAATTCTACTTTACCTGTTTATAAATTATGTTTTTCTAAGTCAGCTATTTCTAAGTTATGACAGCACCCCCAGCTAACCCCATACGCTTGGGTGCACTGTTGAAATCATTGCTTAGTTTATTCTCTCCGCTCGCTGCACTCTAAATACGAAACATTGCGAATCAAGCCAAATGAATGTAAACCAGTGATAATTGAGCTATTGATAATCAGTGTCAGATAACTAGGGACAGGAAAAGTTCGCGTTTAGCACGGCGTGTAGGATAGACTTCACTGTCCTCTGTATTTTGGAGCTTCAGATTTCCCATCATTGGCTGTTGCCCCAGAGTATAGTCAGTTTTACCTCAGACCAGGTGGTACGGAATTCTGTGCTTATTTCCTTTCAGGTCTTTCATAGGCCCGGAGTTCAGCTGGGCGTGTCTAATAAACTGCGATCGAATAGCACATCGCAACACAAATACACATGTGTTTGAGGTCTAGCTTGCACTAAAATGATTCCGCGAAACTTTCCAGTCCTTACAGATAAGTAATTAATGTGATGACAGAATTGCATTGATTTCTTTAGGAATCCCACTGAATGTCGAGAATTCCGCTACCATAAGTCACTTGTTCCCAATTCATTTACTTGAATAGCCTGTCGGCAGTAGCTTTTCAACTGACTTTCACTGAATGTTATTTCACTGATTGGTAACACTGTTTCGTGCTTAGAGCGTAGTATAGTTCACACGCGGTCATTGCTAACTCTTCTGAAGCATTGCTTAAGTTCTACTTCCAGGACATTACTCCGCCTCATGTAAACAAAGCTGAACCAGTCCTAGAGAATTACATGAAAGGGACAACGCACCGTATTCCCAAGTGCTCTCTTAAATAATAATTGACACGGGAACTATTTCTTACTAGGCGTTACCAACACACCTATTTCCTCTCCTTTTTTCGTATTAATTGTAAACGAAATGTTATAATTTGAATATAAAATGTAAGTAAAATTTTAAATTAACCAAAAATGACGTATTTTTTACGTTAACGCGAGTATAAAACGCTTGTGACGCATGTCATATTTAAGAAACAACCAAGCACGTCATACATGAAGTGATTTTTCGAAGGTTTGATTCAAAAAATGTAAAGATACTGTGAATATACTTTATCTTTCCGCCTCGAAGTAAATACCGGACTGCAGCGACCGGTATTCATGCTACCCAAGTGACATGAAACTGTTACAGGCAAAACCATTTTAGAATTAGGTTACAGTTCTTCTTACTCTAATGTATATAAAACCGAAAATAAATAGAATTTATTTGCCACTTAACTTACTTTGATGAGATCTTAAGACCAGACAACAATACTTTTCTTAATTCACATCCAAAATTACTGACGGCCTAATTATACTCCTGTCATTATTATTGATTTTTTTAAATTTAATTTGACAGCTAACTATATGCTGTTCACGGTATGCTGAGAACTTTTGAAACTCCTTTATAATATCTACTTGTAAGCAGATAATTAACATTGTCATGGGCCTCATCACTTTATTCACGCGTCGGTCAAGTAATACTACGGAATTGTTAGAAAAATAAATATTTTACAAATTAGCTAATTCTTACTCTCATACACATAAAGAAGTAGGAAAAAATAATTTGAGTACTTACAAATGTTTAATTTGACACTTTTAATTAAAAGTAAATGAGTGGCACTACTTTCCTTTTGTCGCTACCAACTTTACTAGGCGAAAGTCGGTAAAATGAACACTTTTGAAAGCCCTAAGTAAGATCTACTTGTATACACAGTGTGTATTTCTCCGCCTTACGTAAAATTAACACTGTCATGGGCCTCATCACTTTCTTCGTACATCGGTCAAGTGAAACTGTGAAATTATTAGAAAAATAAAGACTTTACCAATCTGTTCATTTTTACACTTCGATGTGTTAAAATAACCGAAAGTGAAAGAATTATTTTTAAGTTATCACAAATGGTTACCTAACCCTTTTTATTCGACGTCAATATATGGAACTACAGCCTATACATGCAGATAGTGGCAGCGACATTTTTCCAAGGTTGATTTCAAAAGTGATCAGCTTTTATATGTCAGAGGCACGTATGCATTTGGCGGGCAGTTATCACCCCCCCCCCCCCGCCCTCAGTGTTGATTTATAAAGTGTCTATTTTACTGTGAACCTCCTATACCAGCGTCTGGTTAGCACGTTTGTCTAGCCCACTTCAATCCGTTCTTGAGCGCCCCTCGTCTCCGAGTAATGTTGTCCGCCTCCGAGCCCGACATCAGCCGGCTTATTTATTGCACAGAGATGTAGAGCCCGCTTTTTTTCCTATCTTTCCCGGCCAGCACACTGATTGGTCGCTGGTTAGTTAACGTTCGCTTTACGTCACGTACAACCACCACGCGCTAATGACACGGCGCACTTCGCGATTATTGGAGGCTTGCAGTCGGTCGATTATCCCCGCTGCGTTGTTTCGGTTTTTTTTTATTTTATTTATTTATATATTTATTTTCCGGCGTCAACCGGACTCTCCGCGTAAATACAGTGTTCCGAGCGAAGTAACAGGGGCCACAGCTTGTCTTCGAAGTACACAAACCGTTTCCCCTGTGTATAATGCTTATTACAGGTATGCCTCGGAGTCCAGCAATATAACAGATTATGTGTATCACTTTCTAGTTTTTTTTTAATTAGTTTAATTTGCATGCAAGACGAACTCGGCATGAAATTCTCGATTGGGTTTTTGCATCGCAGATTTATGCGCTACGGGCATGGGCGTCGTTAGCTATGGATATTTTTGAGGGGGAAATAAGACTTTTATACTGAACCACTTAAAAATATTTAATGCTCAAAATAAAAAAGGGCACATTTATTGGGGGGGGGGGGGGGCGTAATTTTCTCACTTATGGAACCAATTCGTGGGTAATGTTAGTGACATATACTTAGGGATAAGTAAATTTCGCGAATTCATTTGAGGACAAGATAGACGGGAACGCGTGTACAATGAATTCACCTTTGCAATTAGTTCACATTTTTTTAGACACACGCTAGACTACTCTGAACCAGTAGCAGACCTGCAAGGAAACAAGTAACGAGTGCCAGGTGTGTAGTAACACTGGCTACTCTCTGGAGCAGGAACCAATGAACAAATACCTGAGGCTCGAGTGTACACATGACTGTGGAGTCAAGCCAATAGATCATTGAACTCCCGAAATTTCCCTATCCCTACATATACATAAGGTGAAAATAAGTCTATTTCGCCGTTATTTTACAGTTTATGATATTAGTTAAGGTATCCTATGCTATTATTGGGAAAGAATCTAAAAAATTGCGCATTCAGAATGTAAACGTGGTGGTTTCCTGGAAACTTGCAAAGCTGGTGTGAAAATAACTCGCCAAGGTATTTCTGGGATAAAAGAGACTAAAATATATACTTACATGGCATACCAGCGCCAAAACAGGACGAGATGTGTGTACGGCTTCGCTGTATGGCGAGGTATATTACCTTGACTGAAAAAGAAACTTGTTGTTCGTGGGGGAACTGGAACCTAGTAACATTATGCCTCTTTCTGTGAACACGAGCTCTTAAGCGCGTAGGCACTCTCTATGACCACAGACCACTCTCTATAATACAGAGGCGAAATAGTCTTTCCTACCCCGACCTCCGGCCACACACGCCAGCAAAATGGCGTCCCTGGCGAGCAACATGCCACAATACTGTTCACCACTCAGCGCCTGGTAAGTCACTCGCCAGTCGGCGGCCCGACCTATACGGAACTTACCGCAGCGTGCAGTAGCCAATCAGGTGTGAGGCCTGCTCTCAGAGCCTCGCGCAAGACAATCAGGCAATGGGTACGCCCACATCAAAGGAGTTGAGTCAAGAGACTTTGGCGGCTCTTTAGAACGAGGTCTTGAGAAGCGATGAGGGTGAAGTGAGGTGAGAATGGAGCGACGCTGAAATGCAAGAGCGAGGGATACGGAGAAAATCCGGGGAGATCAACCTGGTCGGGGATTGAATCCGGTTCGCAATGGTGGAAGGTGAGCAGGCTAACCGCTCATCCACCATGGCCCCCCACATCAAAGTGTTATGCTGAAGATGCCTGAGGGGCGTATATGAGTTCGTGAGGGATGGAGGTTTTAATTAAAAAAATAAAAAGAAACTAAATTTGATTTCTAATTTATTCACTCTCCTATTATCTACAGCATTAATTAACCTTCTCCACTTTTACTCTTTTTATTTAATAGTGAGCACAATATTAAATATATATTTCCACTATAATTAACGTCCTTCTTAATTATATCTTATGGTTACAGTCAATTAACTCATACTCATTATCAACATGTGTACAGTCTATTTGTTGCCATCATTTATAATGTATTTGACTCACGCATCTAGTCCAATAGTCCAGTCTGCCAGCCGCAACCTCCACTGCTGAGTACCCGCAGTCGCAGACTTCCCTTTCACTGGCCGCCACTCGTTCTTCTATCGCTCGGAACTCAGCCACTCATCCATTCATCAACTCCAACTCAAAACTCCTGGCCTGGAGGCCTGCCTGCTGCGACATTTACAGTGTCGCGTTTTACCATCTGGAAGGTTCATTGCACCTGGAGATGCGATGAGAGAACAAGGACAGTAATCCAGAGCATTCTTCAGATATCGGCCGAAAACAATACGACCCGAGTCCGCGGCGCGCGACTATAATTCAAAACCCGTCATTGCCTGGCCTACCACCGTCGCTATCGTATAACAACTCTCTTTCATTCTCTTCCACTCACGACAAGAGGAACCGCCATGACAAATCGTTTCCGTGTACTAACCTAGTGCGTCACAAAGTCGTGGATGCTGTGTCTTTTTCACATGTACCTAAGTAATATTAACTCAACACCCCCTTCTTCACCTTCTTTATACCGCTGACCAACATATAAAATTTGTTTTGGTGATGTTATGAGTGATACTCGCTTTTTTTTTAATGAATTAATTGGTCAGTATATTACGTTATGCCCCTGTGAACTCGGTGGCTGTGTGGAGCTGCAGGAACAATCTAAATATCACTGAGCACAATTATATTAAATCAGATATCTTCTCCGTAGTTTTGTAGTTTGAATTATGGCTGTATCGGATATCATCACAGACAATCTGTCTGATTGCTGCAACTGTACTATCAGTCTTGGAGTGTTGTGGGTATGATTGCTCTTATTGATAAAAGTGGAAAACCACGTGGAACAGAAAAGACTCGGACCCCTATAGCAAAAGGCATTTTTTTCTCTAAATATCAATATTTTTAAAGTGATTTAAGTTTCTTTTAGTTACAGTATTATTTACATCTAACCTATTGTAATCGTTGTAGCTAATTGCATTGTTAGCAAAAAAGAATTAGGTCAGAGCCACCCAGGGGATTTCGAGGACCTGAGGAAACGCTATTTTTGGGGCCCCCTCATCTGATGTGACTCTTTGTACTTCAAAATCACCCTATCCTTTTTATTCTACGTTGCCAGTAGAAAATATTGGACTGGCATGACCATCCTAACCAGTCTATTTCGAGAATTGTATATTTAGTTGTACACTTTATTTTATGGGTGGGTTTCGCATCCTCTTGACAGTGACAATAAATTATGAAATAATAATTTATCTAAAATCAAAGGCTTGGAGAGAGCCCCCTTGGGGTCAGGAGGTGGAGGAAAACTGCCCAATTTGTCCCTACTACCCCCCCCCCCTCTTCCTTGGGGGTGACCCTAAAGCAGATTTTGTGTTTGCTGGAGATACTGTTACATTAGGGGTGCCGTGGTGGCGCAGCGCATAGAGCGCTCGCCCCCCAACAAGACGAAACGGGTTAGATATCCGGCGGGGTCGCTCACATGGGAATCGTGCCAGATGGTGCCCCAGGTCGGTGGGTTTTCTCGGGGATCTCTCGTTCTCTCCGCTCTTGCATTCCGGTGCTACTCCATACTCACCTCGCTTCATCCTCATCGGCTCTCCAGACCCCAATGTTAAGAGTCACCTAAATTTTTCCACTCTACTATAGGCTGTTTACGGTTAAATTAGCATTTTTGAAATTCCTACTTAAGATCTACTTGCATGCACACAGGGAATTCTTCCGCATTATGTAAAATGAACATTGCCATGGGCCTCATCACTTTATTGATGCGTCAGACAGGTGAAACTGTGAAATTATTAGGAAAGTAAATATTTTACAAATCTACTCACTTTTACACTTCGATGAATTAAAAAGATTTGAAAGTGAAAGAAATAATTTAAGTTATCATAAATTCTTACCTACCGCTTTTATTCGACGTTAAGACTCTCCATCCATCGTTACCAACTTAACTGTGCGCATGCCACTCAGTGTGCTCCTTAAAATATATGCAGTTAAGGGCAGTGACTTTTTTCTAAGGCTTATTTCAAAGCATCACTTTATCGTGAATAGCCTTTATCAAATTAGTACTAGACGCCACGAAACACGGACATCCTTCTTCATGGGTATATAGATTTTGTAGTTAAAAATTTTTCTCAGCGTGGTTCTAGAGATGTGCAATAAAGCTGTAAATAAAAACAGCAGACGGGTCCAGAAGAAGCAGGTTGCCGTGCCAATCAGCAGCAGACTGAATAATTACAAGCGAGCAGGAAACCAAGGTCACGGGCTAGGGTTTGCGTGCGAAGATGCAGTCAACGAATAAAACTCGCCAAGCGGATGGACTTGTCTTGCCGGGATTTGGGCGTCTGCGTTGAAGAAGTAAGTTATCTGGGGGGGGGGGGGGCGAGAAAATCTCATAAACTGAGGTGCATAGCGAGGGTGATACTTTCCGACCAGCCGACTCCCTCCGCTGCGCGGTGCATGAGAATTCGCGTGGTCGTGGTAGATTTATCGCACTGTCTCACGCAGGGGTATACAGTTTTTGCAAAGGCTGTTCACGATAAATTGAGCACTTTTGAAATCAACATTAGAAAAATACCACTGCTCATACCTGATTATATTTTAATGAGCTCACTGGGTGACATGCGCCCAGTAAAATTGGTAAGGATGAAAAGAACGTAGTTCCATATATAAACGTCGAATAAGCGGAGGTGGATAACCTTCTGTGATAACTAAAAATTATTACTTTCGCTTTCTGTTTTTTTTTATGCACCGAACTGAAAAATTAGCAGATATGTAAACTATTTACCCATCAAATAATTTCAAAATTTCACTTGACCAACGCATGAATAAAGTGATGAGGCCCAGATTAACCAGTGTTAATTCTACGTAAGGCGGAAGAATACACAATGAGCGTAAAAGTATATCTTTAGCAGGGCTTTCAAAAGTGCTCATTTTACCGCGAACAGCTTATAAGCGCAAACAAAACATTTTGTTGTTATTATTTGGTTGCTGCAAACTAAGATTTGGTCGTTGCAGCTAAAGATTTGTTTGGCTCTACGTTGTTTCGCCGTGAGGATCACCGGCGATCATCAAATAAATATTACATGTGTGCCACGAGGATCACATTGGATCCTCGTGACACAGACATTTAAACGGAACACTGCTCTGTGTGGCATGGTAAGTAATGATTCGTGTTACTCTCGTGGCACACAGGGAACTAAAGAATGTGTGTATTCTATGCTGCCATCTGTTGAGCGTCTTTGGAACCTGCAAATAAGTTACGGGTTTTATTTGTTGGTATAGACTGCTCACGGTAAAATTAGCGCTTTTGAAAGCCCTAAGTAAGATCTACTTGTATGCACGTTGCGTATTCTTCCGCCTTATGTAAAATTAACGTTGCCATGGGTCTCGTCACTTTATTCATGTGTCGGTCAAGTGAAACTGTCGAGTTATTGTAAAAGTAAATATTTTATGAATCTGCTAATTTTTACACTTCGGTACATTTAAAAATCAGAAAGCGAAAGAAATCATTTAAATTATTCTCAAATGGTTACCTAACACTTTTTATTCGACGTTAAGATATGGAACTACTTTCCATTCATCGTTACCAACGCATGTCACTCAGTGCGCCCGTTAAAGTGCAGGAAGGGCCAGTGACATTTTTCTAAGGTTGATTTCAAAAGCGCTCACTTTATCGTGAACAGATTTTGATTGATTGTTTTTATTTATCTATGATTGCATTTGTCTGTGCTCGTTATTTTGTGTTTCCAAACAACCTTGCGCGTTATATTGTGGAGTTTTGAAATGTTTTATGTGTATTTCAATGGTTAGGTATATGTGTTTGTGTAAATATTAATATACAGTTTTGTGAAATAACTGAATGGAAGAATTGGCATCGGAAATAGCACGGCGACAACGTAATGCGGGGTCGCTTTGTGGTTAGTATGAAAATTGGAAGCCCAACCTGCCATTCAAACCCGGATCGCATGCGCCTAAGCGCTACGCCTTAGAAACATCAGCTAAGGCGACTACTTATAAAATTACAAATGAAAAATAAATAAACATGCATCTCATAGACTGGACAACGTGCAAAAATAAATATTTCAAGTTTTACATCTTTACATTTAAGTTCCCCGTTGAACTTGTTTTATTGATGTGTTTATACCATTTAAACATCAATAAATTTACGAACAACTTCTAATTGACACAAAAGTGCAAACAAACCATCGAGCGGTATTTTCGAGCGATGACAATCAAATTAGTGGAGGAACAAACACATGCAGTCGATTCGACAAAAATATTTGATTTACTCTCTAATTTAATTTGGCCCATCACAGAGGTTTTGTTTACTAAGGCCATTGGTGCATGAAAACAGTATATTTATATAATCTGTGTCGTAACTTGTTTCACAGCGGATTTGTCAAAATTTCTGGAATCTCAAGACGTAAATAACAACTTTTAACACCTTCCTACGTTGTTAGATATTCACTGCCGTCATTATTCTCGGAGCACAGATGGAAGAAAATAAAGAATTTTTGTTTTCTTATCTGCAGTTAGTGCTCTCAGAATAATAACGGCAGTGAATATCTAACAACGTAAGAAGGTGCTAAAATTTGCTATTTACGTCTTGAGATGCCAGAAATTATGAAAAATCCGCTGTGAAACAAGTTAGGACATAAATTATATAAATATACTGCTTTCAAGCACCAATGGCCTTAAAACATGTATTTTATTAGATAAACAGAATTAATTTTGTTGCTTTTCAAGTTATGTTTACTGAACAGAACATTTTGCTGGGGAAACTAAATATACTATCTTTGTCTCTATACAAATATTTTGTTGGCTGTTCTCTCAGTACTGTGAAATTATTTTTTATTTACTGAAAGAAGATACATATTTTATTTTTTTAACCATGCATCCAAGGTTTATTACGTATACGGGAAAAGGAAAAATTTTTAACCCCTTAACGAAATTACAGAATTCGTGTGCTGTGCTATCCCCGCTAGGCATTTATGTACTTCCAAGCACTTTCCTCATGCTATGTGGGATTTATAAATTTCCATTACATATTTACGGTTGTTACAAACATTTTTACAGTGCAATGTGAAGTACAAATACGACGAAGTTAAATTCAGTAAGTGGACAAAGAGTCACTGAACACAGTGCACTGAAATAATCTATTATTTTATTGGAGGAATATTAATAAAGACCGGGAAAGAGGAATGAAACAATTTGAAAATAATCTAGACTTTATGAATATGTAAATCACAGTTACTTCAGCAATTGAAGCACAGTTTTTAACCCATTCTGACCCAGTCTACACAAGTGTGTACATTGAGCAAGTGTAGGTAATTTTTGGCGTGTACAGTTATGAACATTGCGTATCTAAATGACTAGAGACCCAGAAATCTCCCGAATTCATCTTAGGACAAGCTAGACTTCAAGCACGCGTACACTTTGATTATTTGTAAGGCACTCCCGAAACAAATTAGAGCCAATAACTAACCTGCAAGGAAACTAGAAGGGAATACCATGCTCCCTGATCTGAGGTAAAACTGGCGCATCAGTCAATGAACTATTAAGTGAGGTTCTAGTACACACAGGATTATGGAGTTTAGCTTGTCGCGAAATGAATCCGCGAAATTTTCGGATCTCTAAATTGACCAATGACATTGGCTGTGACAATGAAACAAGTGTTGTGTCGACTTAAACGCAGCGCGCATCATTAAATATTTTGTTTGCAACACCTGAAACCGAAAATTTAAGTGGGTCTAAAAGTGTTAAGACACGTCCTGGGGAATACTTAGTAACAGAACTGCGAGAAAACATGTCCCACATCCCGTACTACTTGGTTTGAAGTTGAACTGGCTAATGACCGGGTCAGAAGCCATTGAACAAATGCTTGAAGCTAGAATATAAGCGCCGACTGCTGTACGTTGACAGAGACCCGGAACTTTCGCGGCTTCATTTGGCAGCAAGCTAGACTTCGCAATACTTCGTGTACTCGAGCAGTTAATTATTCATTGGCTAATGGTGCAGTTTTACCACAGAGCAAGTAGTACGGGATTGGATCCTTATTCTCTTGCAGGTTTCTTATTGGCTCTAATTCGCCCGGGATGTGTCTTACAAACTGCGATCCAACTGATAAACCAAATAATACGTACATGTGTTCCAAGCATAGCGCTTCCTCAAATGAATCTGTGAAATTTTCTGATCTCCACATATTGAGCAACCCCAAAAATATTTCTGGGGGTGATCAGCACCCCCAATAATTCAAACTTTTAAAATAAACCCTTAATATTACTTCGGTGGTTCTATTTGGATACACGATAGTGTCGCGAAAATTGTTTTCCAGCGTAGTAACCGCAAGTGGCACAATTCACCTTAATTTTGGCTTTAAGTCACACCCTTTTTTTCTACATTTTTTGGGCATCTCAAATATTTTTCACAAGTCGCCGCCCCTGAGCTAGAATACACAGCTAGAACGTGTAATATTTATTTCGCAAATCCGCGCAGGTTTGTCGTAAAATTAAATGCAAATAATCGTACTTCAGTATTTTACCATGTATTTTCGGAAGTTGTTGAGACATTTCTTGAACCAGTGTGCAGAAGACCAAAATCCAGAGACTACGAATCGCGTGGCGAGGGAAAGCATGAATGGGGAGGGGGAGGGGCGCCAGGGTGATGGAAAAGGAGGGCAGTTGCCCCTTAACCACTTTTGCTTTAATTATTTTAGTTTAGCTTTTAAGAAGTAAGCCATTTTTTAAATTATCATGTAAGCTTATTTTATTCGTCTTCAGTCCAAGAGCAACTAAGTAGAGAGCCAACACTCTCATACATTGGGTCAAGGCGTTATTTCGAGCCATGAAATGCAAACATTTCGCTAATACATTACCAACCTAAGAACGTAAGATGGCAATAGAAACTAAAAAAAATTACGGACAAAATATATTCTGCAATTTGAACCTGTCTAGAGCATATCATTTATATTAACATCTTACGTATAAAAGGGATTCATTTCATATTTATATGGCATTTACAGTAATTTCGCAATTTTTCGAGGAGACAAATTTTCCATGTTTTTTTTTAAATGAGATTCACGCGAATTCCTGCATCTCTAGTTATTAGCATGTCTGTGTAGTTGTGAATGTGTGACTTTTTCGACTGCTCGTTCAGTTGTCAGCGTCGCGAATGAGGGCACCGAAAAAAATTTGCAGAAAAATCTTTGCCTCCCGATTTTGGCACCGAATTGCTGCCACTGCCAAAATCAGAATATCTCTTTTTTTATTATCCGACGGTTATATATAGTGGAAGGAAACACAAAACTGTGAAAGTGAAAGGCTTGAAAAGGTTCCAAAAATAAAAAAACGTTCTCTTCGCCGGGAACAAGCTACAACTTACCTCCCAGTGCAGATGTGCGTTTTTCTGCAGAGAGGCATCAACGCCTTCACAGCAGAGTATAACGCGAGTGGTAATTTGACGAGCCACTATTCATGCACAACCCTATCATTGCGCATTAAAACTAGCGGCGTTGAGAATCACCCCTGGGGCTTAAACAGTTAGGCGTTTATTCACGCATGTAATTTCACGTCCTGACATAACACTCCAGGCTGCAGTTAACTGGTGTGTGGTGAGGATTTATTAAACAAGCATGGTGCTCGACTATGTAATTTCAGGTCATCACTGGCGGAGCATACTGACCGAAAGAGCTTATAGCCAGGTTCCTTTTAATTGTACACTTTGCCAATTAACGTTTGGAAAAAAAATCACTACAGCTAGCTGCATAAATTTTAAGGCAAAAACTTGCTGAAGTTCTTTTATTAACACGTGGCAGCGAGTAACGAATTATTACGTATTTCAAAAACTGAAACTGCGATTTGTTTCTATTTTAAAAGTCGTAGAGTGAAAAGTGTTATTGTTTTAACGTAATTGTGTTTATAAACATTTTAGTAATATCACTGTACTTACACATGCATAAGTTCCAGAACACTGCTGATATTTACTTGGGGCGGAGAGATACACATTAGAGCAAGGAGTAATAAAGTATGAACTTTAAGTGCTATGTTCAAACTATCAATCGATAGTTTTGGTATTTTCACCAAGCGACCACAGGTCGGAAAACAGTTCGCACTATTAACATTCTCAATATTACTATTATTCTCAAGCGACATTGCTTTCTTCTTTACATATGTTTTCTTCTATTGAATGTGATGACGTGATTTTTAATTGAATGAAACTTTCAAAACAATGCGATGATGCCATGAAAATTGTATTAACTATAGAGAACGGACGTGGCTGAGCTGGTGTACTGAATAAACGAACTGATAGCAAAGCAAAAGTTGGTTAACATAAATTGTTTGATTGAGGGGGAAAAGGGTAAGATCCGACCATGTACGTAGTTATAATAATGTGCAATAAGTGCAATGTTAATGTTGACATTAATTGCGTCAACATGTGATGAAATAATCACGAAGTTCTGCTAATCGTTGAAATCATACGGTAGGATGCCCTCAGGCATTCAGATCGTTTAGCAGACAAGTTGCATTGAAGGAAAACGCCTTAAAGGGCGCTTGGGTCAGTCATGCGGGGAAAACGTCTTAGGGCAAACGCAATACTCTTGATAGAGTGTAATTATTTTTCTAATTAGCCAACCAAATGACCGCCAAAGACGCCACCATGAAGCAACACGGTCGGACCAATCAGCTAAGTGCGGGAAGGTTTGAGGCTGCTTCTACAAGCGGACATATGTTCTCTATACAAATATAGTTCAGTATGTTTACGTGCAGGGGTTTCGGGAAAGGAGGGGGACAGTGGGACATACCTCCCCTCCCCTAGTCACACTAATGGCCGCCACAAGAGTACCCTGTCAATTAAATAGCATACTTTACACGTAGTTACGAAAATTGTACTCGGTAAAGTTTATGCTGGTATAAGTATTTTGTGTCGAAATATGTGAATAGGAAGCAACGTGGCGTGTATGTGTGCGCGCGCGCGTAAATACAGCCATAATTGATTTAAAAACAACATGTTTGAGAAGGGCCAGATTTGCAGCACCACGGATGCCAAATTCTCTTTAAGAACTTGCCGCTACCTCTTTTAACAGAAAATTATCCCGACGCACCTGGTTGCTTGTCTTTTAAGTACGTAGTTATAATTCGTAAAAATACATTTTATTTGGAACGTCGGTAAAATCGCCAACATCATTTCCTTTCGCTGTGGTACTTTTTTCAATAATTCAAATGCCAAAAATTATTTTACATATTTTAAGTGTAGTGTGTAATTCTGGGGTATTACACAAAATAATATTGATAGTATTTTAATGAAAATGGAAAGTTAACTCGTAAAATAAATTTGCAAACATTAACTACGGGAGTTATGGGAATTTTTAATTTACACGAATTTAAAAATTTGCCCATTATTTTATTTTAAGTTTTCAAAATACCTTTTTTTAAAAATAGGTGTAAGTTAAATCCTAATCGCCAGACTTCATAGGAAATTTATTTGTCTTTTTCGCAAGATTCAAGGTAAACATTCTCGTGATATTTAGAGATGTCGCTGTAAGTAATTTTTTTTAAACATATTTAGCCATTCTTATCAAATTTTTATTGATATTATTGCGCAAAACCATGAAGCATCTCAAGAAAATAGGAAAATTAAATTTCAGGTAGTTCAACACCCTTCAGGTTACCGTTCTTTTCGGGCCAAAGTCGTTGAAGTGTAGAAACGTTTAATATTGAATGACACAAGCACGTTTCTCGCATACCTTGTTGTCTCCACACCCAACGTGTGTAGTCGTTCGTCAGCAATGTGCATTTGTGGGACTCTTAAAGGTCAGGCTTACCTGTAATTATATGTTTTAGCATAAAGGTATGCCGCACGTTTCTTTAATACCTTAAGAATTCTGTACCGGAATTATCATATTTGGAAATTACATACAGTACCCATCAAAAGATTAAGACCATAAGTAAGTTTTTTAAAAATTCTCTCCTGCTTTATAACGTCTGGTGCAATTTCTTAACATTGTTACATTTAAAACATATATTATCATGTTTAAATTATAAAAATTGGCCAAATAATTTGCAAGTAATGAGTTTTGAAATGATTACATAAATTTAGAATTATCGTACACATTTTTGTGTAAAAATTTATGTAGATACAGTTATTTTACAGCTATTTTAGTGGCATATCGTTTTTAATTTTCTTTGTAAATACACTTGATAGAGAAACACAATCGAGGGCCATAATTAGAGATGATGGGAAATCGCGAAAATTTTTTGAGCCATCATATCTTCTATAACACTCTAACGAGTTTATTTTTCGTGTTTGAGTGGACAAGATTTTGACTCGACTAGGTGGTTTGCAGACCAATCACGAACATTCTGCCTTAAAGTAACAGTATCCACATTGGCCCAGTGAAATGGGGTAGTACCTTCATATGTGCATGACAGCCAATAAGGAAAGAAAACTGTCGGACAATGTGTACAGTCATTGAAGCCTAGCAAACAGTCCACTTTTCCCACGATAAACCATCATCTATAGGCATAGTAAATTTGCAAACAAGTTTTTTTTATTTTGGTTAGTTTCATTCACATTGTACGGAAAATTAGCTACAAATTCGCCTAGATTGGAAACTATTGTGTTTATTACGAGCTGAGCTAGCGAGATGGGGCTTACAGAGCTTCCCGCCAAAACAATTTTAAACATACGATTACTGTAGAAGTTTCGTGCCGTGGTTGTGCGTTAAATGTGGAAAAAAGTTCATTACCGATTACAAATTATTCGAATGGGTAAGTGCAACAAAACACAACGAGCAATTGCAGCCAGTTTGGGCATTTCAGAGTCATATGTATCAAACACAAAAAAAAAAAAAAAAAAAATTTTAAAGTTAGGTGCATGACACATATGTGAAAACAATACATTAAAAACGCCACAAAATGTTCGTACGATGTTACATAAAATTCAGTAAATATTTTATGTCAAGATATATTAAATGAGTCAACACTGTTTTAAAGTGTAAGTTTTCATTTACATCTTGCGTGGTACTAAACTTTTGATGTTTGCTGTACGGTAAATACACTCGTCCAAGTTATTTTCAGTTTCGATATAACCGAATTTAATATAAAATAGAGACTGATACTACTCTGCACATATGCTTGTGTCTACTTTATGTTGTTCTTCGCAAGCAGATCCCACTAAATAAATGGGGTGTGACTGTGTTGGGAACACGGCCGCTTGTTTTGCGTGAATACGTCTACGTTGACGCACTCTAACGCCTTGATGTTTATTTTACGTTCCCGGCACCGCTTCACTCGATTATATGGGGTTTTATGGGTATCACTGGATTTATTTTGAGATGCATTTTCCAACCGTATAGGATTTCTGTATTTCGACTTGGCTTTTTGACGAGTATACCCGACATTGTGTTAAGTTTTCTTAATATTTTACATTAAACTAATACAATTTCACCATAACCCCGCCACAAAAATGTTTTTGTACACACAATCGATTGATCATGACAAGAGCTCTCGATTGAAACCTAAACGAGCGTCGTAGCTTCTCCTAGTCAAAAGTTATACTACGCGGAATTTATGAGACGCGGCGAAACGCACTCAAAATTTCTGCGCCCCTACCTCCCCCCCCCCCCCCCCTACTTCACGCGATACTTCGTAGTCATCACTCAACGTAACATATTCTTTGATCCTTTGACAATCGAGTGGTGTAATTGAATTTTGAATGTAGACGATAGACTCGGAGCTGCAATGCCTAACTCTATCCCTCGATTTTGTTATCGTCGGATTTTCTGGATTGCCTCCTACTATGGTCGTAAATTTAAAGACGTATTCACTTCAAAATAATCGGCAGTTTTTTAATGCAATTTTGTTTTTTGAAGCGCATCACATCGTCTGATGACCATGGACAGTCGTATTAGCAATGTATTGCTAAAGCCATAGGTTTAACTGAATTCTGTAATAGTCAAGATATACATATTGTACTTTTAGAGCAGACAATGATTCCCCCACCTCACATATCGCTATCTGAGCATAAGACATTTATTACTTTCAGATAAATACAACCAGCTCTAACGGCTGCTGGAGGAAGTTGTCAAGTTTCTCACATCGTAGATTGTCTTTACAGAAGCCATTAATTTGCTTGCAATCTTTAAAGTTGCATGAGTAAGTTAAGTCAGAGCTCGGATACCGACTTGTTTAACTAATATAAAGTCATGTTTTGTAAACAGCCTACTCGACGTGTTACCACTCATTCAATCACAGTTCACTTTTCCAACGTATGTTACCAAGTATACGTCACTTGTTATACAAAGTGTATTCATACGATCTCGTCACTTCCTCGCATTTGATGTGCGTATAATGTTGTGCACGTCTGGTTTAACCCCTTAACAAATTACCCCGAGCGTACTCGTCCACGTTTGTCACGCTGCGTAAAGCCCCTGTCACACCATCTAATTTTTGCCTTCAACTATCTTGGACAGTAAAATTTGAGGACAAAATACGGCCATCAAATTTTTCTTTCCAACTAATTTTATCAAATAATCTTGAATGTGTTTGAAAATGTGCCACATCGTCAAATTTTTTTTATTGGGGTAATCTAATTTGAAATATTATTTAAAAATTATTTTCATGGTGAGATATTTGCTTTCATTTTTCCATGCGGTCCATTACAGGAAGAAATGCCAGTAATATCGTAAATTATTTTCGTATCTTTACTCAATTAAAATTGTATTTATAAGGTATGTTTCCTGCACAGTAAAATAAATGCCTCTTAGTTCGTAATATTATGTGCAATATTCACTTAAAATAGCATTCATACCCAGACAGCAGCCACATAAATTAATTATCTTCATAACTTACTTCGTTTCCAGCAATTGTTCGTTATTTTAAGTTTTAGAACCGGTCCAATTTTCAAATGTTTGATCGAAACTGAAGCCATCCAACTTTCTCAGACAAAAATGACGGCGTTTATGACGTTTCGACGACGTCATAAGTGTCCAATTTTATTTGAGCAAACTTATTGGAAGCAGTGTGACTGGGGCTTTATAGGTTAAATCATGGTCGGTACTGTACAGATACAGAAGGAAGCACCAACACAGGCATCGCCTTTCTCTGGGCAATGCTATTGGTCACCACTGCTACACCAACTATTATATAATTAGGGATAGGAAAATTTCGCCAATTCATTTGAGGACAAGATAGACGGGAACGCGTGTACAATGAACTCACCTTTGCAATCGGTTCACATTTCATCAGACACACCCTAGACGACTCTGAGCCAATAGCAGACCTCCAAGGAAACAAGTAACGAGTGCCAGGTGTGTAGTAACACTGGCTACTCTCTGGAGCAGGAACCAATGAACAAGCACCTGAGGCTCGAGTGTACACATGACTGTGGAGTCTAGCCAACGGGTAATTGAACTCGCGAGATTTTCCTATCCCTATATATAATAGGTTGTTTCTTGTGTAATGGATAATAGAGGCCTGCAAAATTCGCTGTTATTATTCAAAGACAGACTGAACTTCAAGATACTGTGTGCTTGACCGGCTACAGTCATTGGCCATAAATATGTCTGGCACGCCTCTCGGAGAACACTTGAACCAATATTATTAGTTCAACTGCAAAGTGGCCAATCTCTTTAAAGGAGATCAAGAATGTAGATGATGTTGATCATAGTGCAGCTGACAATGAAACCACGGACTGTGCTCACTTGTTTATAGGGCCGAGAAATAATGCGAATTTTGCACGTTTCCACGTCTCTAGTAATGGATATGCTGAAACACTTCCCATAGGTTCCAACATGTCAGATATTGTAAGGTATATGTAAGTACTTTTCACGCCAGAAAGAAAAAAAAATACCTGTACGTCGAGGGTTCAACGTCCTTGGCCTCCTACTTCTGGAGAAATATGCTCCAGATTTATTCTCTACCACCAAGCAAACTTCGAAATGCAGCCTATCCTTGCCACTAAATAATACCACACATGCACTTACGCACTGGAACAACATGCTAATTCAGCGTGGACATTAAACAAGAGATATCGTGACCGGTTGTGGGTCCAAATAAGGCGAGTACTGATTGGCGAAGGGCATCCAGAATCAACTCCGGAGTCTCGAGCGTGCCCTGCCATTTACTTGTTTTGGACTGCGTGTTATGGTTCCGCCATCTCTGACTGTTCCCTTGCTTTTTCTTCCCACGCTGCACATATTAAACTGCTAAGTCTGCGACTTATTTTCCCTAAAACTAGGTGAAATCAGGTGAAATTAAACTTTTAAGTAAGGACTGGAAAGTTTTACGAATTCATTTCAGGACACGCTAGACCACAAACACATGTGTATTTATGTTATGTTTGCTATCGGACCGCAGTTTATTAGACACGCCCAGCTGAACTCCGAGCTAATGAAAGACCTGCAAGGAAACAAGCACCGAATCCCGTGCCACCTGGTCTGAGGTAAAACTGGGTCAACAACCAATGGCAGGAAAGCTGAATCTCTAAAATACATAGGACAGTGGAGTATATCCTACACATCGTGCAGAACGCGAAATTTTCCTGTCCCTAACTATAAAACGTGAACTATTACTACATGCGAAAATTCGGGAGTGACCCGGCTGGGAATTGACCCCAGTTCGCCTTGGCGAGAGGCGAGCAGGCTAACCGCTCAGCCACCACGGCCCCTAGCCTGTGCAGAAAGATTTTCGCCAAAAACAGGCGACCCTAGTCACAGAGTAGATTGGTATACAGAGACGAAATGCGCACGTATCCATTTTCTGACTGGCTGCCAGAATTTCTGGAAACAGGCCCTTTGTTTCTGATTAGCTACTGCACGGTGCAAAAAAACGCCACTGTAGCTGGGTTGCCGGCTGGCGAGCGGGTTCAGTGCACTAGCTGCATAGCGGGGTTCCGACATTTTATCTGGCCACTGACGCCATTTCGCTTGCGTGTGCGGCTGGCGTCCGTGGCTTGAGCTGCCGTTTCACCTCTGTATACTAAGCTGTTCTGTGGTGTCGGGTTGTTTAGCCGTTGCGCCGAAGTTGTCCGTGACGCAACTGGCGAGGCCTGGCAGTCCAGCCCGCGCCTTGCCCTTGCGGCGCGCGACTATCATAAATCCTCCGGCGGCAACAACACAGTCCGTCTGCCGCGCATGCGCACTCGCCGTTACGTCATGCGCTCGCCTTGGGTCAACACGCGCAGTAGCTATCTCTCCAGGGGCCACCCTGTTCGTCGAGGAGAGATTCCGCGACCAGGTGTACTGGGATACACGTCAGTTGCTCCGATGATTCGAACTCTCACGCGTCTTCGGTGTTAAGTACGACAGTCAATCACGGAGGTTTATTGCTGGAGTAACTCAATTTAGATAGACCCAGTCAAATAGAGAATGTGTCGTCCCGCGGATACCCGGCCAGTGGCCAAAGGATACATGCTTGTGTGCACGAAGAATGGCGATGTCTATCGAGCGGAGAAACCTTTTCGCGAAAAACAGTGGT